>OZ014442.1:11437587-11771525 GCA_963966035.1 Acleris laterana | reverse complement strand
TTTATAATTAATCTTGAGGATGACAATCGAAGGCCTTGTCAAATAGGGAATATTCAAGACTTTTTTCACAGCTTCAATAAAAGTTGATTCATGTAACAAACAGTTGAGAAAAATTAACAAAGATTTGTTCCTACCTCTTTCGAGCAAAACAGAATTTAACATGGAGTTTATATGGCCGACCTGTTACATGACATCACAGTGCATACCGGATAAGCTGATGTGAACGGTCGGCTTTATAAGTAGCTGCACAAATAATTCTAACCCACATTAAGGTTATGTTTGAGCTGCTACACTAATCTGTCAAAGGTGTTAAAGTGATAAGGTACCAAAATGAACATCTACTTATAAGGCTGTCCTATTTAAACATACCTGATCGGGCAGGATGACGAAACTCTCAAACATGAGGAACATGTGCACAAATCTGTTGAGGAACGTCTCTCTGATAGCGTTGTTGAAGCGGATATCCTCGTTGTATTGCTCCTCGTCGTTGAGGGTTTTCTTCTTCATGGCCGGCATCACTGCCTCCGCGTCTACCTCGTCTATGTTTACACCTGAAATTTGAGTCTTTAACTTTATAACAAATAAATTAACCAGTTAGTTGCTCTTTTTTTACTTAATAAATGTATGTATGAATGTATGTAAACACTTTATTGTACAAAAAACAGAAAATCAAATACAATATTTACAGAATTAGAATGTACAAAGGCGAACTTATCCCTTTAAGGGCTTTAAGGGAAATGTTTTCGTTTTCTATTTGGCTTATGTCTTACTGTGGTCGTGTGGTAGTTGATACTTTAACAAAATGATCTTTTGCTTGTACCTATCCATTAGAAGTAGTTTACTTTAAAATGCACATCATGCCTTTGCTTTGCAAAGAAATAGTTAATTGTATTTCCTTCCCTAATTTAGAAATCCATTGTCTATCCTTATGTTTCGGATGCTTTGACATCCAGATAGGTGGTCTAGCTTGCACACTAGACATTAATTCTTCGATATTTATATTGGACTTGACGTACTGACCGTCCCGATCAAGCGACAAATTCTAACTAATTTGATTTTGTCGCGAAGCGTCTGTTTCGCCTCTAGTCCCACGACATATCTCTCGCTCTGTCGCTCAAGCGACGTTGCAGTGCGGCCGATTTCACGTGGTGTTTTATATTTGATTGCTTATCGCTGTTAAATCACCGTGAATCGCCGTCGCCTTAACGAAAATCAAAATATTGCTGCTTGTCGTTGTTCTTAAACATGCAATACAGACACGTTACTGCATTACTAAACATTTGAATACTATGAGAGAAATAATCAAAATCTGGACGCATGTCGTTTAATCAATGCCGCCGCCAACATAGATTGAAAGGCGTTTGTATTACTAACGTCAATGTCGCGTCGCCTTCGCCTGACCAGTGCAGACTCAGCCTAATAAAATCCCTTACCGGTACGCTTGACGATGTCGACGATGCGCTGCAGCGCGTCGAGGCGGCGCGGCGAGCGGCGCGTCGGCGACCCGGGCGGCGACGCGTTCAGCGGCCTGCTCTCGTCCCACTCTAACACGTCGTGAAAGGAATGCTTGCGACGGAGACCGCCTGTAAAGTGATAAGAGACTGTGTCACGCCACAAACGCATGGTTTCTTGCATATCTGAATTACAAGACCAGTGCGCTAAAGTCGGTAGTATTTCGAGATCAGGATCTCAATAAATATAACGGTTATGTGTCTGTTCTTGGGATATAATAAACGTGAAATCCAGATTAACAAAAACCTCGATAGTTTTATTTTGCAAACATGACGCCATGTTTTTGGTTCGAATGTTTTTAACTGACTTCAAAAAAAAAAGGCGAGATTTTTAATTGGCTGGATATATATGTATCTTCCCCGATTGCTCAAAAACCGCTGGACCAATTTGTTTTTTTTTCGTTTGTTTATTTAATAATTTGGTACTTAGGTATAACTTCTCAATTCTGATAAATCATTATTTTGTTTATAGTAAACAGCAATTATTTAAATTGGACGCTGCAAATGCAAATAATATAAAGTCTGTCACCGCGCGAGACGGTCTAGCACAAACTTGCCTGACGAAATGAGATAATGTTTATCCCTTTTGATATAATTGACACTTCACTTCATATGTGACCCCGTATCGTAGAACGCTAAATTGTGAGTGAGAAGCGGTATTGTATTGATTTAGGTATTCTCCGTACCTGATGGCAAAGTACAGCTGCTGCTCATATCACTCATATGTTTATACGAAGTTCCGTTTATCGGCACGCCAAGTTTGGTGGGTTCTGTTTCAGGCCTTTGGATCTATGGACAATAAAAGTAGAATTGGTTCATTCATAAAAATGAACTTAAACACTTTGGACGAACCCCTCTGATATGGGAACTAGCACTACACTAGGTACTAGACAACTATCATATCCTACTAACTACTATTTACTATTAATTTTTGTCTCAAGAAATTAGTAGATAGAGATATAAAGAAGCAATAAAATTGTCGCTGGCCTGTGCTGCTTTCCAGTACCATAATAATTATTCGAATCAAAAAATACTCTGTTAAAAAGAGACATTCAAAACCACGACTCTAAGCACAGTTACTGTAGGCCGGTTTTACGACCCCTGGATGTCTGTAATGAACATATTCTACAATTAGCTGTCAACTCATCTATGAAGAAGTTGGTTCCTGATTGGCTTAATTAGACATAATTTATAATTTCTCGGAGCCTAAGCGGGATTAATTAACCCTCTTGTATCGACCCAAATTAGACAATTAGAAGAGGAAATTTAAGATGAAGAAATTTGTATGCAAGTGCCCTCTCGTAGAGAACCAACAAAATGTTAGTTTAATGTATACGTAAGTAAGTATTCAAATGAGGGAGTACTAAAATGCCTCTAGTATAACTAATTGATTTGAATATTTCACCAGAAACGAGTAAATAAAATATAATAATGGGTAGACCAGCTGACCGTGACACAATCATCAAACTCGTCAAGTACAATTCAAACTCATGCAAAATAAACGCTATTTTTATAGTAAACAATACGATAGTCACCATAACATAAGTTAAGCAACCAAAACAGGACGACTGCCTAAAACCATGGAGTTGATTCATTATCTATTTGGTAATTATGACACGGTTGATTTGGGCTTGAACTATTCTCAAACTTGTGCAAGAGTGCATTTTAGTGTCATAAATAAGTATGATAAGCCGATAATGTTTTATGTGTTATGATGCGATAATAATCTGGGTTAAAAATTAAATTTTTATACCAATAAAAGAAAAGTATTAAATTGTCTCCTTCTAAAACTAAGAGAACATCTGGCGTCTCGTGTGCCAGTTCACCTCGCTCATGCCATAAAAAAAGTTAAACAGATTGCACCAACCTGATGTTTATCTAAGATATGGTTGAGTTCCTCGATGAAGGGTGTCCGATGGGGCAGTATGGGTAGTTCCTCGGGCAACTGAATATCTGGTTTGTCTATATCTACTAGGCAAAGAGCCGCCTCCGAGCCAAGCGCGAGCCGCGCACCGTTGTTCATGGCTGCGCTATCAGCGTGTAGACCTGGTTTAAAAAATAACAGCATTCATTAGATAAAAATTGCCTTTACTTTCTATAAACAATGTAGTTGTAAGTAAGACAGACACCGTACAGCTTCAATTTTCTTCTCCACTGGCTTTGTAATTATTAGAAAAGTCGGAACATCCAGCAATTTTGCAGGTGTTATAACAAGTTTCTCCAAAGTTAGGTTGTCCAAGCTGGTAATTTGCCATCCGAATTCAAACCAGATACAGAAGGTAATGTTTCAGAACAGAATTGATACATACTAGGGAATGCAAACCGGTAATTCTTAGTATGGAAATTACCGGTAATTTACCGTTACCGCGGTAAATCCCATACAAAAATTTACCGGGTTGCATTCCCTAATACATACGTGACGGTGAAGTGTAAGATTGAATGCCAATGCCATTAACTAAGTAACCTATTTTAAGTATGTTAACAAATCGAAATGACATGTAAAGTACTGAATTTTACGAATAACTATCTGAATCTGAATCATCTATTAGTACACACAAATTTGTAAATTCAAGGCTGACGTGATTTGGCTGTACACAGATTGTTTAGAAATAATGACGATAGAAATATGAAACCTACATTAACATTATTTAACCCATTCGTCTCCGCTTAAACATGAGTCAATATACTAAATCTTACGGCCTAAATAGACTCATAATGTGCATCGTGGGTGTAACGGGGGCGATGCGATCAGACGCAAAATGGGTTAAACTAACTATTAACCAACAGAGGGTTTATTATGGTTGCGTTCATCCTTTTTATTTAGTTAATTATCGCTGTGTGCAAAAGATCCGTCGGGTGGGACCTTTGTCCACCGCGACTATAATATGCCCCATTTTTAAACAGGGCATGGTTTAACCTTTTTAACACCACAGCCGACACAAGTTCAAGATTAAAATAGATTTCGTTTTCTATCAATTAAGTTGTAATTTGCATAGCATAGCAAACATGTTTGGCGTGAGAGTTAAGTTGAGTTACCCATGACGAAAGGCACGGGCGCGTCGAGGAAGTGGTGCAGTGGCGCGGGCAGGATGGGCACGTACACGTGGGCCCAAGAGAACGGCAGCAGCAGCGCCACTATGCACTCTGCCACCAGCATCAGCTTGCTGTAGTCTATGATACAAACAACATACGGGTGGAATGCTGAGGTGGTTAGTCAGGGTAACTTCTGACCATTGCCAGACCTTAGCAAACATCGGTAACTTTTACGTTATGTCAATCATGTTTCAGAGTTATGGAAACATGTTGAATCAGCGTGAAAGATTTAAGGGGCCGTATTCTACTATCTCTACCCATTTTGTAATCGTATTGTGAGTCAATGTTTAAAATTTAAATAGCTTTTATTCACTGGAAACATTACGGCAACAATAGAAAAATAAATGTAGAGCAAGGCCCCCGTTTTCTCTGACTTGACATGTTTTAATCCGACCACTCACTAAAGATCAGTATAAACACGGGCCTGAGACAACTAACTAAATAACTGATTAAGTCTAAATCGATAGCTTCTTAGTAGCTCTATCACTTCTAGGCGGGTTGACGTCGGTTTATGGGACACCCTGTATAAGCTATGATCAAACTGAATACAAATTATAGGCATAGCTGTTATTGGTTGTGATTCCAATGCAGATCATAATGCAATAACTCGTTGAGTTTTAACAATCAGCTGTTTGAAGGTCAATGTTAAGTCAAGATAGATAATGTAAACAAGATTGCATGCGAGGGAAAAGGACAAAGATACTAAAATATGCGTATCCGTGAAGGACAGCGTGTGCCAGACGAGACCATCAGACGCCGTACTGTGCGTTTGTTCGATGTTATAAAACTTGTGTGTTATGCCACATACATATTATACTGACCCATCTATCTAATATACTTACCTACGAGTTTTTTTCGGTAGGGGTATGTTTATACAATTATTTACCTAATATTGTATCAAATTATTCTTGAAGACATGAATTAATTATTTATAATATCCAAAGTTCACCTAAGTATAGATTAGCAAGTTCCTAGTCTTCATAAAAAATAATTTGTATCTACAACTTGATCGCAAGTACGAGTATATGGTACTTACCACTTGATCGGAGTAGTACTTGATGCTCCAACAAAACGCAAGTGAACAGCTGGACGACGCACTCGACCCCCAGCGTGGAGAACATCACGCGTAACGGATAATCAAGCAGCGGCAACTCCTCCGGTGCATTTGGCATTCGTATCACCTAAAACAATGCCTTTTGTTAACGGCAAGTCAAGCATCCAGTGACCATTCAAACATTTTCTAAAAGTTTTACATTAATGTTTTATTTGCTGCTCACACCATACTGATAATAAACTTTTTTGTGTACCACTCCATCATTTGTATTATCAGAGCGGCTGGCCATTATCCCTTTCTAACTAGTCTACAATAATAGACACAAAATGACAAGATGCGTGAGGCGCTTTGAAATTCCATTTAAAAAGAAACATGGTATGAACAATATAAACTGTGCTACACAATTGCAGTAAATGACAGCGTATAGTAAACTCTCAATTCATTGAATCAAGATCTAAATTGGAATTAATTACATTAATAAAAGTAAAAGCGAGTGCTGACTATAAAATTCACAAAATTATCCATGGAATGGCATAACATATTAACGACGCGTTTAATACAAAATGACGCGTGAATAACATAATATAATTGATGTGTGTGTGATGGAGATATAGGAAGGTAACTACTTTAGTTTTAAATTACCTTGGTATTTGTATAGTACAAAAGTATCTCTGAGTGTCTGAGTGCTAGTTATATAGGCAAATAAAACGTATATTTGTTGCTTCAATCACGGAACATACAATTGACATAACTCTAATACATAAACAAACATGTAACATTTTTACCAATCTGTGTGAGTTGGAAAAAAGACTGCTTTTATTACAGCTTTTATATAATTTGTAGTTCAAAAATACACATGAATAAAAAGAAACAAGTTAAGTACTTACAACAGGTATTGAATCTAAGTGTGGTTCAGAGGGAGGTACATACAGGCGTAAAGCTTGACCTGGCAACGGTACTGGGACTTCATAAAGTAAATTGTAAACATACGACTCAGGGCTTAACCCAGGGCCTGGCTGCCTTGGTAAGGACCTGAAAATTAAAAAAAAAAAGTATTTATGGCAAATGAAAGCAATACCTAATGATAATCAAAACATGAACATATATCTTACCTATACAAATTTTCCAAAAACAACTGCGCAACTCTGACATAAGGGTACTGACATATAAGAGCTATACTTTTCGCTACATAGAGTTTATCTTTGGCTATATCATAGTAAGTAAGGGCTGCCCCGGAGTGAGGCGCCAGCTTAAACGACCTTGGCAGTGACCGGGAACTTTCTTTTCCAGTACTCTTTCTGTGCCCTGGTGGAGTTTGACCACTGGATAGTTCTGTGATATACATAGCCTGCAAAATGTTCAATAAATACAATAATTGATCACACTGAGTCTATACCCCATAAAACATAAACTGCTGTAACTCAATAAGTACCTAATTTATATTTGTTTAGGTTTTCTAGTGATAAAAGAAAGATGAATATAGGTAAAAAACAATACCAGACTCTGGCAGTAATTAAACTAAAAATAAATTCAATAGAGACCTGGCAATATCCTAAAATGGATAGGCCAAGGTTAACAAGACACACAAATGATGTTATTAAATGTGAATAAACAATTTTGGCATTACAACATAGATGCCAGGTGTTACCATGACAGATTTGTCAGTTACAATTTAAGAAAAAATTTAAATACAATTAAGTAACTTGACTATTTCATTTCTCCATATCAAGGATTTATTGTAGCGAGAACTAAAAACAAACACAAATTTTAGTCATAGATCCCTTTTTTATTCAATCTTTTAGTTTTTTCTTGTACTTTTATTATGTTATTGAGAGATTGAATATCATTTGGGATCGGACTACATCAAACCATTATTTTAGAAGACTTACCTGTAAAGTATGCATTGCACTGCAGATGTTCCTGTTTCTGACTTCCTCATAGAAAATGAGGCTAAAGCCATAGTAACGGGAGGCATTTTCTCTTGTTACAACAAAGCTGTGAAACTTTGCCTCTAAGGCATGTTTTTGTGTTCTAAATTGAAGGCCAGCAGGCAGGCAGAGCTAAAAAGATCAAATGGATACTCAATATTTCTAAACTTTGTTTTTATGTGGGGTCAACCAGAGTGGATTTAATCTGACAGAGTTGTTACTGTTGTTGTAGTTAGAGCTACTCAGAATAAAAAAGTAAATGGTACTCTTTTTTAAACAATTAAAAGTACAAATTAAATGTACTTACTTTTAAATGGTAAAAGTACATTTAAGTTGCATTTGAGTTAAAATATAATTGTAAATATATTACTACAGATAATAATGAGTTGCCAATTCAATGACAAAGTAAAGGTTTTATTTGCATTGTCAGCTTACCATACAAACAGCGTGTTCATCAAATGAATTGCTTTGTACATTGTCAGGATAGTGAGCTAATACTTTTCCTTTATATGAGCGGTCCAAGGGAGAGACATGCAAGTTATCACCTAAAACAAAGATATCATATGTTACCACTCACAATAATAACAGTCAAAACATATGGTGATAAAATACTGACCACAAAGCCTATCAGGTTCCAAACCAGAATCAAAATCTAGACCACATATAGCAAAATAATCTGCAAAACGGCATCCCACTGATAAATCAGAGACAGACATATTCATATCGACCCGTTATTTACTATACGAGACACTTTCTCTTCGTCACTATTAAGATGTCTTTTTTCAACATCTTATTAAAGCTCGATAAAGTAACTTTTCTTATTATTATTTTGGCCGAAACACATTTTTATTACACTACAGCAAAACGTAAACATAATCTAGATATACATTTTCACAGTAAATAATACACATTTACGCGATGAACCTAAACGTAAATGATTTTTTTACGCCTGTACGTCACTCATCATCAATAGGGATGCCCTACGAATAAATAGAATCGATATAAAGGGCGTGCCTCACGAGTACACACTGAAAACCACAATGAATCGATAACTTAAAAAAAAGAGGTATTCTCTAAAAAAGAAATTAATAATTAGATATAAATTCCTAATTAAATAACTAAACATATTTGGTTATCTAAATCTAAAGAGAATATAAAATATGATGTCATTGGAATTTGAAGAAGCACACTTATACAAACCGGGACGACATGGGATTGACAAAACGCAAAAAATTGGTCCGGAATGGAAGATATTTGCCGATTTGTACAGATTTTATACTAGGAAATGACTTTTATTAATGTATTCTATTTAATGAAATTAATAAATCGAGCCATAAAACTTGACAATCTTAGTTGAATTTAATTCAAATTTAGTTTATTATTAATTTTAAAGCGAAAATCATCAAAACGGCCTTACTCGGTCGGATAACTATTTCATTTCGGACCGTAATTCTTCGATAAGGAAACGAGATATACGAGGAAAACTTTTATACAATTGTCATTGTCAGTTTGTAAGGATAGGGGCGTGTGTTTCAGAGCGGTCGTATCATTGTTATATTATTAGTTTTATTTTAAGAAAGTACTGTTAGAAAATAGTGTGTCTCCGCAATATACAAAAATTATGACGTGCTTGTTGATTTTGGATTGTTTTGATTGGTATTAATTAAGGGAATTATAATATATCATTCAGTTTTTTACAAGTGCTTTTATAATAGTTCGGTTACTGGCGTGTTCAAACGGAAGAATCAAGGTGAGTTAAAAATACGTGTGTAAAAAACCCCAGACTGCGATCTTCTCACTTATGTTCGCAATATCACGTCTGCCCACTTATTTGGCGATATAGTCTGGGAATGACGAAGATTCAAAAATCCCGAATACTGCATTGTATACTGTTGGCGGACGTTGTTGGGTATTCCCCATTGAATGTTAATTCTGTTTTGTTGTTTCAGAATGTTAAGAGGAAGAGTGAAACATTTTCTGCACTGCATACTTTATCTCTCATTTATATTTATTTTCCTTGTATTTGCTGGTGCCATAAATTTAAATGATAAAGAGATTGATATTCCTGATCCCTGGGAGACATATGGGATACATGGTGCAATTATCCTATATATTGTAAGGTTTGTTACTTTACTAACATTACCTCAGGTGCTATCCAATTTTGCTGGGTTATTGTGCTTTAACACATTCCCTGGGAAGGTAAAACTTAAAGGTTCCCCTTTGTTGGCTCCATTCATTTGCATCAGAGTTGTAACAAGAGGAGACTTCCCCAAACTGGTCAAAACAAATGTCTCAAGGAACATGAATACATGTATTGATGTAGGAATGGAGAATTTTATGATCGAAGTTGTAACTGATAAAGCACTTAATCTGCCCAAGCATAGAAGAGTGAGAGAATTAGTGGTGCCATCAGAGTACAAGACGAAAAGCGGTGCCTTGTTCAAGTCTAGGGCATTGCAGTACTGTTTAGAAGATAGTGTCAATATACTAGCTGACACTGATTGGATTGTGCATTTGGATGAAGAAACGTTATTGACTGAAAACTCGGTTCGGGGAGTCCTCAACTTTGTACAGGATGGCCAGCATCAGTTTGGACAGGGCCTCATAACATATGCCAATGAGCAGATTGTCAACTGGCTCACAACACTAGCTGATAGCTTCCGGGTTTCCGATGACATGGGCAAGCTGCGGTTTCAGTTCTATTGGTTCCACAAGCCCCTCTTCAGTTGGAAAGGATCTTATGTAGTAACACAGGTATTCAAATAGTTGCTTGCTTTTAACACACATACAACGGAAGCATAAGATAAAATAGTATTTTTAAAATTATTTTGGGACTTGTTTTAATTTAATAATGAGTTTATTCCTAACAAAGTATTAAAATAAATTTTAAGTAGTTAGTTATTTCTTTCTTGACTTTATGGTGTAGAGGTCAACAATTTTTATAGTGTCAAGATCTCTAGATCAACAAGCAGAACCTAAATGTTCTAATTCAGGAACTGTGATGTTTGTTTTTTCTCCTTTTTAGTCAAAATGAAGCAATTCAAACCAGGTTTGTTTATGTATTTACCAAGTGGATATGCTATTAATTATTCTTTTAAAATGAGATGGTTCTCATAGTTATAGGGTGATAACAAATTTAGCCTAGTTGGTAGTGACTAGTGACCCTGCAACATGCAAATATTTGTGTGATGAGCAAAAGTATTTGTTTCTGACTCCTAGCTGCATTTATCGCATGACAAAGTCGTGATAAGGCATACGTCACCCCATAGTAGGTACAAGCGTAAGAGTTTAGTATGACACTACTTATTGGGTCAATTTGTGTGACTAAATTGATAGGAGTACTTACTGCAAAATTTTGATGTTATTTGATGTTCCATATGCTTTGCCGAGAACCTATTCCAGGCTTTGGCAGGCATGTCAGGCATGGCATGTACCTTAGAAATAAAATAATTTCCAGGAGTGTGTACACTCACCTAAGTCCTCAAGTAGATACTTACCTATTATTTATTATTGTTTAGACTACATATGAGATAAGCCATAGTAGAATTTAAAAGAAGTTGATTAAAGCTAGTTATTGCTTCAAATTCATTATTATTTTAAACATGTTGCAGTGGTTAATATAATTCTAAAGGTGCAATGTGTTTATAATAATCCTTTTTTGTGTTTTGTAGGTAGCTGCTGAGAAAAAAGTCTCATTTGACAATGGTCTGGATGGGTCGGTGGCTGAGGACTGCTACTTTGCCATGAAAGCTTACACCCAAGGGTATTCTTTTAATTTTGTTGAAGGTGAAATGTGGGAAAAGTCTCCTTTCACTCTATGGGACTTTATGCAGCAGAGAAAACGTTGGATTCAAGGTATCCTGCTAGTGGTACATTCAAAGGAAATACCATTGGGAAAAAAAATATTTCTCGCCATATCATGTTATTCATGGGTCACATTACCACTGTCTACAAGCAATGTTTTGCTAGCTGGTCTTTGTCCGATACCCTGTCCACACTATTTAGATTTGGTCTGTGGATTTATAGGTGCAGTGAACATTTACATGTACGTTTTTGGTGTTATCAAGTCCTTCCCCTTGCATAGATATGGACCTGTTAAATGCATTTTATTTATAGTTGGTGCTTTGGCAACCATTCCCCTTAATGTTGTCATTGAAAATATTGCTGTTATATGGGGAGTTTTAGGTAAAAAACACAAGTTTTATATAGTAAACAAAGAGGTCAAAGTCCCAGTGACCGTGTGATTTCGTATCAAATTCAGTATTTAGTAACTTAACAATGTGTTAGTTATTGTTACTGAGATAAGTGCACAAAATACTTAAGTGGAATCAGATTGCACTAAACTCAAGTGTGGTTATGTGTGCAACTGGTTAATAAGGAATAAATTTAAATAATGGGTGGAAAATAATGTTTGGTTCTAAATTTAAGCAAGTGACTGATTCCTTCTTTATTATCATACGAAAATAAGCAGGGTATAACTTGGCAAAAAAGAGATGACAAAATTAAGGCGCCGATCAGAGTAAATCAGCTACATTGTCCAATTGTAACCCTGAAACTGCTAGTCATTGTGGTGGTTGCTGCTTGACAGTAACGTAGTTTCATCTTTTACCACGTCACACTCTTTTTTGTCAGGCTTATAGGGTTGTATAATGTAATTTATTAAGACCACAATTTGTTTTCTTACCAGAAGATTACAATCCGCGTACTTATAATTATTAATTAGACATTGAGATACTGATGTCCAGTAGTATCAAAGATTTGTTATGATTGGTCAGTTGGAAAATGAATCTTATGTTTGTTGTATGACCTTTGAAAAAATGGATAATTGATTATGATACTTCGTTATTACTATGTTAGCAAAGTTTTTGTTTGTTTGATAAAGCAACAACTGAACTAAAATAAGAACCTTTGGTGATATACCGTGTTTATATAGGTATACGAATATTCCTTAGTGTTCATGACAAACTTACATAGCATAAAAACGTTCAAGTATTGGAGACCTTTCAATAAACCGAGGTGCTCAAAAATTCTTCATATTCTTGGCCACAATAAGTAAAAGTAAGAAAAGCCATGACCATATAAATAAATATTAGAGACATTTTTCGTTACTTTTATAATGGTTTTTGTATATATTCACCAATTTGTAACTTTTTTGTGATACCGATCAACTAATTACATTGTACATGTACATTATGGTAAATACAAATAGGAAACAATATTAATAAGCATTTTGTAATGTCAAAATTACAGTGCCGAATCGACATTCGATACAGGCATGTACTTTACTAAAGAAGGCGTTCTTTCGATCTGTTGTTTGCAAGTGGGATGTTGTTAGCGGCCTTGAGTGGCTTGGGCCACCAATTACTGTTCATTAGTCGTCACGACCTTCACTGTTTACGTGACTTATTAATGATATCTGAGAATAAAGTACAAATGCTGCTTTTACATTAAACAATACGCATTTTTTTTATATGTTGTCATAGTTAGCTTATCAATTTGCGTTAAAATCGACGTATGTAAAATTAGCGTCATGAAAAAAATCTCATTTTGTAATAGTAACTGCAGCGGCGAACAAGTTTTCGTATTGCGTCAGACTAGTCAATTAAAACCTAACATTAGTTTATTAATTTTAATTTAGTATCTTTATTGAGCCTGAAAAGATCAAAATATAATTGTAGTATTGAGATACACTATTTTCTATTTGAATGGCGATGAAACTTACCCTTTTCAGTCGAACAAAGTAAGTTTTAATTGTTTTTTAGAACACTACGAGCGTAGTCCTTACTTTTTCTAGTTTGTAGCCCCATAGCCATTCTCGTCTCGTTCCCTGCTGTGCTCCTGTATTAGATTATACCCGTATCTTAGATTATAATGTAGTACGTCAATTATTCAGTTTGAGGTTTTTATTGTGAAGGTGGAAGCAATGTCGTATAAAACAATCTTAAATCATGGGAATAGAGACTTAAAGGTCATTATTTTTATAGTTAATTTATAATTTATATGCAAGTTTTTATTTATAAACTGGTCACAAATTCTGAGATATTTTTGTATGCAATGAACAATGCAATTGTAGTTTGGTCTGTTTCACTTGCATTAGGTACCTATATTACTTTATTTTCTGGTTGTTTAAGAGTCTCGCGTATTTTTAGTCCGACTTACAGCAAAAATAGAACAACGTAGCCTGAATAGTCCTGGGTGATTGTTTTGCTAGCGGTTGGTTATTTCCATTAACGGCGTATTTAATTAGTTCGACAAGTATGGACTTAAGCAAAAGTAGATCGTTCGTTTCTAAATGAATATTTATTCCAGTTTCTTATGTATGTGGAATGTAAGTGTCAATTGTGTGCTTGTGTATTTGGTCTTACGCGTTATTAATAACCTGGTTGATGAAACACGTAATTAGTGTATAGTTACATTATTCAGAAAATAAATTGAATATGATTAATTGCTGACATTTTTATAAAACCCCTTCCCTCTTGTTCCTTCTATTTTTATCGCAAAAAGGGTTTATCACTCCTTCCACGCACCGTATAAATAGTATTTCATGCGAATTATCAGTTCTGCCCTACGAGGAGTTGGACTCACGGTGGAGGCCAACATATTTTTACAATACCTTTAGGTATGATACAAATTAATAACACGTAGGTACGAGTGGATACGAGTATGACATGCTACAAGTCGATGTTTGATACATTATCTAGTGAGTTAACGCGCAAGGGCTCTATTCTAAACGCTAAAACCAAATTGCTTGACATGTTATCGTACTGACAACCTTATCATCTATGATACAGGGTCTCTTATTCTACTAGGTCAAATGTTCATTCATGATAATACTATCAAGTTAATCAGAGCTATCATAACGGCGACAATACGATAACACGCCAAAGGCAATATGGTTTTACTATTTGAATAGAGTGATGAACTGATGATGTCGTGAATAAACGTACGACATAATTTTTGGTCGGAAAAGTTTGTATATACATATTTATTTTTTTGCTAATTAAGAAAGCAAGACGAATGCGAACTTTTCCGACAATATTCCTACATGGCGCGTAACCTGAGTTAAAAACAATATGATAACGTGTCAAAAGCAATTAGGTTTTATCTTTTACGGAGTCCGCAGGGTGAATTAGAAATTAATTAGCTCCGCGTCCGCTCCTAAAAGTTTTAAAACCGAGAGAACGTCTATGTTTAGGTAGTCCGCTATTTTCTCATATTCGGATTGGGTTTTTCCCATCTGACACCACACACTCGCTGCCTTCAGTGGCAACAGATGGGAATAGCCCTTTGGATCAGACGTAGTGGAATGTACAGTACGCTGCAAAAGTGCATGGACAATTGAGAATTAAAATGCTATGCAGGTGAATGTCGACGCCATCTGTCTGCTTGTGGGGCGTTAGCAGCTATTAGTAAATCTTACTGGTTCAGTCAGATCTCACTAGATGGCGCTGCATTACCTTATAATATGAAAAATATTTTTTTCCACAAGAACCAAGCAGTTGCATAGTTGTCAACTTTATTATTCTTAGTCCACACTTCCAAACTCGGATTATTGATTAGATTATTAAAAAACACATTCAAAATCCATTTTACCCGAGCGGAATCGAACTATGAACCTCTTGTATCATAGGCAATGCCAAATGCCGTTCGACCATCGAACGTTTTGATAACCTGTCAAAATATATTATCAGTTTATGTTTATAGTCGGCTCTGCTTACTTTCTAAGAAATACGTTAGTATCAGAAGAGGGTAGAATGAAAATTTATAAATACCGGTTTCGTTTTTACATTTAACTTATGCACAATCCTTTGTTCACTGTTCCTCGTACGGTTACTGAGTTTTTAATTGCGTTATTATTTCATCAAAATGAGTTCACGTTGTAATATTGATTCAGTTACAAGATCGCAAATAATTGCCTTGCATAACGAAGGCAAGAATTTATCAGATATAGCCAGAGAGACAGGAGTAAACGTAAGTATTTTTGATGTGTTTTGTTCAAACAAAACTTAATATTCATAGGTTAACTATTCTTTTTTTTGTTATAGCGGAAAACCGTGGTTCTTTGGGTACGCCGATTTGAAGAAGAAGGATCTTTGCTACACCGTCAAAGAACAGGCAGACCACGGCTTATAGACGCGCCGCAGCGTCTAGCCATGGTGGTGGATTACGAGGAGAATGGTTTTATACCGACTAACCACTACGCCAGTTTATTTGACACAAGCGTGGACACCGTCCGTCGAGCTCTTCACAGTGAGGGTCTGCATTATCGTAGACACGCAGTCAAACCATCGCTGACAGATAATCACAAAAGAGCAAGGTTAGAGTTTGCTTTGGAGCTTTTGGATTTAGATTGGTCTAATGTCATCTTTACTGATGAAAAAACGTTTAAATCGAGTCAACATGGACGTCTAAGTCTGTGGCGTCGCAATAATACGCGGTGGAATAGCGGCCACGTAGTGCCCAACATGGAGTCTGGTCGCATCAGCGTGAACATGTGGGGGTGGATGAGTGGAGCTGACCCGGGAGAACTAGTGAGGCTACCCAGTCGAGCCAATAGTGCGAACTATGTGGAAGTGCTGGAGGAGACCATGTTGCCCACTGTTCGGAATGTGTATCCTGAAGAGCAGTTGCCAATTATATCTTTCGTGCAAGATAATTGTCCGATACACCGTTCGCGTATTGTGCGGGAGTGGTTTAGCCAGCACGAAAATAACATTAAAGTTATTCCTTGGCCTGCTAGATCGCCGGATTTAAATCCCATTGAAAATTTGTGGGGCGTTATCGTCCAACGATGGGATAAACAGAATGAGCGAACACTAGAAACTTTAGAGGCTCATTGTTTAAAAATATGGGACAGTATTCGCGGGTCAGATCTGTGTAGAAATCTCGTCGGCTCAATGCGCTCCCGTTTGCAAGCTGTGATCGAACAAGGTGGGGGCTACACTAGATATTAAGTTTAAGCAAATAATTACACTTATATATATATTTTGTGTGATATATTTAGTGGAGACCGGGTTTTGATTAACGTATCACGTCATCATCATCATCATCCATCACTGCGTAAAACATTAATAATAATAAACGAAATGAATGTTTATTTTGCCGTTTTTAAGTTTCTGAGCTATGTTATGATATTTAATCATATATTTTAACGAAATACTTTATTGCCCCCTTTGTCACACGCCCGAGTTAATTTGTTTTTATTTTAAATTGTCAACTTTATTTCTATGTTAACTTTTTTGGTGTGTGTTTGGTTTAATAAATGTGTTTGGTTTATTTCATGGAGCTAGCAGAACTTTTAATTTATTGATGACTGATCATGATCAAAACTGTAAAAGACAGCTATTACAATGCGTTTAACCTTTAGGCACGCGGTTGTTTTATGCGCAGCGCAGGTGCAGGTGTTTAACGCATTTGCGTTGACGTTCCCTATTTTAATTCAATACATCGAAGCAATTACTACGCTTTGTTTTTGGGTCATACGCACGCAGCTCCAATCGCAGAGTTCAATTCATTAAAAAAAAATGTTTACAGTATAAAACAACCGCGCACTTTACGTTAACCCGGTCCCTATTTTTTTGAATTATATTTGTTATTACTAGTTATTGTGGGAAAGCTTCAATCATCTTTCCGATGTCGGAAATGAATACTTAAGCTAAGACCTCAATAGTTAGATGGAAAATTGTTATAATGTTGTAAATAATTAGTCAAATTGAGATAAACTGATTATACTCAAATATTTTATAAGAAGTAAATGATTTTAAACCACAAAAGTAGTATCATTTTTAAGAATGACGAATTTTTCCTGCTTTAAATAATGCATTTATTATGTTCCATCATTGTAAACGTAAGCAAATAATATTTAAAAAAAAAAAACAAAAATATGCTTGCCACTAACGAGATTCGAACTCGCATCCATTGAGCACACCTACGCATGAAGCTTATAAACTGTGCCACCATCTCATATGGTTGACAAGACGAAATATCGATTCTAGTGCTGTGTAGTTAAGAAATTGCAGTAATAAGCAATTGAACTAGATCAGTAAACTGCGCCATCTAGTTTATTTGTTGCGAACTTGAAATCGAGTGCTCATAGGATTATCGACGTTAAGGTGTCCATGCAATTTTGCAGCTGACTGTACCTAAGTAAGCTGTTTAAAAGTTTTCATTCCGATGCAATCCGAGAATTATATCTCAGTAGGGAACTGAAAATTACTCGAAAAAGGTAGGTAAGTAATACGAGTAGTAGTAGTAGCTACCCACTATAAATAGACAGTATCCGTGTCAGTGCTGGTATTACATGGTATTATTTACCTACTAGTAATAATCATAGGTACTCAGTGTTAATGGTGCCGGCACTCAATCTAGCTATCTGTTATCAACAGTTAAAGATATGATTAAAATTTTAGCCGTTGTCGTCCTCATGAAACAGATACGAGGGTTGGCTGACAACGGAAAAGGTGTGTAACTATTCAAAATTTAAAAATAATACTGACCAACATAAACTGGCGGTTTACGTATCGGTTATTCTGTTTACAAAAATGCAGACTTTATAATTAAGTTTAAGTATTTTGTTAGTTGCCCCTCTGAGGGGCTATTGCTTATCGCACTCGCAATCTCAATTGTTTTCATTTTGAAAATCGAAGGCTTGTCTGCATACAAAATGAAAACAATTGTTCCGCTTTGAAGCTAATTGAGATTGCGAGTGCGTAAGACAATAGCGACGCAGTTTGTTTCTGGGACTTAAGTAAGTATAGTTACTTACCATCGAAAGAAACAAACCCAGCAAAAGCATGTCAGACCATGCAGAGTGTTATGGTTTCGAATTCCCTACCTACCATCAAACAACCTACAAACAAAAAACTATCTCAGTAAATATTACTTAGTAGGATGAAGTTGACAGCTCGGATGATTTGATTTTAAATGATTCCTACTTCCGGTTCCGTTAACGTCAGAATCTGATGTTCATTTTAATTGTGTGTGTGTGCGTAGATTTTGGAAATTTTCTATTTGATTAGGTACCTACTATGCATTTCTCTATAAAGCATGTTTATCATGGTCTAGCCATAGTACAAGCTTCGAGCTCAGTTTGGGACTAGGTGAGTTTGTGTGTCCCGATCACGTCCCGATATTTATTTACTTTGTTTTATTTATGGGCATAACACCACCACGAAGTCATCTCAATCGACAATAGTTTTTCGATTGCTATAATTATAATCCTTTTTTACACGCTTCGCTGTACGCATGAGTCATGTCATGCGACGTGTATTACCGACGTGATTTACCTATCTAAATGATGCATATATTTTTCTTGAGAAAATAGATAGGTAACTTATAATCATTAAGATAACGTCAACAATGAATGACTAAAATATGGCCTTTATCAAACATTACTAAGACGATATCCTAAACGAGCGATATATAATTAACTAGCGACCCGCCCTCGCTTCGCTTCGGTTTATGTGAGTTTTCTGTAACACCCGTACATGAAACAGGATTTATTATACATATAAACCTTCCTCTTGAAACACTCTATCTATTAATAAAAACCGCATCAAAGTCCGTTGCGTAGTTTTAAAGATCTAAGCATACATAGGGACAGACAGCGGAAAGCGACTTTGTTTTATACTATGTAGTGATTGGTAGAAAATCGGATGTACATACCGCTGCTGCTCCTGGGGGGTTATTATGACATAGCTATGCAGTTCAATTCACGCTGAGAGAAAAGGACAGAGCTATACGACGGCTATAGCACTATCCTTTAGCTTTTGCATAGCTATGTCATAATACTCCCGAACTATTAGACCGATTTTGATAAATAGGGTGTCATGATTCGTCAAGAACGTGCGAGTAAGTAGGTAGGTAGTCTATGAAATAACAATAAAGATGGCGACACACAAGCCGCCAGTCGGGTTTTTTAGTTATTAACTATTTGTATGAGTTGTACCTATTTGATGCACAATCAAAATAATGCCATAAGGTGGACAGGTAAAAGGCAAATACATTATTATATTATAAGTGGGTAAGTACAAGTTTATACGCGTGATAAGGAAAACTGGGTGCGGATATCGGCCACCTAAGGACATTCGCACGCACTGTGCTTAGGTATTTGTTAATGTTCAGTGGTACAGTTGAGGAATTTGGTTGTTTAGCTGTTTGGCATAGGCATAACATATTAGGTACGTCAATTTGCCGGGTTATACATTTTCCACAATCAATACTCATGTCAACCCGAGAAATGTATGACATGGATAATTTATGTAGTACGCAACGTGCTAAACAGGAGATTTCCTTAACTGTACAAGTGGGTTGCACTCGAAGCGCCTACCTCGATTTTCAAGTATACTAATCTAGTTTTATAAGTACCGTAAAACGCTCTAACTTTGCCTGGATTTAAAGTTCTTTTAACATTACTGCCAAATAAAGTTTTTTTTTTAGAAATCAAGTAATTTTCTAGCAAATATAGGTTTTATTGCACGTATGAATAAAGGCGAAATTTTGCTATCATTGTAACTTTTTCCTATATAAATTTCCAAAGTCGTAGGCAAAGTTGTATAATGCAATTTTGTCAACAAAAATAAATTTGAAATGGTTGCCACAATAATGAAATTATTTTCCCCAATAATCAATAATTTGAATTATAAAATGCTTTAAGAGGTATTTGAATGTAAGTAATTTAGGCAAAGTTGTATAAAGAAGGCAAAATTAGAGCGTTTTACGGTCATTAATTTTAATTGAAACACTGGCGAGCAAAAAGATCTGCGTTGCTATTGCCTAACTGTGGGTTTAGACCAAACGAACGAACGAGAATTCTATGGCATTACCTATCTCTTACGTTTTCTTTGTAAAAATAAAGACTAAACATGTTCTAGAGCATTCGCTCGATTGGTCTAAATCCACCGTAACGCACTCGCAATCGCTATTGGCTTCAAAGCGGAACAATGGTTTTCATTTTGTATGCAGACAAGCCTTCGATTTTCAAAATGAAAACAATTGCGATTGCGAGTGCGTTAAGCAATAGCCCCTCTGATCACTTTGTACAGTTAACGAATTTTACGTTTGCTCATGAGTGGGTATACAATGTCAACCTATATCAAATCCGGGTTCGAGTTGCTTATTCTTGTCCCCTCGAGAATAGTATCCCATCAAACTATATCCGAACTAAAAATCAAGTCAATCCCTTGTTCTATTATGACGTAAAACCTGCTGCGCATGATTTTTAGATTTAAGTTTTCATGTCTATGGTCACGCGCGACTTAAATTAAAATTAATTGCCCGTGATATCCGTAATTAAATGATTGTCGTATTTGAGTCAACAACTCAATTGTTAAGGCACTTACAACCCTATCGCAGAAAACCATAATCATCATCATCATTTCTTTCTCGCGACTCGACTGTCAATACAACGGGTTCTCTGGTGGCAAGTAGTTTACCGTAGGTAAGGGAACCCTGTACAAAAACGTATACCTACCAGCGTACAGATGTACAGTCTGTGAGCACATAGAAGATGCTTCGTGTTTGTACTTCTCTCTCACTCGCTCTTAATAAAAGCGTATGAGAGCGAGTGAGAGACAAGTACAAACCCGAAGCACCTTCTAAGAGCTATCGCACTGTAGTGAATAATCCTTTTTTACAAGCTTTTATTTAACTTGCAATGTATGTAAGTATGTATGTATGGTGCGATAGTTCTTAGAAGGTGCTTCGGGTTTGTATTTGATTCTCATTCGCTCTTATACGTTCTTGTTAAGAGTGACTAAGAGAGAAGTACAAATCCGAAGCAACTTCTAAGTACTCACAGACTGTATGTATGTAAGGGTCAAATCTTGCAAGTTAAATTTGATCCACTTCCCGGTTTCCGATGAAGCTGAAAAATTGCATACGCCTTTAGTTCTGATGACAATACAATGATATAGTACCATCGAGCTGGTCTGATGATAGAAACTCAGGGTGGCCATAGGAAATCCTAAATGCCACATGATAAACCTATCGTGTAAGGGGTTGTTAGAATTGTCTTGACGAGTAAATTTTTGACAGAAACTTATCGTCGGATAAGTTCGTATTTATCTTGCTTTCTCAATTAGCTTCAGTGCCCATACATAAGCCAATAGGAGAAAGCAAGATAAATACGAACTTATCCGTTAAGATACGAACTGTAGTTTCGGCGAGAAAATCATCAACGACAGCGTAAAAATACTTAGGTATTAGCATAGCAAAATGTCATTGGATTTCTCTTCTCCGCCTTGTAAAGATACCTTTAACTCATCATTTCTTTAACCCTTTAACAATGCTCTTTCGTGGATAACAACATCATTAAAAATGTCACGGAGCGCTTCAAATGATACCATTATTTCTACCAAACATGCATATTTGGGGAATTTATGTTACCTATTCAATAATTTAATAAAACAACTTTATTTCAAAAAAGCTACCACCGCTGTTTGCCTATGGATAGTTACTATATTTACTACTAACTAGTGTACTTTAATTTAAAGCAGTTTTTTTGAAAAGGTGTGGTTTTAAAATTCATACTAATAGAAGTTTGTCTCAAAAGTCACCATTGTTTTTTTAAATTTTATTGAATATTATCAGAATTTGCAGCGCCCGCTTTGGCCTAGTGGTCGGAATGACGTCATTTTGTTTGTAACAGTTAAAAAAGGTAAGGTAAGTAATACTGATTACAGCGTTCCGCAATATTTTAACCAAGAGCTGACCTTTTTACCTTTTTACCTGTGATTTTACTGACGAAGGCGGTTTTTTTCATTTTTTTTTATTACTTTTATTAATGATCATAAAATGCTGTTCAGTCCATTTTTTAGGGTCCCGTACCCAGAGGGTAAAAACGGGACGCTATTACTAAGACTCCGCTGTCCGTCTGTCTGTCTGTACGTCTGTATGTCCGTTACCAGGCTGTATCTCATGAACCGTGATGGCTAGACAGTTAAAATTTTCGTAGATGATATATTTCTCTTGCCGCTATAACAACAAATACTAAAAACAGAATAAAATAAATATTTAAGAAGGGCTCCCATACAACAGACGTGATATTTTTGGCATTTTGTGCTTGATATTAACATATAACAGCAACGGGTAGACGCTTGAAAATTCACTGAATATAAAGTTGTATACTCACTTTAAAAAAGAACTTGAAATTAAAATATAAAAAATGTTTAAGAGGGGCCCCCATACAACAAACGTGATACGTATGAACGTTTATAGATAATAGTACGGAACCCTTCGTGCGCGAGTTCGACTCTCACTTGGCCAGTTTTTTAATTAATAAGAAACTAGTGTCGTAGTACCTCGTACAGGGGACATTAAGCTACCGCCAAGGAGCAGTGTTCGCATTACTGTTTTCCGGTGTGGGGATAAGACTACTAGCATAGAGGCATTCCATTTCGTATGTAGAGTAACAGTACTGTCAACTACGTATTTTTAGTACTAATCGATTAGCGGAATGGACCAACTATCTACATAAAAGTTGGTACGGAACCCTTGGTTCGCTAGTCAAAGTCGCACTTATCCGGTTTTTTTAATAACTCGAAGCAGCGCAGAATTTCATTGCAGAAGCTACCTTCCTGGTAATTTTTTCCGCATTTCATCTTCTCAATTCGTAACATAGAATTTAATTTATTTGCCATTTCAGCTAAAAACATTCTGTTCTCGCTGGTAAAGAGAAAATGGCCAGTAAAATGATAGTATCTATTTTAGGTTAATAATGAAAAATTATATGTATATACGTAAAGGTGATTGTGAATAGACGCTTTTATTGTATCGACCTTAATTTAAGCAATAATAAAGTAGTAGTATAGTTTTAATTAAGTACTCCAATTCATTTACTTAAAACAATGATATAAATCTTATTACCTCATATACTACGTCAATGAACTGACATTAAGATTAAACATAGTCCTACTAAGGCATGTACACACTAAACAATCAAGTAAGTGCAGCCAACGACGGCTATGGCAGTTAATCAGTTAATGTTACGTACGACATCGATCAGATTGATTGAATAGCCATTTTATTTGCTCAGTGTCCCAAGGGGCTCATAAAGATATTTGGTCCCGCATTGTTCCTACGATAAACATCCGATACCCCTTTATCGTTTAGCATCTTCAGTTTCACTGGTTGCGTAGGAATAAATCAGACACACCCAGTGTTACCTACTTCACCTACTTGTATAGGCTTAGTCTTGGTTTCCAACATTACATTTCAAGGAAGGGGCTCAAATTAAACCTTTCGGTACCTAAGTTAAATACAAAACATTTCGAAATACAAAATTAGATTTGTAATTCCTCTAAAAAGTCAAATTTTACGTTTTACGGAATCAATATTTTGTTAGCATTTTATTAGATGTAAAATGGAATGAACGGTCTTTACCGTGTCCCAGTAAACGTATAACAATACCATAAATGTAGTCCATCAATCCCAGGATTGTTCGTGTAGGTACATGTAGCACGTTTTACTCTTTAAAGGGATTAGGTACGCAACTGAAGCCATAATTGTGCGTTCGTGACCCGTTTGGTATCGATGGCGCATGCTTATGCTTCATGTTGTCTGCAAGTTAACTTCGCTTAATTTAATAATAGTATGTGAAGTGAAGTAATCTTTTACCAAGGGTAATATGGCAGTCCACGGCGGCAGCTCGACGAGGCGCGGTTGGTTTCGTGCGTTTTTACTGAGTGTAGTGGACACTGGAGATGAGTGACGTACCTGAAGTGGTGGTGGAAACTTGTAATGGAGTGGCTGAGCCTGAGCCGGATGGAGGTGAAACAGCTGAGCAGAAACCGGACGATGGGTGAGCGATCATTAACGAGTAAGCTAATTAGGTCTCAAATAAAAAGTTTAACAGCTATGTACAAATACTTAACGCTCTGGCCGATGAACTGAACACGCCTATTTATAATCGAACATATCATTTTTAGCACCATAAAGTGCTATAACAAGATTGAATTGGAATTTTCTATTTGTAGATTGGCCATTGATCCCAAACTGGGCTGCCGTGTTCGGTTCCCGAGTGACGTCATACGAGAAACGTGAGTCCTGCTTGCTCGCACCTAGTCTACCTATAGCTCAATTGCACAACTGAAGATATCCAGTGACGTCACATGTAATACTGTAGTGGCTAATTCGAAGTAAGTTGCTAACATATACATCTATTAGCAACCTGGTAATGCTATTCTTTGTAGTTCAGTCAGTTAAGTATTAAGTTAGGAACTTAGAAGCCTTGTCGACATACTTACGTGCTATGGTTACGTGGTTATGATTTTGTAAATTATTTCATACGACAAACTTATTAGTTTCCATATAGGTTGGGTTGAGAGCGTCTACTGCATTTAATTACCTATAATGGAAATAATATTGTTATTCACGGTTTGCGTTACGATCTTTAATACAACTTTACTAGTGTTATAATATTGCCCCAGCATATTCCCGCCAAAATGTGTGACATCTGTCATGTAGAGCTGGTTATAAATGTAAGGTTGGGCGGTGATGCAAGAATACAGTGATTTACTGTAGGTACGAAGGGCAGATACGCACTATGCGGTTGGCCGCATGCGGCTAGCCGCACAGCTGATCAAAACGCATGAAACCGCAAAACCGGAACCTAAACGCACTAAGCGGTTAGCCGCAACCGCATGCGCTAGCCGCTCAGTGCGTACCTGCCCTAAGGGCCTGTTTCACAATCGACAAGTAAATTTATTTGTCATATAAAGCTGTCTCTCTCCTTGTTTATTTTCAAGTGCAAGAAAGAGAAAGGGCTAAATTTATGTGTAAAATATGCTTTACTTGTCGATTGTGAAACTGGCGGTAAGTGTGGTTTATTTAAATAAGTGAATACGTGCAAGATTACGGCGGCGTTTCAACGTCTCGAAAGCGTTAGCACAGGCGTGAACGACGATAGTAGCGTAAAATGTCAATACACTTGGGATTGACAAACGGTTCCGTTCCGTTCAGTTATACAGCGTGACTTCGACGCAAACAAAAAAGACCCTTATCGCGATCCAGTCTTTTACTTTTTATTTTTGCATTAAAAGTAATATCGTGTTTATTTTATAATTCTTTAAAATCACTACCTTCTTTTAGGTCCCTGTGTTGTTGCTACTAATGCTCAATTCTTCTGAACCAAATTATTTAATCCCGTAGTAATCGATCATCTTTAGCTACCCTGTTGTTATTCATTAACGCAACAGCGATAGGTTCTTCGACGAGTTCTTGTCGTGCTCGTGCCAGACTCACAAGTAAATTGTAGAAACCAAGTATCAAGAATGCTGAGTGAGGGCGAGCAGTTCGACGTTACAGGTTAATAAAGGTACCGAGTTCTCTATGTATCGAGTCAGAATGGCACGTGTGTGTTGCATTGGCATGTCCTAGACCGCTATAGACGCAACTTAAATGAAATTCAAAATATTTATTCAGTAAATAGGCCACATGAGGGCTTTTACACGTCGGTGATGAATATGTAATGCATCTTTACTTGGTAAAAAACACCCTGTTTTAAAAGCAGCGGAATTCGGATCGTTTGTTTTTGAGAGTTTTACTATAAGTAGGTACTAACCGCTAGATCAAATTAATATCGGTCAGGAATGTCAAAACTTGAATAAAGTTACTAAAATTTGATCTGACATAATTTTAGTAACGGGCCTTTATAAAATATCGTAACTATCGTACTCCTACTATTTGAACAATATTATTACCATATCAAAGCAAGATGGGCTCAAACAATGTAGTACCCAGTACAGAATATGTATAAAAAAAGTTAAATAAAATACTCTGTTAAATAATAGGTCATCGCAATGAGTTTCACACATCAGAATAAATGCTGATATAGTTAAAATATAACCATTATTTCGTACTCGTACTTTAGACTAGTCTAGACATAAACGCCTGTCTATTTTAAGAAATTATTAAAGGTATGATAGTAACCCGTGTGGTTGCCGGGTTAGAATAGTGCCACTCCATATCTTCCCGTGGATGTCGTAAGAGACGGCTAAGGGAATAAAGGCGTATAGTACTATTAGGCGATGGGCTTGCAACCTGTCACTAATACAAACATAAACAAAACATGGTAAACATCTTAGCCTAAAAGTGCAAAATGTGGTTAAGTACAGAATTATTAATACATTTTTAGAGTTGTTGGTAATTCTGTAGCTCTGCCTACCCCACTCTGGGAATAAAGGCGTGAGTTCATGTATGTATGTATGTACCTATGTTATGAATGTTATGATAGTACCTATGAAATGACAATCGACGATTTTCATATTAAGTATATGAATTTGATTATTATCTACATATATATACTAAATAGATTAATATCATATTCCAGCCAACATTTTCACTTCATCTGAAAGGATTTGGAGGCATTAGGCACGCTGTTTGGCGATATCCTGGATTACCATTTAGCTCGTGGGACAGCTTATCCCGGAAATTTGGGTAGTTCTCGAGGAGTGATCCCCAAGATTTATGCTGAATACTAATTTTGCCGAATTTATGTTCTGGTGAATTTATGCAGGTTAGGTTGCCCTGACGCCATGTATGCCTGTAACAGATTATCATTATGAAAAAATATTTTATAATAGCTTCTGCCTACGACTTCCTCCGCGTAGATTTTGACTATCGTTATACTCTCGGGGACTTTCAAATTTTCCGGGATGTTAATGCCTATGGGTCAATCCATGGCTATATCCATTTTATCCAAATCCGTTCAGCCGTTGCAGCGTGAATAAACAAACTAACCCACAAACTTTCGCATTTATAATAATAGAAGAATATATTTCAAATCCATTTTTTATTAGTTCTTGATACATGCTTCTACCGAAACCCTGAGCATGTTATCATATGTGTTACTGGTTAAATAGCTTTTACCAGTAACAGGTTTAATTTTTTCGTAGGTATTGTTACAAAACTCAAAATATTATATAATCAAGGTAGGTAGTATCAATATTTGATATAAGAAGTGACGAGGATTTGGCATGAATTTGATATAGATTTATCTTAAGTATACATAATTATCTCAAATGATATTACTGAGGATCTGAGTAGGTAAGTAAGTATTTAATATATGTTAAAGCATCAACGCCACTCACGTTTTACCACACTGGCACTAGGCAGCGATCTGCGGTTGACGAACTATAAGTCGGTAAACCGAAAGAGCTTGTCAACCCAAATCACACAGAGCACGATAGAACAAAGAGATTTTCTCTGTCATAAAAATACAATAGCGCAATACCGATATTTTTTTTAGATTAACATTCATTGATTAGCTACCTTTTGTGTTAGAATAACCATGAAATAATAATAATTTGGAAGCTAATTCTAAGTACTTAGCAATATAAGTCTCAAGACATCACCATTTTCTGGCTGCGAGTCTCAATGGTAGCTCTAATGAATATTTTTTCCTTCCAGGTAAGTACCCGTGCTCGAAGATTTGAGGCGTACAAAATACGGCCTCGAGCTGTGAAGTGGTAAGCAAACAAAATTCTCGAGCAATATTATGCTAGTACAAATAATTTCAGCGTGCAGGTTTTCGACGAAGAGCGCGACGACGGCAGCTGGCGTTTTGAACTCCGACATTATTACTTTTCATACCTGCGTATTTACATACGATGCAGACGTACTGACGTATCTTCTAAAATCTTATTCACTTTTCTCTACATACAAAATATTACTTTCTCATGCGACAAGACTAGACAACTGTTGTGAAGATACGTAAGTTAGATAATTGAATGAGAGATTACTTGGTTGATCTATTGAAACAGTTTTGTTAATTTGAGCAATAGAGAATTCAATAGGAAAGGTACCACCCAGTACCTTCAAAAGTTTTTTTTTACTTAATACCACGCGAGGATTAAATGGTGCGGTTTTAGACGTCATTGTCTAATAAAGTGTCGATCAGTCACATTTCAAAAAGTTTTCCCCGAGGTTTTTATAACGTCCGATACGAGTTTATAGTACAAATATTAAATAAATGCCTTCGGGTTAGTACTTCTCTCTGAGTCGAGCTTCAACACTCTAATGCAAGTCCAATTGACTTTACCAGAAATCGAAATAACTTACTTGCATTTGACCAAACTGGAATAAGGTCTTATACCTCGTTCACGTTCACGTTCACTGTGCCCATACAAAACGATCTGACAATTTCAAAAGTCCAACTGTGCATTCAGTATGAGGATGTGACCCCATAGTGGAAGCACGGACTCCTGAAAAAAGATCCATGACCCCACATATGGGGGCACCCGGAAAGGGAACGTGTTAAACGCCGAATTTGTATAGACTAATCTCGACGTAAGTCTTATTCCAGTTTGGTGAAATGCGGTCTAAGACCTCTTGCACTGAATGTTTTTATAATTTTATTCGGTATGATTATATATATATTTACTATATTTTAATAGGGTTACATATGTGATGTACATTATTTGATTTCTGTTAACGGTTTGAAAATTAATTATCACAAATCTATGCGGTAAGAATGATGCCGTTGCCCTATTGAGTTTTAATAGGGATAACCACTGCAACCACTGCAACTGCAGTTTTACATTTATATTTTGTTATGTTGTTTCGATTGCTTTTGTTTTTTCTCATTTAAAATGCATTACATTGGTAACTCAAATTGTGCATAGACGATGACATGAGCCAACTTGAGTTTTGTATTGAAATGTATTTGTTTAACCTATTTTGTGGGCGACATGCCCGCTTTGGTATAGCGACGGTAAAAAAAGGTTCGTCGGTTTTCGACTCTATTTCGACGATCTTCAAAAGTGACAAACCTTTTCTAACCGTGACTAAATACTAAAAGGTCAAAAAGGACTACGTTCGTCAGGTGTTCACAAAAGTATAAATAAAATTAAAATATATCTACGTTAACAGACCAAAAACTATATCGTACATCTGCTGGCTAATAAATCTGGCTGGCTGGCTTGATAAAGGCTCCGTCTTCACAGGTAAACTTAAGCCAGCTTCAGATAAAGTGAAAAATAATAACCACTTTTCTGCAAAACATAATCTTATCTAGCAGCTACCAGGAAAAGTTTCCCGGGCATTATCGGTTATACACAAGTTATCCCGATAGACATTAAAACAATGTCAATTCCTTCCCTTCTTTACTTTAATTTTACGTACATTGACCAATCCGGCCATTCGTAGCTTTATGGACCTAAAACATTACCCCAATATGCGTAAAGTAAGTATTATTGAATGAAATCATACACACACATCGTCATCGTCACACATCATAGGCACATTTCTTTTATAAGACGCTTCAGTATTGTTCTAGCTAATAAAGGAAGTGCGATAATTAGTTAAGGCGGATGTATCTGGCACCAAATTAACGAAATGAATATGTACGAAAATCGTTGATATTCGCCAATACAACTTTCACGTGTTACTTCGGATCCGCTAATGCGAAGATAATTCGTTTCCCGTCTGGCTTACTCCATTTGTTATCTCCTGAGAAGGGGATCGGGAGACGGGCCTCTACTGTTACACTTGGCACGCAACGGGAAATAACAAAATGTGCGCGAGCCGGCGATATCAATCAGCTATGTCTCCGCTCCAAGCACACCTCTCCAGCTGTCACATTCAATTGGGGATTATCACATTTTATTTTCTCACGCAAAAGTATATTTCCACCATTGAGGAGTTTCGATAAAGGCTTTCAACATTTTCCGAGTCACGGATGAAAATTGTATTCTAAATGACCTAGCAAATGGGTTTTTAATATACATGACGTTTAGGTACCTAGTTGTAACCTTTATCTACCTCCTTACCTACTGCGAAGAAATTGTAGTGTGTTCCCTATCAATAGGGAATGTTTGCTAGAAGTGTTATGCTGTGTTTGATATTTGCTACGAACCCGTAGCAGAGAATAAGAGGCTTTGAGCTGGTACGAGCGCTACGCTACTGTCGGTACTTGCACGCCTCGTCGAAATGATTGGAGTGAAAATTCGCGGTGCACCAAATAAAATTTACCAGCTTTATACCATTAGTTGATTACGGTATTCAATGGAAATATACTATTTTTATCTTGATATATTGTTTTGTTATTACTTCTTATCTTCTTGAAGCATGATTCCATGTATGTACTCATCAGCATATTTATTGTAATTTAAAAGTGGTCTCTCTCCTTGTCTATTTTTAAGTGTAAGAAAGAGAAAGGGCTAAATTTATCAGTGAAATATGCTTTACTTGTCTATTGTGAGACAGGCGGTTAGTATATCTTTTGCAGTTCTATACTTTTATACTAATAATTTAAAGAGGTTTAATTGTGTGTTTGTTTGTGGGGCAATCTCTGAAACTTCTGAACCGATTTAAAAATCCTCGACTAGTAGGAAGCTACGTTATCCCTGACTAATATTGGCTATATTTTATTTTGGTAAACAAATCGAGCGATTTTTACTTGTATTCGTTGATCTGTGGTATAGCTCTTACTTACTTGACAGTAATGGTGAGGTGAAAATAATACGGTAACAATTATTGTAAAGACAACGTAGAATAAGTACCCTGCATCGATAATTTATAAAAAAACATCAAATAATTTCAATCTTATGAAACTGTAACAATAGAGCAGGTGTTACCGACTTGAATAGAGGCCCGGGCCCATAATTTATATCGATGTTTCCCCTATTGTATTTGTATTGCTTTCTACTCGGCCGATATTACTATCATGTTAATAAAAGCTATCATGACGTTAATACTCATGCGGTAAAAATTGGTGTAAAGAAAAAGTAGAATAGAGCCCCCGACAAATAATGTACGAAGACAATTACCGTTTTTGTTTTCTTTTCATTACATTGTTCTAAACAAATTGTAATTGAGTACGCAATTATATAAACTCAAACAAAATGGATGAAACAATTTCTTTAATACCTGCCAATCTTATTTTAAGAAAGTGGTTCGCCTTCGTTCGGGATCAATTGACTTGCTAATGAGTTTTGTAATTATGCGTGGAATTTGTTTTCTTCGTAAAATACTCGTAGGTTCAAAGTTTGCAAACTAATATAAATAATTTGACTGTGGCGGGATCCGGTCGGAAGGATATTGCGTAATTTATTTCGTAGTTGAATTAAAAGCTTACATACTCGCAAGTATACATTTTAGTTACTTATTACACGTCTGTAATGGTTAATTTTAGGGATTGCTGGTCAACTTTGTGATTACAATCAATAACGGAATGTAAAAATAACTCATGTGAAAACCTACGAGTTGTTGTGCTTGTTTTATTCCGATGCTTCATTTCAAATGTCAATAATTAATTAAGCGGCGGCGGCTAACTTAAATAATTGATGGGTTGCGAATGGCAATTGCCTTTCTTTTTCTACAATTGTCACGATCGATGTACTGAGGAAATTAAAACGAGTATGAAGGAGCCACTCATTGGCACAATGTCCTACCTCAAAAATGAGGTAAGGTATGGCTAGTTTGTCTTTCTCACATCCGTGTTTTTCATCTATGTCGCTCGTTTTCCCTTGGTGCTACATAAACAATGATCTAGGACATTTGAACGACGTGAAGGGTTGTGACAATCTAACAAAGTGAGTGTGACATTTGAGGTGTCTCATTTATAGACCCCGTTATCTTATCGCAATGACGTCGCTTTTTTGTAGGGATTGAATGTTTATTTTATCGACTATTTAAATATCGATGTTATTGTTCTTATAATAAATACATATTTACATACCTTTTCGCCTTCATTCCCAGTATGGGGTAGGCAGACAATCTTTATTATAGTTATGGATTTTAAGAAAATAAACAAGGCGCGGCGCCAAAATTAAACAAACACTATTACAAGGGTGAATTGCAAAAATATTGTACAGTCAACAGCAAAAGAAACTGATGAAATAGGGTCCCAAAATTATCTATACAATACATTAAGTCAAAGAGCTCAATAACGTGTCATAATAAGTGATCACCATTATTTCGATTTTTGAAAACTCAATGACAGTTTAAGTCATCGTTGAACATTTCGAATTAAAGTTTTAACTATAAAATCTTGGTTTTGGGACAACCTCGGAGTACTTCGGTTAATATCGGTTATGTTCGTCGAAAAACATGCGAAGTGACAAAATAGCAATCTCCCTTACGCCAAGATTTAAAATAAGTTTTTATTACATCTTGGAATTATTTGCCATAAATCCTTCTTTTGCCGATATTGTTGGAATGTCGTTATTTTGGTATTCAATTCACGTTTGACGCTTTTGATAGAAATGTCATGTCAGGCTTCTGTTTTGCACAGCTGTTATGATCACTTTCTTTTGACTAATTAAAACATCAATTAATTTAGCACTTTAATATAACATGTTATATTTGGGATGCCATGACAATAGATATTTTGAAATGTTGATTTTGATCACTTACTTTTGACGTTGACTGTACATAGTTAAGAGCTCAATTAAAAAAGCCTTAACAATCCTTAACTTTTTCCTTTGTGCAATGAAGATTAGTCATAGGTATAATCGTATGGATTACTTTCGTTACACAAAGGAAAAACAATGGAAGAAAGTTAACGTTGTCTCAATTAGGTCCTTAACTATGACACCCATACAGAACTGCTAAGGATTGCGGCTGTCGGTCAATATAACATGCTGTTGCAAATAAGTATATTATATAAATAAGGTTATTGCATCTCCTAAGACTAATGAGGTTATCTACCTATTTTTAACCAAGATGTTTTAATACCTACGCTATATTGAGATTGAGCAGATATTTTATAGTCAAACAAACAATCGCAATGTTGCATATTATAAACTACAAACATCGATAAAGAGATAGTTGATAAAATACACATTCAATCCCTACAAAAAAGCGAAGTCACTGCGACAAGATATATCGGTGCCTAGTCATTTATGTATGTGCCTCAACTATACTCGCAAATCAAATTAAAGACCAAAATCTGACAGTTCCCATCTTGATTATTTCGTTATTTTAACACTTAAGTTAAGTTGACTGGTACCCTTTTTCAATAGGACCTGAAATATGGTAGTCAGGCAATATATTTAATAAACACCTCAACCACAGCAAATTAGATTCCGGAAGCCTTTAGGGAGGGAAGATGTCCTATTGAACAATGTTCGGCGTTTATTTTTAATTTATTTTATTTAGTGGTGTATTCTGTCATTTTACATTCGTGAAATCACTACGGAATTACCTTAAATAAAAAAGGAAGAAGAAAAACAATAAACTAAAATGAAATGAATGAATGAAATGTAAATTTCTGATTCTAATCAGAAAGCTATTTGGTCGACTGGTAAAGAATACCATTGGGCGTTAGGTCCGCCATTTGTAATTACTTTTGTGCAATAAACATTAAACAAATAAATCACGATAATTTTTACACACAACTTGATGTTCTTACTTTATCGATCAAAATGTTTATTAAAAATCACCACAAACTCTTTTTTGAATCCCATGAATCCTATTTTTTTTGACTTTGTTGTTATATTAAAATAGCTTCTGGCCGCGACTTCGTCCGCGTATATTTCGATTATCTTTATTCCCTCGGGAACTTATTTTTTTTCGGGGTGGAAAGTATGTGATGTCCAGGGTATACGCTATCTCCATTTCACATTTCATTCGGATTCGTCCAGAGCCGTTGCAGCGTAAAGAAGAAACCAACTAACACATAATTCTAGTAGGATTAATTTTAAACGAGACTTCATGCAGTGTCTAAGCTGCCGGCGACCCTAATGAGTTAAAATTACATACTACTTAAGTATTCCTGGTGAAGTATCCCTTAAGTAATGGAGATTCGTATCCCTTGAATTTTAACGTGATGTCAGGGTTGCATGTCCATGGGTCTCAGTCTCAAATCCCACTAATCGTTATGCCGGTGGCCTGTAGACTTGTTTGGATTTTCCGTGAGATAAAAAATATTATTGATTGTCTTAGCCTAATTGTGCGAAAAGTGGTTACAGAGTTATCAACACGCTTTTATAGGGCTGTTAGTAATTCTGTAGCTCTGCCTACCTCATCCTGTGAATGGGCGTGAGTTTAGGTATGTATGTATGTATGTATAAATATTAATGACTTTATATTTTAGGTACCTACCTCTATTTAAGCCCTGACCTGAGATTGTTCCTAATGCGCTGATTTACCTTACAAGGGTGACGATATCTCGGGGGAAAAGGACAGAGGTTTATAACTGCTATAGCTCTGTCCTTTATGCCCTAAAATGAACTGCATAGCCATGTCGTAATAACCCCTTCGTCTAGTTACAGCTCCTTCACTCATTGAATTTTCATTTCTAGTGCCTATATCGTAGGGGAGCCCACGACACGCAACCTAGTTCTATAAGACTTCCAGATAAGATATATATTATTTGGGGAAGAAGAAATGGTAATGCCGCAATCCAAAAAACCTGGCAGAGCATTTTTTTATAAGTCCGATGTCTAGTATGATATGACTCCCAAGTTTCGTTTATTCCTCAGAACAGGGGAGGGGTAGGACTAAACGACAGTGCAGTGCTGCAAGCCCCCATGATGGGCCTAATCAGTGGCAGCTGCATGATAAGCGACGCCTCGTACTTAAGTATCTAGTATGATCAATCTCCTGAAAAAACCGAAACTCATCTGAATGTCATCAATTTTTGTGTACGAAAAATCACTGCTGTATTTTCCAAACAGTGGAGTAAGTGGTTGCCGCAGCGATTTCAATCGCCCTCCGCGCAGCCAGGTTTTTAACATTGCAGCATCGCCATTTAGTGTTCCCCCAGTTATGCCGTGACTAATTAATCTAATTATACAGGGTTTTTGGTAGCTAGTTCGACAGCTTTAAGGGGGTGATAGAGCAGCTCTTAAGCTATCGATTTAACCCCCATATATGTTCGGCAATTGTTATTAGTTTCCGAGATATTGATCATTTTAATCGGAATCCATGTTACAAAAAACCCCTAGGTTAATGTATTAATTCTTTTTTTCAAGTATTTTTTTGCATGATTAGAATCACTATTTAAAGTTTTTAAAGCTACATGAAATTTATTTTCATTACAACTTTTGGAGCAAACGCACAGAGTTACTTTCTCCATACTAAGAGAACCCCGCGTTTGTTTTTCACCTAGTATGGAAAACCAACAGGTATGGAAAGACAAAAATTCCGATTAAAATGATCAATATCTCGGAAACTAATAACAATTGCTGAACATACATGGGGGTTAAATCGATAGCTTATGAGCTGCTCTAAGTATCACCCCCGTAAAGCTGTCGAACTCGCTACCAAACATCATGTGTATACCAACTGGTAGTCTTTTCGAACTAGGTTTAGTGTCGTGGGCTCTTACACTAATAGATAAAATAATAAATGCTAACCGCCGCACTCAAAGACATTTTAGAGATAATTAAATCGTTCCTTTTCCAAACTTTTGTGTGAAAAATGGTTACAGACTTAATCATATCGTATCGGCCGTAAAATGTATATGGCGTATCATCCGATTATTGTGGTAGGAACATATTAATTTGCGACGTATTTTAGCAAGCCCCCACGGGTGAACCATACTCTCATAAATTCCTAGGTAAGTATATGATTTATAAAGCACATGCATTAGGTTAGGACGCACAAATCACGCAGCAGGCTCAAATTAATTTGGGTCTGTAATGTCATAGTGTATGTAATGAATGATACAGCTAAATTATTCTATACCAGCGACCTGCGCACGCTTCACTCGGTTTTTTTATAAAATAAAATATAACCTTTGTTAGTCAGGGTTTTTTTAAATTTAATAACGTATAGCCTTTAATATGGGAGGGGCAACGTAGCTTCCTAAAAGTGATACTTTTCAAATCGGTTCAGTACTTACAAAGATTACCCCCAATATACAATATGTATACCTATAGACAAGGACAGGAACACTCAACATAACCTTATTAAGTATAATATTAGCGTAAGCATATGTAAAAAATATTTTTAAAAATCTTAATATAGTGGTTGGTATTAGAATAGATATATCTATGTATACCTACATATAGACTAACCCTCTCATTCAATAACACGCAATTGCTAAAGTGAGCTTAAAATATGCTTTGTCCTTATCTGCAATTGAGACGTTTTAATTTGTTAGAAAGTATCAATGAATACTTTAAAATTAGTTGATTGTGCGTTTATTATTAAGGGGTTAACACTACAAAGAAAAAAAAAGAAACTTTGACTGTAGGAGATCTCTGGAACTATGATACGATTTTAAAAATGACAAATAAAAAGTTTCACCATTTTTTGTGGGGTTATACAAAAAGTAGAATGCAATCTACGTGTATTAATCAGAATCAGGAAGCCCAGTAATCAAGGGTTATTTTTAAGTCAACGTGGATAAGGTCACCCGCGAAAGCTAGGAAGTAGTAAAAGGCATTCCGCCGCGCCGCCCGCCCAGCCGTGCAGGGCGTACGTGTGCTTATACACACGGACTTACTAATTTACCTGACCGTGGCGGGTTGCTCCCACGTCGTGTAATTGTGCCCGTGTACTTCTTGATTATCTTTTAGGTCACCCATATTATTGCGTTCATTGGGGACCTACATCGGTCCACTAATATGTTGACACATACATTTATTTGTTATTATATGTAGAGTAAAATAAGAAATGTACAAATGTGTGGTTTAAAATGTCAACGTTATTAATAACTTCAGTGGTCTCAAAAATGTACATTTCAGCGTCTCATTGAGTCGTAAATCTGAACTGAAGGGGACTGAAGACACCCTTCAGTCGAAACGTAGAGTGCGGACAGAGTATTCCAGAGTGCGATTAGACATCCTCGCAAGCGCGGATCTCGATAAACACTTCACTGCGCTTAAAAGTGCGAGACGGAATTCAGAACATTGAAGGCGCCAGAGACGCGAGCGCGCTGTCGCCTAGTGCCCATTCCCAATATTTCGAGCCAAAGATAAATTCGATTACTTCAGGTTTAAATTTCACGGATTGTGAATAGGAAAATGACGAATTTAAACCTAAAGTAACCAAAGCAATTCGTGCTATGTTTTGTATGCTCAAGTTTAAGCGGGTCGGGTTTGGTTTTATGTTATTGAAACAAAGTTTTGACGCTGATGAGAATTATAGAATCTATATTGCGTGCTTATTTTTCCTCATAAAGTATGCCTCGCAGACGAATGTTATCGTTATTTTTTGAATAAATGGTTTGTATACTTAATACAATTTAATATTCATAGAGATACAATGTCTAGACATTTCTAGGATTGCTAGACATAAAGTTTTCTTAGAATTTTGTATTTTCGGCAACAGATGGGAATTATTTGATGTTAGCGAGTCCCGGCGGCGAGCGCGGCAGGCGGGCCGGGCTCGGCGCGGGAGCCGCGCGGCAGTCGCCGCTCGGCCGCGCACGGGACGCTCGCTCCACGCGTCGCCCCGTCACCACGCACGACACGAACTTGACAAACTCAAATAAATAGTATTACAAGTTAAAGAACAGTTTATAAGTGAGTGGCAGGAGTCTCGACGGGTGCGGGAAGCTGCCGACATGTGCGACCGAGACCGCGCGGCCGCCGCCGGCTGACCGCCCGCGCCGCCACACAATATACCAATACCACCTTAACTGGTAAGTGGATTTTGGAAATATATCATTTATTACGTAAAAAAAGTAACTATAAATGATTTAAAGATGCTGTAGATTTAATGCCTCGAGTTTACAGTTGAATAACAATGAAAGTATGATTTTTCTAAATTAATTTATACATGGAAAACACAGCTACTTTGATATTTATACATTTAATAACACTTTTAACCTGTACGTTTGAGTTTATTCGTATATAATTTGGTGAATAGTTGATAGGCCGAGTTTCCCCTCGGTTAATAAAGCAGGGGTTCGGCAGGTGAATGCGGGCGCGAAGTACTCTAGTTGGTTTAGACGACTTTACGACGTTCATGTGAAATAAGGCCGTTCACTCGGAAAATAGGCCGTTAACACGTTATTTATTTGGTTAAGTATTATTGAAAATAATGGAAACCTTTTGTTGTTAGTAGTTCTTCGCTTACTTTTATTTGTTACTGCAGTAAACTATACCTATCTGTAACAGATTTAAGAACGTGTTGTTCAATTTCATTTAATTGAGTCAACCAGACATAATTTTATTGGTCAACTAACTACATTAATATTACTACACATTCTTAAATCGCAGTAAATATACATATGGATACAGTTTTATGCAGCAACGAATAAAGATTTGCAAAAGCTTCTTGCTATTATGAAATGAGTGCTTGAGAATTTAATCTTATATAGATCTGTAGTAATACCATGTTAAATAGTACAGGTACTTAAGTAGTAGGTGCAGAAAAAACTCTTGAAACTTTCGTAGCTCGTGCTACGAAAGCCGTAGAGCTGTGACATCGTAGCCCTCCTACGCCATTTTACGACTAGGTATCAGGGACTCTTTTAGGGGACTCAGGGACTCTTTTAGGGTAAAACTATACTCAAATCAAATCAAATCAAATCATTTATTCTGTAAGTAGGCCCTGTAGGCACTTTTACAAGTCTGAGTCTACCAGCGCTTCCAAAGAGACCACTGTTGAGAAGAAGCGCCGCAAGAAACTCAACAGTAAGCCGTTTTTTTAAAATAAATCACTTATTACAATACTAAACTTAAGCTACATAATTTAAATGTCATAGGGATGTACAGGTCCCAGTAGTAATAATAATTAAATACATCAAAATGTCAGATTAAAATAAATAATACAATTTCGGAGATGTAAACAGGCTCCAGGTAATATAGGGTGAATCTACCAGCGCTTCGGACGAGACCATCATTGCGGAGAAGAAGCGCGAAACTAAGTTATATATACTGCCTTTGACAATTTACTGTCATCACTTGAAATGATCATTCGGAAGTTTGATCAAAAGTAATAGTATCCAAAGTGAATTTAATCAAAATGTAATTGTGCTGAAAAATATTTACAACCAAATTTATTTTCGTTGTAAATTATTTAAGTCCGAATGGAATTTGGTCCATTATAAATTATGAGCAAAATTAGATGCGCAGAAGTGATTATAGTCTTAAATGAATTAAGACCATATAAATTGTACATATTTAAGGTAGTATGTATTTACAATTGGTCATATTTCTGATTGTACGTGAATACAAATACACATGTTTTTTTCGACCATTATTGGTAAATTTTACCATGGAACAAGATTCCATTTTAGACGTTATTCAGGATGGACCATTTTCCTTTTTGTTGTATAATTTCGAGTGGTCGATTTTGCATTTGTATTTAATGGCAGTAAATCCCTTTGACGTGTTACGTAAATAAGAGCTATCGTAACTTAGAATAGGCCTTGATATACCTCTTTTGGTAACCAGACAACGTTGTCAAGAGGACCGACGATGATTGTAAGATAACATGCTGGGCTGAGATTCTACTGTAAACCCTTATTATTTTTGGCGTGTTTTCGTGTTGTCAAAGTTTTGATAGCTCTTATTTACTGGACAGATTTGGCGGCTAGATTAAAAACAATACCAATAGAATTGAATAGAGGCCCTGGGCTGGTGTTTTAGGCGGTAAATATCATTATCGTCTTTGAACTGTTCTCGTATTGTTAACGTTTTGACAGCTTTTATTAACTTGACAGTAATGGCGGTCAAGTTAAAAACGATTCCATGACAGGTCAACTACGATATCATATCACACTGTACGGCTGGAATGTGATTTTCTGAAATCTTTTGATTCTAAAATGTATAGGATCGATAACAAGTGCGCATTCAGTTATGAAGATAGACAAGCGAAGCGAACAAAAGCGAAAACAGGGTAATTCGTAAGATCTCATTTTACTTGCGTGCGCTAAATGCTGTTGAAATGTTATTACTTATGACTTGAAGCAAGAGGTTTACATTCCAACATTTCAATATAAGAATCTAGAACCTCAAACTAAGGGTTAATATTCCTTTGATGGGTAATGTTTATTTAAGCCGTCGCTCTAGCTTTTACTTCAATCTCATTTAATTTGTAAATTGCGATTAGACGCTGAAAGGGCAATTTTTCTTTGAGTTTCCAACATGATGTTCATTTTCATCTTCAAAGTCCATTTTGCAGAACAATACAGATGTACTGCGCATTTGAATAGCACGCGTAATTCAGTTATAAAAAAAGCTCATTATAAAAATAAATTAAACAAGCGTAAGCATAAAGTAAAACGTAATATAACGCCGGCAAAACAAAAGAAAAGTGTTTATTCAGCGTGCGAGCCAAACTCAGAATAAATAACAGAATTAAAGAGAAGCACATACCCTAATTGGCGAATTATTTTCTCGTACAACTGCTTAGAATACATTATATTATTCTGTGTGTTTCGTTAGTTCCTGAGTAGAATTACATTCGAGAGTTGTAAAAAAACCGGCCAAGTGCGGGTAGGACTCTCACACGAAGGGTTCCATACCATTTTTGTTTTAGGCCCCCTTTAATTCAATTTAATTTTAATTACTCGTTCTAGCGGTAGCGGTTTTTGAAAAGTGTCTAGTTTACATTACGTTAACATCATGAGATATAGCGATTGTAAGGTCGCGCATAAAGCGCCATAAAATCACGTTTTTTTATGTGTGCAATCAATTTTAAATTTAATTTATTTTTTCATGTTTTGTTACTCGTATAGCAGCTATTTTAGTTTATGTGTTTAGCTATTCCGGTTCATGAGATACTGCCTGCTGATAGACAGACTGACAGACAGACAAACGGACAGTGTGGGCTTAGTCATAGGATCCCATTGGCATCCTTTGGTTATGGAACCCTAAAACCGTCAAAGCATTGACGCAATTTCTTATTATCGAGGCTGTTTTTAAATACCAACCCGCAAATTTTATTTATAGCACAATATTTTCGTAATGTTTCGTGTAAATAATGGACATAACAACATAGACGTCATTCAAAGAACCACTTGTTACGCCGTGACGTGGCGCACGGGGTCGCTACGAGCGGAGGGCCGTGACGAATGGCGCCGCGGCCAGGAGGGGACCTTTCATTAGATGTTGCTGTAATGAACAAATACCTACACTTAACTCTTTACATGCCACATTTCTGTTCGTAATAAAGAGTATTGCGGCCTTAGCATCTTATATGTTGGAATACCAAGCGAAACAAAAAACTCACGTCCACCGAGGGTTCCGTACAAACCTGTAGGTATATAAGTAAAAGTTCACCCATCACGACAATCGAGTCATATTATCGAGTTATTGCAAAATGAAATTCATAACAGTACAATATGGAAAGCTGGAGGAGCACAAATTAAAGACAAGGTCTCTTTATCGTTTCAGTAATCCTTTATTTTATGTTAACACATATCATTTCTTTATAAAAAAAAAAGATAGATATGTTAGGTATATAATATTTTAAAATATGTACAGTCAACCAATTTGATTCCTAGGCCACTATGGACTTTGTCATCGTGACGTTGTAAACCAAATCTCTTACGTTTTGGTTGACAACGTCACTTTACCATAGTCCAAAGTGGCCTAGAAATCAAATTGGTTGAGTGTACCTAACGTAACTAAAAATTTAAGGTTTTCGGAATCGTTCCTTTATATGCGTTATAAACCATTACTTCATGCCAAATTTCAAGATTCTAGATAGACTGGAAGTACCCGTCAGGTTTTGATTCCCCTGCGAGAAGTTACGGTTTGAAAATATTCGGCTTAAATTGCTGCTTCTTTTGATTGCGTTGACATAGAAGTTTGATTTTGTTACAGCTTAAAGGTATTATAGACCTGAGTATTTGATATGAATTTCAATTTAATACCTGAACACGTTCATAAGGAAAGGGGTAGTTACTTTAAAATTATTAAAAATATTTTTATTATATGATGTACTTAACTAAAAATTTACGGTTTAAGCCATTTTTCCTTTATCTGTGCTATGAGACGTTGCTTCGGACCACATTTCAAGGTTCTGAGTTCACGGGAAGTACCCTGTAGGTTTGGTTTCCCTTGCGAGATTTGAAAATTTGCAGCATAAACGGCTGTATCTTTTTATTGCGTTGGTTCAGAAGTTTGATTTTTTCACAGCTCTAAGGGACAGTAGACCTTAGTATTTGATATAAATTTCAGCTTGATACCTCTACGCGTTCTTGAGAAAAAAGGTCTTGACAGACGGACGGACGGACAACAACAAAGTGATCCTAGAAGGGTTCCGCTTTTTCCTTTCGAGGTGCGGAACCCTAAAAAGGGGAACCCATTATTTTATCGAATTTCACTTCATGGATTGTATCACTTCATCGAATTTCAGTACATCGAACGCTATTTTCTGCTAAAACGGTTATGCTTTCAGGATATTTTAAACATTAATTACGAAGGTTAGGTTCATTAGACTCGTGACCAACAAAAAAAAAAACTCATGCGGCGAGAAATGTCTTAAGATAGAGTGAAAATTCTGCGTAATGATACGTTCGTTGAAAGGTTTTTCGATAAAATAATAGGTACCCTCAATAAGTCAAAGAGAACTTAAAAATACTTTAAGTCACCATAGTGACTGAATAACAAATTGACATCGCTAAGGAGAGAAAGAACGAAGCCAATCTCATGGACGCCTTGTCGCTAGGCAGGCAGGGATCTACGCGAGCGACTCAGTATAGCTTTTGATTGTTTTATTTTGGGTCTAAAGTATAAACAAATAAGGTTATTTTTAGTTGTATATGAAAGAAATAAAATATAAAAATATTATAAGGACAAGTATAAAAACACAAAATGCAAAACAGTTCAGTACACTGTGTTAATTAATTAAGTGATTAAAGATTTATGGGTTAATCTGTAAGTTAAGTGCGATCTTTCTTTTCACGTCTAAAAGTTACCGTATTTTTTTTATTCCGCTCGTTTACTCGAGAATAAAATGATTATAACCGAACCCTTGTCCCTACCTTTATGGTCAGTAGACACGGCCAAATATCATTAATCATGTACAAATAGAAATGAAGGATCTAAAGAATGGCAGCAAACAGCCCCGTCCCAACACACGTGTTATTTATTCCGTTTACCTCTTTTATTTATGTGATCCATTTATTAATATTTCATCGGCCGGTTTCCGTGGGCGAATATGCCGCACTACGCGGACCCCGTGTTGAACAACTAACTCTGGAGCTAGTGACGCACGCCCGCATTAATAATTACGCAAAATCCTTTTAACCTGAATAAAGCGCTCATAATTCCATAGTTACAGGGGAAACGAATAGCTTTCATTAAATAAACATTTACTTTCAAATTGCTCTTGTTGCATCTAACGTCTATCATAAAGGCTCGAATAAAGTATGACTTCAGTCAAGTCACTAATAACGCTTGGTTTTCCCTAGTCGCTCAGCCGCGTTTGGGTCACATTTTCCCACACAAAACTTGATATTTATGATGTTGATAGATGCTCGAACATCTCGAAATTATCCTATTACAGTCGGGTCGGGTTTGGTTTTGCTACACGGCGCCCATTGAGTCGCACTATTGCATTTCAATAGAGCTCGCGTCAGTCTTTACATTTCCTAGAAAAGGAACTGACACCCTTATTGGATACAGTAGAAGCCTTTATGTGTTTACAGTACGCACTGTCATACATTTTAAAAGCCTATTGTTGTCGCTTCTGGGTTGGTTGAGTACCTATTCTGTCATTACGTTGTTATTCATCATTATATCCTACAAATCGCTTTTAAAGCTTTTAGCTTTTATGACACTGTGCCTCAATATAATCGTAACTAGTTAGTTAGTTTATTATTTAACGTTTAGTGTTTCTTATATCCTTAAAGTTCAACGATAAATCCATATAATTACTGTTACTGTACTGTACCAGTTTATTAAAAACAGTTAAAATTACTTTGCGGAAATTATTCAGTCCTTCGTTTGTTACGATTCTCATTATCATTTTGAGTGAAGTACCGGATGTTTGTTTTGGTTCGTTCATGGCGGAGTTTCATTCCGTTCTTATTTCAACACGAGCGAAATATATCTATTATATATTTATGATGACATCTCATCTCATTGTATTCAAATGTAGGCTCGTTGCCGAAACGAGATGCAGAATTCTTAATAGTTATCATATCATAAAAGAAACGTTGTAAATATTCTGAAATTACAAACGGAAAATATCTCTATTAATATTAATATTCTTTTTTTCCCGCTTATTTTGCTATATTTTCGGTTTCGATACTTTAGGTAAGTATAAAGAAACTTTATTTTCCAAAAGAAATACATATTTCACTTAGATGAGAAATATTACCTAACTAAATAATTTACTTACAAAAAAAAACAGTCAAATACACGTCAGGGTTAAAAAATACATCGCAATAATTATACCTACTGTAATAACGAATTACCTATACACCAATGTAAGTACATATGCTATTCTAATTAATTACACAATTAAAAAGAAAAATAATTTTAGTAAGCACAATAATGTTTCATTCATTCATAAACTCACGCCTTTATTCCCAGAGTGGGGTAGGCAGAGCTACAGAATTACCAACAACTCTAAAAATTTGTTAATAATTCTGTAACCACATTTTGCACTTTTAGGCTAAGATGTTTACCAGTGTATTAGTGACAGGTTGCAAGCCCATCGCCTAACAGTACTAACTATACGCCTTTATTCCCTTAGCCGTCTCTTACGACATCCACGGGAAGATATGGAGTGGCACTATTCTAACCCGGCAACCACACGGGCCACAATAATGTTTAAATTAATAAAATCCGGAACCGAATGCAATTAATATAAAAATTTGATTTATCAAGACATTTGACATGGGTGGGTACAGTGCAATAGCACATAAAACAACCTTCGGGTTTGTACTTTCCTCTCACTCGCTCTGATACACTCTTACGTCAGTCTAACCGACTTTATCCGAAACCATTTTTATTACCGTGTGATGTAACTTAATTTTGATACGGAGGAATGAGGAAAATATCGTCACAAATAGTTTTGAGTATGAGAATGTGGATGAAAACCAAAAAAACAATGCATCGACTGTGTGAAAGATGATATGATATGATATGGCTAGAAAGGGAGTGACTACCGAGATGACGACTAATAGAGAAGTATGGAAGAAAAATACATATTGCGTCGATCCTAAATAAGTTGGGATAAGGGCAGGAGAATGATGATAGTTTATAACTGTGCAAACTTAAAAAACGACTGCTGCTGCTGGTGCTGAGTTTCTTGCGGCGTTTCTTCTCGGCAGTGCAGTGGTCTCCTCTTGGGAAGCGCTGGTAGATTCTTCAGGTGTAAAAGTGCCCGTGCGGCCTACTTACTGAATAAATATATTTTATCTTTCTCTTTTTTTATCTTTCGACGAGGAATTGAAAGTTTATTTACATTCATAGAGTATACCTATGTGTAACATTTATTTTACAATTTGTTGATTAGATAATTTTAAATTGATACATGACGTTAATTGATTCCAGTAATTTCAGTTTCCTATATAATGATCGTTTGCTCCGCGTTGTTCCGTCGATGGGGTTTTGCCCGTATAGATTAATGGGAGATCAAGGGGATAAAAACCTAATTAGGTCTAATCCGTACGTGTCATTCGATTTAGGAACTGATTTATGAAACAATCGTATATCCGAGTTTTAATTAAATGTCCGAAATCTTGATTATTTCATTAAATGCGATGAACTACATTGTTTGAGATATGTCCAATTACTATAACTAAGTAAGTACATGATACAATGTGGGGAAATGTCGATAACAGAACGGAAATCTTCAGTGAATTCATGTGTCAGCTAGCATTAAATCAAGGCTCTATCTTAACAACTCAACTTAAGATAGTTCGGTTATGATAAGATAATAAGTATTATGTGACAGTGATGACTAAGGATTTTCTAGTCCATTCCCTTTGATTCATTTTACAATCTATTGTTAAAGTTGATTTTGTTTTTCAATATTAATATTAATAATAATATTTTTTAATTACTTAATGAATAGGGATTCAGAGATCTCTGTTCTTCGTGTTGTCAGTGCTTTGAGGTACCTACTCGTATGTTTTTATAAAAACCCCAGATTTTTCTGTTAATACACTGCTATAACTTTTAGTTGTTAAAGCGCACTTACTACCAAATGTTTGTGTCAGCCTTGCAACAGATGAAAGAACCAACCAATTGGTTCACAGTAACATTCAGTGACGAATGCATGGGTTTTTGAGCATCAGCTACTACTACTCTGGTTTTATTCTAAAGTTAGTAAACCTAATAGCTACTTGGCTTGGCAAATACTAGTATTAAATACGGGTCCTTACCATCACGACGCTCCTCGAGTCACTAGATAGTCTAGGTACACGCATAAATTGCTCCATTTTATGCAAAATAAAAATAAAAAACCGCTTAATCGTATCAATTTGTTGAATCAGAGTCTTTATAGTCTCTCGTTACACGATGGAGCGGGTAGATCGGCCTGCCGTAATCGAAAGCTCGTAAAATAAAAGGAGTTTAATAGCACGGAGAACGGATTTGCCGTCGACGCTAGCCATTTACAAAGCAAAAGCCGAAGCTTCGATAACATTGCTTCTGGGTTTTGGCTAAATAAGGGCAATACAAAATATTTTTCTATAGTTTGTTGTCTATGTTATTAATGTTATTATAGGTCTCCGTCGAGGATCACCAGTTTCCGAGCCCTTGCCGCTAGCATTAACGGATTCCCGCTACCCTGGGTTCCACTAGGAGTATAATATTCGAGCAGTTGCCGTAAAATATTCGTATACCTACCTATGCAGTCATAAGAAGCGACATACCAAATTTTCTTTTTAAATGTTATAAGAAAATCTTTCATCTTAGATAGATTCTTCAAAAATCACCTGTTTATTTATTGCTCAATTGAAATACAATATGTACACCTAATTATTTTGTGTGTTAACATTAATGTGCTAATGTGAGTGTATGTGTTGTGTCTGTTAACTTGAATTTTGCAATTAAATGATTATATATCATGATCATTTAGCTTATTCCTTTATCTTATATTTGATACTTTCACAAAAATCATTTGAATACCTAAGGTCGATTCATACGAGTATCACATATTTATGACTAATATTATCATTTTACGAACAAGTATGAGCTTCTAGATAAAGAGAAAGAGATAAGATCATGAATTATATTTCGCAATAAAAACAGTATATGATGATTTCTATCCGGATCCGGGAAATGCTATCCTACTTTTGTTTAGGTACTCATATTTCATGCAATACAATAGTATTGAGCATAAAATATGAGTAAACGGAAATACTCTTTGTCAGTGAATATCAAATGAATATCCCTTAGTTTTATGTGTTTGCAATATAGAGCCGCGTAGAATCGGTTGTTAAATTTATCAGGTTTTGCGAAAATGGGATAAAAAAAAGTTATCTTATTTTTACTGAAACTTGAAAACAAACAAAAAAGTAACCTTTTTTTGTCTCACTTCGAAAAAAACGCATCAACTTGATTCCGAAGGCCAACCAAGTAGGTACGAGGGGTGCCTGAAAAGGAATCTCAATAGCTGTAAAAATATAAAAATAATTCTAGCCAGTAGTATTATGAACTCAATATATTTCTTGTTGTTTTTATTCATCATTTCAGCCCACTTCCGCGCACTGCAGGGTATAAGTAGGTCTCTTCATTTTCACGCCACTTTGCCCGGTCACGTGCTGACCCCATCTATATTTTCCCAACTGTCTTCCAAATGTTATTTTATTATTTATATCATTTCATCATTGGTTAGTTGCATCACTGTAGAACTAGGATGTTTCCAACATGTCAATCGGAAAAGACAAAAAATATTAATATTGAACAGCGTGCGTCACGGAAATTGATTCCTAGACCACTTTGGACTTAGTCAAACTGACACTGTATATAAAATCATAAGAAGTCACGTACGTTTTGAATGATTACATCACTTTGACATAGTCCAAAGTGATCTAGGAATAAATTTCTTTGACCTTATCAAAGTTGTTCACTAAAGAAGTAAATACGCCCTCGCAGATCAACAGTATACCTATACCTCTATTATCTGCCTCGTGTTTCTTCTCGTCCTAAGTCGGGGTATTCCTGAAATGGAGGATGATGACCAGTTTCGGTTGTCACCGTTGAAAATGCCAATGTAAGAAAGATAATTTTAGAAGATTGAAATATCTAATTCACGAATATTTAAACATGGCCATACTTAGTGCATGAACACGACGCAATGGGTCCCTAGAATGTTGACTATGTTTGACAAGGAAAAACGAGTCAAATAATTTATAGGGAACTTGTATTTGTTAAAGGGATCCGGAAAGTACACAAGAGTAATTACAACGGAATTTCATGAATGAGAAGCCAATCCGGTTATATATTCTACACTAGCTGCCCGCCAGCAGTGGCTTCACCTCGTTGCAAATTTCCGACCTTCTCTTTGCATTTTTCAAAAAATATTACATACAAACCTTATAATGACAATAACAAACACAACAAAAGAGAAATCATACAAATCGGTTCAGCCGTTCTCGAGTTTTGAGCTTAGCAACACATTAAGTGCTTCATTTTATTAAAAGCATTAATTTAACTTGCAATGTATGTATGTATGTATGTAAGGGTCAAATAGCAACAATAGCAAAGGAATAAGTTATCTAACTTGTAAAATTTTAAGTTAATAAATCTTGCAAGTTAAATTTGACACACTTCCCGGTTTCCGATGAAGCTGAAAATTTGCATACGCCTTTTAGTTCTGATGACAATACAATAATATAGTACCCTCTAGCTGGTCTGATGATGGAGACTCAGAGTGGCCATAGGAATTCCTAAATTACACACGATAAACCCGTCGTGTTAGGTCTTGTTAAAATTGTCTTGACAAGTAGATGACGATTGTGCAAAAAAAAGTACAGTCGGCAATAAAAGCTGGTCCCAAAAATTAAAAACTTTTTTTTTTTATACATATAGAAAGAGGGATAGAGACAGATAGATAGATAGATAGAAGATAGATAGATAAATAGATAAATATACATATGTATTCATCAAACACATAGTATCGTGGTTCCCATTTAATTTGTTAATTGACGGTTGATTACTATACTATGTTCCGTTACAAACCCAGATTACAAAGACCGACAGATAGAGGTTTGGACATTGGTAATTAAGATAAGATTAGATTAGATATTATCAAGGTTACTGAATACAAACATGAAAATGCTTCCAAACTGCGTGTCTGTGTAGTTAAAATCTAACTATGAATGGAGTCATTAGCAGCGGTATGTGGAAATCGAAATATGGGCGTTTTCCAAAAAAAGTGTAAGTACATTGTTTACGAAAATTACCTATACTTTATATTTGACTAATTTTCGTGATACAACGTATAAGTTAAATTTTCTTAATTTTTGTTCTTAACTATGTAAGTTATTTTTGAAAAACGCCCATATACGAAGATGAATTAATAAACTTGAGAAAACGAAAATTAATTTAAGGTTTACTCGTTGCTTTAATAATGATTTGAATTTCGGCTTATTGGATTGAATGACCGAATTAAATTAATTACCTGACACGTATTTTTGGCACTGAGCTGACACTGATCAATTGATGTAGTTTACTAGCCAATGATCCGGTCACAGATCGAATAAACAAATTTAAATTAGGTACACGACGTTTTCATAAAGTAAGGATCGTTCGGAAAGGAAGTGTTAAGTCCAATATAGTGATTACACATGATAACATATATACTTAGCTCCAAAAAATACGTAAACTACGATTTATTCAGAACTAGTATTTGCCTGCATCTCGACTCGCTTGAAGATGTGTATCACTAATACATCGGAAACTGATAAATATTCCGGGATAAAATTTAGGTATACTTGCTTTTGGGCTTTAAACTCGAATTCTATAAACGTGTCTATTTCATTACAGTCTGTCACTGATATATATCTATATGGTAAACATGTTAGCTTTATTGTGCAAAATGTGGTTACAGAATTATCAACAAGTTTTTAGAGTTGTTGGGAATTCTGTAGCTCTGCCTACCCCACTCTGGGAATGAAGGCTTGAGTTTCTGTATGTATTTATTTCGTTATAAAAATATATTTACAAGAGAAACAACTTACTTTTATTACTGAAACCTTTTATCAGGTACTTGACGACACGATCATTATTTCTACATCCACTTCAGACTGACAAACAACTTGTCCGTCAATGATGCGTGAGATATGATTACTTATGATTAGGCTATCGCGATTTTATACCTGGGGGATGATAGATATCTTGCATTCATTCTTAGGATAACAGACGTGTCTGTCATGTGAAGGTTTGCGAATAATCTGTGAAAAAATGAGCAAGCGTTGAATGTCGCATACTTGTTCAGAGAATTGTGAAGCTAAAGTTTCGGCAAATCATGTAACAGTTGGGGTGACAACGTTATCAGAGGGTTTAGACCCTGCAGAATACGGATCTGTCTGCCGCCTTTACGAAATTTGAACTGGAAGATATCGGAAAAGATGCATCCCATCCAAAAAAAAATGTCGCACATTTTGTAAATCGCTCCCGTACCCTAAAAAAGATCCGATTATTATGGTTTTTTGATATGTTGTAAAGAACAATATAGTTAGTCAAGGTATTCCAAATTTTTCATTCCTCCAGCTCTATGTCTTTCTGCGCCATCTTGGGCAAACTGTCACCTTTTTCTGTGTTTGCCTATACTGTCGTTAAAGTTCATTCTAGTGCTAATCAGGGTTCTGAAATATTGTAGAATACAAAATTTGCTAACACTTTTGACTTCAAACATTTTTTCCAGGACCCCTAGGGACGAAGATATGGAATCGTCTAAAGGGAGCTAACATTAAAAATCGCTACAAAACAGAAAAGAGAAAAAGTGACAGGTTTTCCTAGTAGGCGGAGAAAGACAGAGCTGGAGGGACGAAAAATTTGGGCTACCATGACCTATATTGTCCTTTACAACATATCAAAAAACCATAACTATCGGACCTTTTTTTAGGATAGGTACCGGCACAACGTTTTCGTAAATGTACTACGCATTGTTTTGTATAGGCTGCACCTTTTCCGGTATAGCATACTTCCGGTTCAAATTTCGTAATGGCGACAGGCGGATCCGTATTCTGCAGGGTCTAAGCCCTATGATAACGTTGTCACCCAACTGTTACATGATTTGCCACTTGCATCGTTTAGAGACGCGTTTTCCAGTTTAGGGCGCCTAGTCTATATATGGGTCGCGATGATTACTTACCATCAGAGCCTCTAGTGTGTTAGTACATACGCAAAAACGTCTTGATTGCGTTTGCGTTTCTCGTATGAATAACATGGTCACTTCACACACTTACACTCGAGGCACAGGTGACTCGCCTGATCATCTGCCTCCTTTTCCACATACAACAAGAGACCTCACTCACTTTGTTCGGTCGATAAAATAAAAGACGACCCTGAAACGCCCATACTAGTGTTTCCTGCATATTTATTCCGTGATGATTTCACACATGCATGCACCTTTAGAACAAAATATGGAAAGTGGCCATTATCGACGCAACTTAGTCGAGGAAAATAGATTTGATCATTATGTTAAAAAGCAAGCAGATAAACCCAAATTGCTGTCTGGGTTTTAACATCACTGAATCAAATTGACCATAACTGTAGCGCGAAGCTCACGAAAGTCGTGATGAGGCACTAATTACCTGGGTGCAAATTTGATATAAATTATATTAATATCATTTGTACATTTCACATTTGCAGAAGTTCGGATATATATCCAAGTTTTCGACCTCGGGGCACTGCCACGTTTTAATTCATATATTTTTAAAGAACTACTCAAAACAATTACACCTAAGTTTTTTGCATTTATATTAAATATTACTAGCAAAAAAATACTCTATTTCTAGGATATCCTAGTAACAGCAAGGTAGGACTGCAGCATACGATTTACCTTATAAAATAACCTAAAAAAAGTAACATGAATAGGAATCATCAATCAATCCATTGTCTCGATCACGCTAACAACGCGCAACGTCATAAAATTACCAATTCGATTAAGTAATATTGATATAGTAATGACAGTTACCAAAGTAAGTAGTTTGTAGTTCGCCCGCTTTCGGCGCTGAAGGCGAACATGAGAACGCTTTCGGAGGGCCGAACACCGCACTTAGTTATGAGACATGAAACTTAGATTTCATTTTAGGCACTAACTGTTAATAATAATAAACTATCGTATTTTTTCATTAGTGATCCTTAGTATGAGTTAATTAATAAAAGTTAAATAGCAGCGGCGATTAGTGTATCAAAATTGAAATAAAACGACTGCGGATCACTCTCCTCTGGTTCCGCTTTGTGTAGATTTACCAAAAAATAAAGAGTAGTGGCTGTTGTGGGTCGGTCGTATTTATCATACATATTGTCAGCATAAATGTACTAAATATCCTAAAAGAAGTACCGTATTAAACGATACATAATTTCGGTTGTCATTATCCATTTTAGGTAGGTTATCTTTGTCGCCACGTAAGCGTACCCTGCCATTAATAGAGTTCATCCATTTACTCTTTTACTGGAGAAATTAAATGACAATTTAGACAATCTGTTTCATAAGCCCAAATAAGTCATTACCCTGCCGTAATAAAAGTCAAGCATGCTTATTTAAGCCGTATACCCAAATATGGATTTGAAGCAACGTAAAAACCAAGTGAAATTGCCTTAACATCGATTTGAAATCGATTTGTAATGTGAAACATCACTCCGGTGTGATGTATGATGAATTGTAAACATACACAAATAGAAACAGCGCTGTACGTAAAATATAAATAAGCACGTTGGTTCGAGAAACATTTTCAGAACTCGGTTTCGTTGTTTGTGATAGGCATTTCGCTACAGCGTTCGTGAACCCTAATTTATGAGCTGTTTCATCAAATATTACTCTGCAAAATCAATACTTACTCAGCTTTGAAAGCTGGTTTATAAGCTTTAATATCGTAAAGTTGTGTCATTTCTTGTATTAAAATAAAATAGGTACAGCTTTAATCATGAATTTTCGGCCTAAATAAGTTGATTAATAAATACGATGATATTGATGATAAGTGCTCGAATTAACGAGAAGAAGATGTTCCAAGAAGTAAAAATACCTATCGTCTTTTTGATAGCGCAATGTGATCTTTGTAATTAGGCACTCTTGAAGAATCGACGAAGCATATATGAATAAGATAATGTGCTTTTGTACAAGTTAATCGTTGTGTCGCATCACGTTCGCGAATACTACGAGTAATACAATTTCGTACAAAGCTCGGATAACATAATAAGATTAAATTTTCTGCAAAGTAACTCTAAGGGCCTGTTGTTTGATCAGTAGTTAAACTAACAAATTGTTAAAATTCGAAAAAGGAACAGAAAATTTGACACATTTCCTTGAAATTCCTTCAAATTTTCGATTCTTTTTTCAAATTTTAACAATTAGTTAGTTTAACTACTGATCAAACAACAGGGCCTAAGTGGGTAGCTAAGGTATTCACTTAGCGAATATTGCAGCTAAATAGTATCTAGGTGCTCAAATATCGTTACACTCGATTTTTCATAGAATGGCCGACAATCTCCATCTTTTATGTTACAAGCACTTTCGCTAACGCTTGCTGCTAGTCGACAGAGGAGCAACGTACTGACGTCAATGTTGCTTTATGACTCAATTCAACGTTAGGTATTGAGCTCTCTCCCAGCTGAGTGCAGCCCGCGCTAAAAATATAACATCAATTTACTTACATTTTTAATAGGGCACCCAAAGGCGGCACCTCCGTGAATCTCGTGATTCTAATGTCCGCTGACCCGTATCGCGTCCATCTTGCCTCGTTCCAGCTTTGACATTAAACACTTCGACAGGTTTCCGCTGTGAAATGAAAATGTTGAGTGTCTATTTGCAACTTGATCCCTCTCCTTAAACGAGTAGTTTACTTGCACGTATCAATTGGCTGAAGTTTAGGGTTGTGTTGCGTACAGTTAGAAAGTCGAGAGGGTATCCGGCGCGTGGGTTCTCGAGAAACTCGAAGCGCAGGTGCTCACGTAATTTAGTAACGAGCACACGTTTTACGAAGCGGGAAAGAAACACGCCGATCGTGCCGGCTTCGCGCGCTGCTCGGCCTCCACGCGCGCGGCCCAAAACTCCAGCTGTTGTACTCAACATTGTAAACGACTTTCAACTTTTCGGTACATAAGCCTTCGATAAACTCAGTGTACTTAATTTTGTTGTTGTGGTTTTGTTTTTTACTACAGAGCTTATTTTTCGTGTGAGAATAAGATATTTATCATCTAAAGATGAAAGTTATAACTAACGTTGGGTTTGAATAATAGTGTCTGAAAAGCGGGTACAGGTAGGCGACGATCGACTTTGTCCCTTGTTTAATTTTTTTTGGATTCTGTTTAGCGGGGGACATTTATAACGTAAAACAGAGTCGAATATTTCGATGTCAATTTCGACTAAATGTAAATATTCTATTTCGTGATTCACCCCGAGGAAAACCCTTAGGATTTTTGTAATTATGACAATTTCATATTTCATAAACCCACACTCGTGTTATGATGGTGTCTAAAAGTTGAAAATGATGATACTGATGATGGAGTCGGAAGGTCGCGTCAGGATCTCCACTTTAGTTAAGGTAGACCCAAAACGTTCCAAGTAGTGAGTTTAGTATTGATAAGTATAAAATATTATAGTGACTGTGCAAAAATATTACTGGCGGCAGGCAAAGCTTGTTAAAAAAAACCTTAAAGAATTCCTATTTTTTTATTCAAACTTGTTCGGTAATTAATATTTCGTCTTGTCTCAATCAAAATCATATTATTTAAAAAAAACGTTTTCTAGTAGCTATAGTACAAGCCTAGAGTTTAGTTAGGGACTATGTCAAATTTGTGTCCTCTGAATAGAGCAAATCAAGGTTCAGTCTTAATACCCCCAAGTAAGTCCCTAATTCAATCTCTTGATCGAACTGAGATTAATTATCTATAAAGATACTCAATAACAGCCGAGTAATAAATGACGTACAAAGAAATAGCAGATATGATAAATCTATAAAATGCAATGTCGATTGATTGGGTTATATTGATTGGGTTATAAATTCAGGTGATAGATTTTATTTTATAGAGTAGGTAATTAATGTTTCTCTACTCTTAATGGTACCGTTTTAGAAAATTGCTCGACTGGAAGCCACTTAAATACGTTATTAGGCATAAATTACAGTGTTTATGGACGTTTTAATGTCATTCTGACCCGTGAAAGATAGGTAGTTTAAACTTTGTTCAACGCTAAAGCAAAAATGGATGAATGTATAAACTAAACATACTTACAAGTAATTCAAAATTTGACGTTGCACCTTGGCCTCGCTATCGCTAAAAGCAATAAAGTACAGTCATGACATTAAATTTGGTACCCACCTTAGGTCCTTCATTGTGACACATTCTACAACAATAAGGTTGAGTTTCCTAAAAATGACTTGACATCTCTAATGACATTGACGACTTCAAGCATATTTTTCTTGAAATGGGTCCCAAATTAACGCTCGTGACCGTACAGAAGTGAGATTAAGATGTTGCCTGCGCGACGCTCCTCGTAATGACTTCACTTTTGTAAAAGCATTGTCTACTTACAAATGCCGTTTAAATTTTAAACTCGAGTGAATGCGAAGACTCGCCACATTGCTGCCTGCGTACGCTCTTTACGATCTTTTGGTGTTTCTAAGGCACTAAACAATACACATTTTATTAATAGGCGCATTTAATAGCCGCGTCCATGGCTACCTATTTCTGTTCTGAGATTTGGTACCTACCATTGTTGTGCAATTGTTTACTACGTGAACGTATATGTTGACGAATGATTACAAAATATGGGTTAGAATAGCTTGCTACTTGCGAATGGGCGAGAGAATTTATTTGTTATGAATTCTTTATTTCGCCTTAAACTTTTTGACTGAGGCGGTGAGTAAACTCATACCTTCAGCTGCTGTAAAATAAAATGGTATAGCTGGGTCAAAATCTTTTTCGATGCACTGAAATTTTCCACTCTGTCACAATCGTAATTGTTCTCTTTAAGTAGTAATGTTTTTTTAATCTAAATAAATGTTTTTTTTATTTGAATCAGTGAAGTATTGTCAAACATTGTCAAACAAAATAAAATATTACTTCCTACAAAAACCACTACTCTGTCACATTTCCCAGGGACCAATTACAATGCATCGAAAAAGATTTTAACCCAGCTGTCGTTTGGCTTATTTTATAAAGCTCATCCTAATTATATGCGAAAGTTTTTATTTGTTAGATATTATTCAACAGTGCATTTTTTTATCTCTTGTGCGAAGACAGCAATAAATGCTTTTAGCGCGTGGACTAATTCACAATAAAATTACTGTATGCTATTAGTGCTGATATTAAAGATTTAAAGATGCGATTCACGTTGTATTGAGTTATTCGCATGAAAATGCTCAGACCGAGGCAAAAATGCACGAGTCGAGCTTTTTCTAGTGAAGGCAGAAACTGACGGCGTTAGGGCTTATTAATTTAAAAAATGTTTACCATTTTAGTTATTTTAACACTATCAGGGAAGACGTTAAAAGGATACGTACGCTACGTTTAATGAGAATTGTATTATCAAGATGAAGGCGTCACGGAGGAAAAATTTTTTTATTTAAATGAGTGGTGTTAATTTTCTGTAACTCTGCCATAAGCACTGCTTGATAACCCACAAACGAATTTAAAATCTAGTCTCATATATTTGAAATATAAGCAGCATCCATGATGTAGCTAGAATAACAGTGAAGGTGCTTTGCCCATGAGCCCCGCGAGCGTAGTTCCGCCGGCTCGTTACAACTTTTCTGTGTCACTAAACAAAGTTGTCAAGAGCCCTTGAATAATGGCAGTCCTTGTGAAGCTGCGTATCAGCTGTTGTAAATGACTTTAGAACTCATTTCTAGCTTCAACTTATTTTTTGTCGAGTAATTTAATTTCGAAAATTGGTAGACAATATGTTTTTGTGGAATTAAGATAAAAAACGTGTGATGTTATGAGATCATAAAAGTGGCGGCTTTAAATCACTTTACGGTATTTAATAAGCTAGCGAACTACCCCACGCCCAGTTAACTCTGCTGATGAGAAATCAATACTATAATCAGATATGGCTATATCAAGTTACCAGATAAATCTGCCGGTATCGGTACAATGATACTACCGTTTATGATCGACTAGTGGATGCCTGTGAAGTGGTTTTTTGCCGTTCGCCACGATTCTCCCATTTATGGAATGAATTTCAATAAACCAGCATAGTTCCGCTCTTAGTGCAACTACATTACTAATCATCATCAGCCTTTACCAGTCTACTACTGGACATAGGAATAGTATAAATAGAAAAGTAGGTCATCTCCAGCCCTTTAAGAGTTTCTGTTACCTATTGCCGCTCGGGCGCTAGGGTTGCATCGATGCGCATCGCTCGTTACTTAATACGTACACAACCAAATGCAGCGACGGGGCGACCCTGACTAAACCGTCTGAAGCCGCCCTGGTGAGTTTGCTTCTGGAAACTCGTGGCGCGTACGGTCGAGGCAGCACGCACACATGCTGCGTGATATACCTTCGTTTGAAGACGAACTACTGTTGATACTGGCTCTATCCATTTCCTGCCGGATACCAAACGTCACTCCACTCACCGCGAGGTCCTTCATTACTATTACCAACTCGTGGTCTTTACTCCAAAACGCGTTTTTTCTAACGGATATTAGTTCATCGACAGATAAGGCTTGCCCACACTATTACTATATAATACGTATTCCCAAATTCCTTTGTCTACGTTCAGTACGTTACGCTATAACATTCTCTCAATTTTTTTTGTAAGAGCGTAAGTAAATAATATTGATAACCTTGTCTGTTTAATACTTTGCGCAAGTAACCATATGTTGGTTAAGTCGCACCCGCGAGATCCTATCGCGCCGGCTAACTTTGCTTTTAAAACATAAGCAAAAAGTTAAATGCGAGGCAATTTCCTTCTAGACAGAGACACAAGAGCCTATGTGGACAAAGTAGCCACTAGTTAAAAATTCCATTTGAATATTACATGCGGTGATCAAGTCTTCCTCGTTCGGGCGGTCGAAGCCTCTGGGGTCACGATACAGCCAGATTCGAATTGAGTGGTCAATAATCACATTACCTATATTACGAATCAATGTTTCAATTTGGTGTATACTGTCAAATAACCTTACGAAGACTGAGATTATGGTAACATATGCATTTTGGTTAGGGTTCAAAAAGGTTTGAGTGGTACCGAAATTGTTAATCTTGAATAGAATATCATGAACCTAGTATGGTAATATTAAAACATTCTATATGACTTCCTAGTTAGTCTCATTTTATTACTTACACCACTTGGCGACTTGTCGGGCCATTCTTTAAGACTCGGTATCGCAGTTCAGCCACAGGTTCAGCGTGGTTACGCTGCGTGCGCCCTTGTCACAATATCGTAAGCAGGTAGAAATTCCAATGAAGAGCTTTATTTTAGTAAAAATAAATTTCCGCAAGTTATATATTATTATTATGGTTGAAAAGAACGAGAAGTTGCGCCCTTTGCGTATTAACGGAACCCTACAAATGTGATCATAAATGGTTTATAGCTTTATAATGATTGAGTGACAGTATAAGTACATCGTTAGAAGGAAGGCCTTAAATATCGGTAGTGCGTGACTACCGCAATAACAACGGTAAATTAGTTCGTTTACATCATTGGTCATTTCATTTCTATTGATTTAGGTACATTTTGTTTATATCACTTATAATATTTTACTTGATTTCATATCGAAAATCATTATAATTGTATGTAAGGTTTTTAAATTGTTACATGTGAAATACTAGCTAAATAACATTAATCTAATGGAGTGAATGTCGAAATCTATGATAGCATGTTAGATGACCTACTCATATTATCTATGTCAGCCATACAGTAGAGAGAGATTCTTAGAGAAAAGTTTTTCGACCAACCGTAATTTTTTGTAGAGGTAGCCATAACACAGAGATCAATTTGTGCACCTCAAAAAACATACGTTTCCACTTCTCATTTTTCTACGAACCAACATTAAAAGGGCTCGTTGGCCCTAGACAAGACGCGTAACGCTAACGTCAACCATTTTCGAAAACTGTCAAAATGTGCGGAATCGACTTAAGCGCTCAACATCAATTATGTAAATTTTCGATAGCGATAATGTTAACACATTTATAAAGAATATTTCATCAACTACTAACAACTTCCAAATTTAAAATTTAAAAATGCCATGAATTTGTCAGAGTACGTTAAGTAATGGTAAAATACGGGAATCGCGTCTTTTTCCCAGTTCCAAATGTCTATTATAATTTAAATACTCTTCTCCGAATCTATAATTAAATTCTTATAGTCAATACAAAAATGAACATCGGCCATGTGAAACATGTGACAAAAAGAACTTGGTATTCTTAAGGGTGTCTTCTCAGATGGTGAGTGTAGAATGGGATCATATAGATTGAAATGTTCGAGACAGGGAACAACGGATGCATCATTATTGTTCCATCTGTCGCGGCTCGAGATGCCGTCTGTGGCCGCCAGACGGGTAATAGCCATGCTATCTGAAGCAGCCGCAGGTACACGTATTGATAAACGTTATCGATAAATGTCAAGCCATTAATGACGGTGCAATCGTTTTACGTGATTTGGACGATAAAGGAAAACGTGCAATCTAGCTACATTACGGGCGCCGATTACTTTGCTTTTTTTATATTGCATATTTTTCCTATCGCTGATATTTTTGGAAATTTTCTGTGATGACTATCATTATGAAATTATTGTGTTGTGGTAACAGTTAAAATAGATGTTTCAGGTAACTCTTGAAATAGTAAAAGGTAAAACATAAAAAACATGTGTGCATTGCAGTTTACACAACTCAGAAGTGAAACCTTGACAAAAACCATACACGTGAACAAAGTAAACTATCGTATAATAAACTTGTACGTGGACTTGGACTACAAAGACAATGTAACTATCCACTTTTGCAACTTATCTCAATGAAATAAGATGAAAAAGTAATGGAATAAGAGGATACAATGATGTTGATACGATTTGTAGTCGACTGTACTAAGAGTTACTATTTTAAGCGCGTAGTTTACAACGCAATTGGCATTGTTTATTTATGGCTGGTCCCTATATTCAAACCGCGGACAGATAGGCTTACTTCGGATTAAAATTTGACACATTTTGTATGGGAAAATGTCAAATTTTAACCCGAAGTAAGCCTCATCTATACGCGGTTTGAATATAGGAACCCGACGTTAGACGTGACTAGGGTCAACTGCCTAAAGTCGCTTTTTAGTTTCATTGAGTTTCAAATCACAACGGTACTAAAGAAGTTTTTACTTCAATAATAAAAATAATGGTAGCAAAACACTAATCGTAGTATTAGGATTCTGAAAAAACTAAAGTATAGACCTGAGAACGGACCTAAATTAATCAAATCCAACGAAGACGGTGATGTCTTCCACATTTCGGTAAACCTCAACGTACCTTAAGGCGAGGCAAGTGTACCTACCAGAGTATTGTGTATGATTTTGTCTCGAGTAATGGTTACTCAAAATCCAAAGTTTCCCAATTATATCTAACATCCACATGATTGGATACCAAACAAAACGGAATATTCATATTCGCTCGGGTAAGATAGGCAGGGATTACGGGTATTGTGTATATCTGTCAGATTGTTTTGGTTGAGAGCGTAGCGTCCGTTCGTGCCAAAAGGCGGCCTAATGAGTGTACAAACAGAGCGAGAGAACGAGCAAACGACTTGTTTGTCTTCCCATCGTCCTGGCCGTGCTGTAGCTCTGCCGCACACGAGTTGATCCCTTACGACGAACAGGAAAAAACTGTGTGGAAATGCTAGCAACATAATCATTGTCGTTTTTGCGTCCGTAACAGGCGATGTGAACTTTAATGCACACCAGACAAAAACATTACAGAGAAACAGTACAATTAAAAATAACACAGGTAAACAACAAGTGGTCTTATCGCTGATAAGCGATCTCTTCCAGGATCGATTCGATAGGAATTTTGGTGAAAAATAGTGGTTCTAAAATCCATGGAGTCGCTATTTCTTATTTATTATACTTACTTTAGTGGTATGTATGTATTATTATACATACCAGTTTGATTTTGACCTTCATTAATTTAATATTTCTAAATTAATTTATTCATTAAACCGCTTAACCAATTTAAATGAATTGTGGTATGGAGGATATCTCTTGTATGAAAGCGTTACAAACAAAAATTAAAGTGTCATGTAATAATAGTTAGGAAATACCGACTGCATGGATTCTAGAACCACGATATGCCACCAAAAGTCCTATCCCTAATAATAAGTGATTTGAATTGGGCAACCATAGTAAAAAAAACTAAATTGTCTTTCATATTATTATAGTCGTTACATTAAAGAAATGGCGTATCTGCTATCGAACAGTCAGAATTTATAGAAGTCTCCCAAACGACTATGATTAAAGTCTTCAATGTAACACACAACTGGGTTTGTATCTAATTCCCCATATCCCCAAGTAGGTATCTAATTTGTGTTTACTGTCTGTCACCTCGCATTAACGAGTAACTTGGCACACCCTGAAACGAACTTTATTCTCTGATTCACATCTTGAGCATGAAATAGTTGGATAAGTAATATTATCACTCTTTGCCAAGAATTATACCTATCTCTGTCAACAAGAAGACCAGAAGGCTTATTGTCTAACGCACTCACAATCGCAATCGACTTCAAAGCGGAACAATTGTTTTCATTTTGTATGCAGACAAGCCTTTGATTTTCAAAATGAAAACGATTGCGATTGCGACTGCGAGTGCTTTAGGCCCCTTTGATAGCCAAAAACATGATATTTGTAAGATAAGAATAAAATTTAAGAAATCCCAATTTACATATTTTAGCTTAGTTTCTAAGAGAGTAGTATCGAAGCTTACTGATTCTATATCTCAGACTCTGCTTTCACTTTTTTTACTCTTTTCAGCGTAAATCACAAAAAATTGGTGTTTATGTATATACCAAATAATTATTGCTTACGTATTCGTATGATCTTTTTCTTTAATCTATACGGAGAGGAGAATTCTAGGAGAATCCATAAGTAAACATTAAGTTGGTACCTACATTGAGCTGTCTAGAACAAACAATATCTATAAACGACGTATCACTCTGATAGTTCTGCAACAAACAAGTCGGGAAAGACTGCTCAGTGCTCAGTAAATGTACTAGAATGTATTTTCTTTTGCCGTTATTTGAACAACGGGACTAAAAAGATACCTCTTTCCACGCTCTATAACCGAGGGGAGCAGTTGGGCGAATAAGTTAGGTAGTTTGTTGAAATTGTTACATCAATTTCATTTACTATTTGGATTCGACAAAGAAAGGCAAGAGAATACGCAATTTGTTACGGAGTAACGATCCCCTTACCATGACCAAAGTTTCGTTTGTTTTGCAATTAATCTTCTTTATTTTGAAGTTAAGACCGAAGTTGAGGAGTTGCCATTTGTCGAGTAATTAATCTTTTAAGCACACGTCCTGAATGAGGCTTTGAAGATGTAGCTTCATAATGTAAACAAACTCTTTCATGTTCGGAATGGAGTGTCTACAATAAGATAAAGAAAACGATGGAAATTTACAGTGCGACATTATTTTTAGTATTGGTAACACGGAGCTTGCTTGTGTTGGTTTACTGAAGCTTGAATACCAAAATACTTCTCTTATCTCGAATTCTATTTCGTATCCCTTGCTAAACTATCTATCCAGTATCCCCATTCCTATTTGAAGTCGCTTAATGTACGCTACTTGCCAACAAGTTTAGTATCCGGTGTGAGGCGAGTAACTTAGTTAGTCGTATGAAGTTACAAAGAAAACGATTACGACTGAGTAAGAGTAGCTACTACTACTTTACGACTTTGAACTATATTGTATATTAAGTTCAACAAATGATACTTTCAAAAACAAAGTAATCTCTTTAAAACAGGTTTTACCCAAGTTCAGCGGGTGACAAATATGTACAAACTATAATTGAATCAATCTTGGATGATTCCGGTGACTTTTTTTTTACTTTTTTATAAAAGTAATACATTCATATAATCCTTACAACGAAATTCAGTAATTTTGACACAATGAATATGATATGTCACGTATAATACCGACATAAATAAATAATAATAATATCTAAGTTTCCTATATATTTTAAACAATTACAATATATAAAAATATTGTTTAATATTTTCAAGAAACACTATTGGTATTTGGTACACGAATACCAAGTGAAGCTAAAACAAAACAAAATTTTGGTTATCCCGGCAGCGGGGTGCAAAAAGTGCACTCCTAAACCAAAAGGTGATTTCTACATTCAATAGATTAAGCTTCGATTCGATTCGAAGGATTCCATTCTTTCCTTTTACGTCTTTCGTTGGAAATGTCGCTTTTGAGCAGGTCAGGTTCTAGACAAGATGCTTCACTCAAACGTGAACGGTTTTCAAAAACTGTTGAAATTTATGGAATTGACGTAAGTGCTCGACGTGAACGTTCGTCGAATGTATCTTGTCTAGGGCGACAGCAGCCAAGAACTACGAGTATACTTAGTAACTGTTTAAAATTACGAAATACAGCTGTCACAAGGAGCAACCTACGTTGACCAAAGTATAGTTGTAACTGCAATCTATCTTAATAACTTTAATATTAAAAACCATACTTCTGCAAGAATCCTAATGCTAAATTACGTTGACTAATTTCGTGTAATTGTTAGACAATTTAAACTTTTCCTGGAATCCTTTAAAGAGGTGAAAAAAACAATATTCAACGTTTTATTCATTTCAATTTCGTCAGACTATACACACTCTCTTGGAATTTAATCAATTTCACGTTCTAGCCCAAAATGCAAATTAAAGGTAAGTAAGTGAAATTGCATAGGCCGGTTCCCAATTTCCGGGGTAATAGAGGCATCTTACAAAGGTCTGATACTATAAATACAATACAATACTGATTTTGTATTATTTACTTTTTGCAATTAGTTATCACTAAACAGCAAGGCGTTTCGATTAGGAGTAAAAAGACAGAGGTAAATTACGGCTTAAATTGTGATGTTTAAAATGAGTATCACAAAATAACAATGCAATGATAGGTACCTATGCTATAAAAGTGACTCGTAAATAATAGGCGTGTATTGACTAAGAAGGACTTTTTTCCTAATGAGTCAGAAAATAAACAGCCAGTTATTTATTACGAGGGGTGGGAATACTGATTTCTTTTTTCTATGCCAAAGAGTTACTATGTTATTCAAACGAGCACCAATGGAGGAGAGTTGTTAATTCGTCCTATGAGTGAGTGGGATAAAATCCTTCTTCCAGCTCTATTTCCCAGATATGCGTGTGTTCATTAATCAAAGCAGCTATATCACTGTAGACTAAGAACGAACAAGGCGTATCGCAAATATTTATTTATTTATGTACCCCTTATTTATAAGTGGAATAAGCTTGGAATAGTTTATGCCATGCTTTGTCACTTTCTGTCAGATGCAAAAGTCACAATTACAGATAAGGACAAAGCATGACATAAACTATTCAACCCCTCATTTACGTTCGCATTTTATTGTGCCAGACCCACTTGCTTTTAAAAAGTTCACATTTTTCAAAGTTCACGTTTAATTTTTGTTTAGCTCCCAGTCAAAGTGATAAGTAGTAACTCGAGTGGCTAACTGGGCGGCGAAACAGCTCATGACGTTATGGTATCTTCTTGAATACCTACAATTAGGTTCTCATAACTGCAGATATGGAAAGTGTGCAACAGCTGAAAATAACAAAAATAATATTACAACGCATGTAGGATTCACAGACATAAAACCAAATTAAATAGTCCACATAAAATTTACATAAACTATGCTCGTGAAAATACAACGAACGTTTCCATTTTCGCTCGCTAAAACCTTTACAGTGCACAAAAACCTAAAACCAACTCGTCGACTGTCAAAGCTTTAAAGAGATCGGAATCCACTGACCCATTTTCTCACTTTCCAACACATACGTAATTACGTCCCGGTTCAATTTCACTACAAAGACGAGGGTAAAATAGTTCAGGGGTTTAAATTTAGGAGTCTGAACAAGGACCTTAATACTACTTACTTGACACGTCGTTACCGCTTTCCGTGAATTTTCCCACCTGACCCGTACGTAATTCAAGTATGTCGCCCGTGAAGGCTAGCCATTTGATATAAAAAAGTTCTTACGTTTGACATGTTAAACCTAAATCATTAATACATTATGCAACAGTGGACTAGTAAAAACAAACACGCAAAATCAATGAGACTCTGGTGAGACTCGTAAATAAATAGTTATACATTTGTTACACCCACCCGGGCTTCTCCCGAGGAGGATCTAAAATATCGGGTCCTTGTCCTTACCTATGAAACTTGCGTTTTTTTTCACGTGTTTTATTTCGTACGGAATTTATTCATTTCAATTTTAACTTCCAAATTCTTTGTAAATTTCATTAATACACTATGTTACAAAGGTTTTAGATACAAATGATATAGTTCAATTTCTTACATAATGTGTGAACTTGACTCTTTTCATGTGCTGCGAGTTCAAGTGTTTTAATTACGAAGAGTTTTATGAAGCTAACTATTGTTAAGTAATTAAGAAATGTTTAATATCGCTTAGATGTGCCCAATATTCCTGACAGAATTTGGTTTGGTTTGCATTTGACGTAACTAAATAATCAGCAAAATTAAATGTATAAAAACCACCAAATTCATAAAATTCTCCATATAAAACGCCAATTTCATAGGTCACTAGGTCATAGGACCTAATATACCTACGCATAAATCTTCCAGAAGTTTTTTCTAAATCATGGATAAAACCTCATCTGGATTTATTGAGTAGTCTACTTACCAATATTATAAACGCGATTAGATTTGGTTCCTTCCTAACAAGTTTTTTGATCGCGAAGGTCAAATTTTAACCAAAAGTAACCAGGTGCTATACCAGCCAACAAGCAAGCATAGAAAAACTAAGTGCCAAAATGGTCTAACAAAAACAAGCGACTTAATATCTTACCGATACGATTAGCAAAATTGTAAAATTAAACATGTATTAAGAGCATAAATATATCAAAACTGAATAGAAAATAGACTATTTAAATATTTTGCAAGAGTTAGCTAGCCCATCGCGGTAGTTTAGATTAATTTGCATTAGCGGTACCTAGATCATTATTAATTAACATCGCCAACTTGCAAGATATAATTATGAGGGCAATTATAGCGGCTCACTAGGGGCTTGCAAGTTTACGAGCTGAAGTTAACCTAGTTCAGGTAAAAAACAAGCATGCAAAAAGCTGCAAAGTCGTAAAAAACTATTTTTTAGTGGAGCGGCTAGAATCGGATTACTTAAGGAAAATAATCTTATTGCTACCCTAATGGACTACACAACCCTGCACAGGAAGCTTCAACCAAAATATATTTTTAATTAATTAATGAAGAAGCCTATTTAATTTACTTCGATTTTTTTCTACGTAGTAAGTTTGGGCTGTCTGCGGTGAATGTGGGAAGGGAGGAATGAAGGGAACGTTTCGCAGGTGACGTCTAAAAAATGATATTATCGATTTTTCTCCTCAGACACGTAGTCGATATACTTAGAAGTGGTCAAAACTGAATAGGACTGAGCTGACTAAGTCCGCCGTAGGATACCGAGCTAAATAATTAAGCCATAAAATATGCAAGTAATGTTACGTTTAATGATGCAATATTTATTAATGTTATTACTAAGATACATAATCATTCTCCTGCCCTTATCCCAACTTAATTGGGGTCTCTTCCATACTTCTCTATTAGTCGTCATTACTAAGATAAATGATATCGCAAACCCACAGTCAAAAAGATGAATTTATGCTTGATTTACAAGTTGATTAATTTCTTAAATCTTCTAATAAAAGTATCGGCAGGTACCAGCTATTTGCATGTAAAGATAAAACTTTAACGTTAGTTTGCGTTTGTGTTGACTTTTGGTGCGGGTTATCTCTGGCTCGACCAGGTACCTACATCGTTCGTCATGAGTTATTCCATTTTAAATTGAACTGTTACGCGTCCATCGTCACAATCAAAGTGCCTGTTGATTGAATCCATACGCAACGTGTGTAACTGTGTTAAACTCGCTGTGTGAAAAGTGCCAATCTATAAAACTTTTCAACTGATTCACCGCTTCGCGTCAATTTTGATTGTCAATTTTCCCGTGCTGTGATTTTTAAGCGCAATTGAGTCGTGAAACTCGTGTATTTAGAATTTTCTAGTGTTCGTCACCGCCCGACGCGTTTGCCAATAGTTCGGGTACCAAACGTAGGGACATGACAGTGAATACGACCCGCCATTTCGGTTTTATGGGTTAGGTGAAATGTACCTAAGTTAAAAAGTTGCGGTCATGGTATCTAAGGAATCATAATATTCCGTCAACATGAATTCTCTTTTAAATCAAATCTAAAAGATGACCTTTTTCATTCTGTTATAACTCTAAAATGGGACTTAATCGCGTAAAAGCAAGTGCAAACGTCGTTATATTATATCGTCGAACAAATCGGCGGATACAATGACTGTTGTGTGACGACCGTTGCTACACGATCGAAACGTCGAGGTATATATACATATTCAATGATTAACTCCCATTTTAGATTTATAACAGTATGTGCGAACGTCGCAAAAGTTTAAACAAAAAATTAGCCTCCATTGGTAGTCGGTAAAAACGAGTTATTTACAGATTATGTTAAGATTTACTTCTTTGAAATTTAAAATGAAAGCTACTACTCCTATAATATTTATTTCGCATTTCGCTTCCATTCGCTATTTTAGCGATATTGCAAGACTGGATCCGTCGCTTTATTTAATTTTTATCCATGTATTTTTTATTTTAACCACATATGAGAAATTGGTTTTATCTTCAAGATTTTTCTCAAGGTGGCATTTAAATAAGACTTATCACGCCTACGATTACGTGAGCAGCCAAAAAAGAAAAAGGTAAATTTGCGTATCGTATCATCGATATTTTTTAATTCTTAGTAAATAATTGAAAGGTTAACATTAAACTCAGATGTTTGTATGACGTCAACTATACTTTCCCCTTATTCATAAACGATCTATAAACCTTTTTAGTTAAAAATTTAATTGCCTCTTTCTGTCCAATTCATATGCCATAACGACAGATAAGGACAAAGCATATTTCAAGCAAACTTTAAAGTCTGACCAGAGAAATAAAAATCCTCTAATGGGTTCGCCATAATACTTTTTTTATCTGTGTTTCGTCGATTGCAATTGACACGTTTTCATTTTCCTGGTCAGGTTTTAGCTATTACGCGTTTATGAATAAGAAGTTAATTATGTCTTTAATGTTAGTTATTACACGTGTATTTTTTGTCAACGTTACCTTTATCATGTTAAAGATGAAATTATGGAGCAAAACAAGTCGTTTAAATTTTAATGACAACGTTTCTGAAAGCTTAGTAATTATAAAGTCTCTTTCACCCTACATAAAAACATTAGGTAAATGATTATGAGAGTCGTTTGCCAAATTTAAAATTTGCGAAGTAATAACGAGTCAGCAAAAAGGGGAGTTCAGGAGAGTTAAAATGTAACGTCGAATTTGAAATCAACTAAATGATTCTGCCTGCTGCCCAAAGAGTTTAAAATTTAGTTACTTTAAAAATATACCACAAGGTAATTTTTACTACAACTTAGTGGTCCTTGAAATATTTTTAGGAATGGTGATAAAACAGTATGGCACAAAGGCGTTTACATAAAGATAGTAATACGGAATAATTTACTTAAACCGTAGGTAGACCAGTTTAAATTATATCTTGTTCTGAGGCTATCGGGCCTCTATTCTAGGCGGTAAAAACCATATCGTCTTTGACCTGTTATCGTATTGTCATCGTTTTGACAGCTCTTATTTACTTGACAGTAATGGCGGGCGAGTTAAAAACGATACCGTAACAGATTTTTGCCGCCTGGAATAAAGGCCCTGGGGGGTTATTATGAGATAGCTATATGCTGTTCAGTTTACGCTGAGAGAAAAGGACAGAGCTATATAACTGCTATAGCCCTGTCCTTTACACTTACCGTAAAATGAACTGCATAGGTATGTCATAATAACGCCCCTGTTCAGTTTTAGAAACCTTGACGGCATACACTTAAATAACAAAGTCGCGTTTTTTTACCTAGTTATACCTACTTCGACTAGGGTGGGAAAGAAACGTCGCAAATGGGTTTCGAAATGTACTCTTTCCCCAGGCGTCACGTGCGGCATGGTGCTCATGGGGTTCCCTCGAGGCTATTGATTAGTCCTCAGCGCGGGATTAGGGATCGGACGCCGGCGTGCAATTGGGACACAATTAAATTGTGTCAAGTATTACACAGGAAAAAGTTGCGGAACGCGTTTGACACGTAGGGTGAGAATTATTTTTAAACGCTTAATAGCCAGATTTAGTTCAGAAGAAGCGGATAGAAACTTTATGGTACTGTGAGAGCTTCCTCGTATAGGAGTCTTATTGATATGAATACATTATGTCATACATAAATTTATAGCGACCCGACCTCGCTTCGCTTAGGTTTATGTGAGTACGATATATAGCCTTCCTCGATAAATGGGATATCTAACACTGAAAGATTTTTTCATATCGGACCATTCGTTTCTGGGATTAGCGCGTTCAAGCAAGCAAACAAACAAACAAACTCCTCAGCTTTATAATATTAAGTATAGATTTTATGATTACTTCATTTTGGGCTTCACGCGGACATCATACGAATAACACCTTAGCGAACATTTCTATTAGAATATAGCTAGCGTTACTTTACTTTTTACTTAAATAGCTCGTTATCGCTATCACACTGCACTAAAATTGTACTTGAGTTAACACGAAGATGGTCGATTACAATTAATGCCTATAGTTTATACTTACTACTACGATATTCCTACACATATATGTACCTATACAAAATCCAATAATGATTTTAACTACCTATTCATTAATAAATAAGTCAACATCAATTGAATTACCGTCAGTATTTATTTAAATATCGACTTCAATATTATGCTAATTAATCTGAATTAATCAACTTATTTAAAAGTTTAAGTTGGCTTATCCACCAGAGTATAAAAATGAAAAAAAAATTGCTGTGTGTAGGTCTATGTGGCATATTGGAATCGTTGTACGACATTTTTCGTGAGCGTATAAGGGTGCGGGCAAGAAGAAACACTTGAGTAACAATTAATTAGGTTTAATTTATTTTCACAACGAAACGAGTAACTGTTTCTAGCTTGATAGGTTCGCACGCCAGTAGACCCTGGTATCGAGTGATCCCACCAGCGAGGCGATACCAGTTTTGTTCTGCCCCCCACCACCGGTCGTGCACCAACGTCAGGCTAGACTCAGTTGAAGTATGACAGCGTCATGCTTGTTCCGTTGTCAATTGATGTCTCGTACTCATGACTTCCCCGATATGTGTATATTTATAGGAAGATGCGGGTTGGATGTCCGTAAAGTTTTATGTTGGGATCATTAGTTTAATTTTAATCTGAGCCAGAATATAAGCTTTCGGGTTGGGTCATTGTAGGGAAACGTACCCTAATTACTGGATTAAGTAATTGTCAAAACATCGTTGAACGTTTTTAGGGCTGCATACTAACTATTAGGTATAATAGTTCAAGGGTGTGGGGGAATAAGCGTAGACATGAGGTCGTAAATAAGCGGCCAATTGCGCTTGTACTTCTGTCGCAATGGTATTGTTATCCTTGTCAATTTATGGAACCCTTAAAACACAAGTCCGAGATTGCCTTGGCCACTTTTTAATTTAGTTGGATTATTTCGTAGGAGTTAAATTATTAGGCTTAATCAATGCGGGGCACTTAACGCGTAACGAAGTGGCAATTAATATCCGAAATGGGATAACATCGAGTTTAATTCGAGAATATTAAAGACTCACCAACGTCAGGCTAGACTCAGTTGAAGTATGACAGCGTCATGCTTGTTCCGTTGTCAATTGATGTCTCGTACTCATGACTTCCCCGATACTGCCATCCTGCATGACACACGTCCCAGTGTGTTAATCTGTAACAGAATGCTTTGCACAGTATCACATAGCTCGGTCACTCCTGACCTACCAAAATCTAAGTGAAACTCTGGGATATCTGATTCAAATTTTATTAAATTCACATGATGGTTTACTTCGCAAATAAACAAATCTTACATTCTCAGAACAATACTTAAATAATGCTACTTAAATGTCAACACAAACTGATTATTACTAATCAAAATAATACCTTATTTTTTTTTTTTTTTTAACTTAAATTGTATTCATACAAATGATTTATGAAAACATTGGATCCAGAGCTTTACTGATTACTACACGACATCCAAAATGCGGACTTACAATAATCCGTCTCAAAACAAAACGATTAAGTTCTACATGTGATCTGGCTACTCATAGCACAGCAACTACTAGCTGCGATCACTTTGCGCGTCCCCACGGGACCGCCGAGCCTACCCACGGCTCAATGGTTTCTCACAAACCCGACCTCCGCCAGAGTTGACAGCCTACCGCGTGCTCACGGACTGCCAAGCAGATACCGATTTCTACCGAGCTACGGCTACACATCAACCTCTGGTACGGTCTTGTCATCATGTAAACTTAATCTCTACTCTCTAAATCATTACATTCTGAACTAACGTCTAATTCAACCTCAATTTCATCAGTAAAACTCTGATCCCCTGGCATCTTTCTCAATCTATCGTGTGCGTATTTGTAAGTACGCCTCGAGTTTAACGATTTCAAGGTATAGCGGTCACCATCTAATATCTCTATAATCTGAAATGGACCTTTAAACTTCGGATCTAATTTGGTCTGATTTCTCTCCTCGTTCTTAATCAACACGAAATCTCCCATAGAAAATTTATTGAGCTTTGCCTTACTCTTATCAAATCTTTGTTTTTCATACGAAGCCGCGCATTCTATACTACGAGCTGCCTCTTCTCTAACACTGTCTAAGTCTACTTCTGACTCTACATCCTCACAAGTCATCATAGCCAAAGGACGCGCTACTTTACCGATAAAAAGCTCTAGCGGGCTTGCTTTTGTCGTACGATTCACGGTACAATTAATCGCGAGTTGAATTTCACCTAAAGCATCCTGCCAAGAACGATCATCACTAGTTTCTATAGCTGTTAACATGGACTTCAAGACAGACATAACGCGCTCCACCTGACCATTAGCACGAGATGATCCTGTCGCTATTAGGTGCAAGTTAATGTTACTTGAATCACAAAAATCTTTAAACTCTTTGCTTGCAAAACAGCGCCCTTGGTCCGCGATAATGCGAGTCTGCGCACCGAATAAAGCTACACTATCTTTTACAGCCCTGATACTATTCCTACTATCAATATTTTTAGTGTGAAACAAGAGAACGTATTTTGTAAATGCGTCAATCAGTACAAATACGTACTCTTTTACGTCATTCTTGCCGCTTAACTTTCCGGTAGCATCGATATGTATCGTATGCCATGGTGCCGTGACTTTTGGGATTGGATGTAATTGAGCCTGAATCTTTCCTGATTGAGATTTAGCAACTTTACAGGTAACACAATTTTCTACAAACTTCTTTACATATCGGGACATTCCGTCAAACCAGTAGTGATTGTAAAGCTTTTCTAGAGTTTTATCATAACCAAGATGGATAAGAGACTCGTGAAAGTTACTAACTACTGACCACTTTAGAGCTCTAGGAAGTATGGTTAAGCATTTTGTACGGCCGTTTCGTTGAATTTTACGACTCAAAATGCCTGCACGAATTTCGTAAGTATTTGCAATTTCGTCACTCATTTGGCCACTATTCAAATCAGAAATCAGACTACAAATCTCACTATCCCGTTTTTGCTCAGCAAGAAGCCAATTACCTGAGAGTTCTGTGATGTTAATACGTCTTTGCTCTACTTTACTAGATTCTGTCTTATCAGTCACTACCTGAGCTGTCTCTACGGGGAAGGAGCGAGAGGACTCTAATCCAGGTTGCATCTGCATATTAACTGGCAAATGATTTCTAGATAGAAAGTCTGCATGTGCCATGTCCTTGCCTTTGTTGTAGGTAATATCAAAGTCAAAACATTGCAAATAGGCCCACCACCTGTGTACCCGCGGCGTCAAGTCAATCTTTTTACGTGAGCACTTGAGAGAGTTGCAGTCTGTCACCACGGTAAATTTACGACGTTGCAAATACTGCCGGAAGTGTTTTACCGCGTTTACAACTGCTAATGTCTCTAGCTCATAACTATGATACCGCGACTCCGCAGGAGTGGTCCTCTTACTATAATACGCAACTACGCGGCGTTTTCCTTCAACAATTTGAAATAAAATACTGCCATAACCGTCTAAACTCGCGTCTGTGTGCAGCTCTATCGGATACTGAGGGTCAAAGATCATTAAGACCGGTTCTTTAGTAAGAATTGAGATAATCTCCTGACCGATGTCTTCATGACGCTTTTGCCAAACAAAAGGAACCTTCCCTGATGTTAACTGGTAGAGTGGACCCATGATACGGGAGAATTTAGAGACGAATTGCCGAAAGTAGGTTGCCAACCCTATAAACTGTCTCAACTGGGCTACGGTGGTTGGTTGGGGAAGGGCAGACAGTGCTTCAACCTTGCGACGATTCGGCCTAATTTCTCCTGACTTAACTTCATAGCCTAAAAACTCGAGCTGGGTTTTCAAAAATGAGCATTTTTTCAAGTTTAACGAAAATCCCGCTTTAGCTAACCTATTTAGCACAATATTCAGTCTCTCAAGCCCTTCCTGCACAGTTTGTGACATGATCAAAATATCGTCGACGTAAACAACGACGTAGGTATTTACTAGTTCACCTAAAGCTTTTACTATTGCTCTCTGAAACACTGAAATCGCATTTCTCAGTCCGAAAGGCATAGTCAAGTACTCGTACTGGCCATCAGGAGTTATGAAGGCAGTACGCTGTATTGATTCTTCAGAATGAATTGGAACGAGATGAAAACCTGAAGCACAATCCAATTTTGTGAAATAATGTGCACCGTGCAATCGCGAAATCTGGTCGGAAATGAGCGGTAATGGATATCGGTCCGGCACCGTGTTCCTATTCAGCTCCCTATAATCCACGCACATCCTATCGGATCCGTCACGTTTCTTAACTAACAGTGCCGGGCTCGCGAAAGGTGAACTGCTAGGACGAATTATATTTGCACTTAACAACTCATCTACCCTGTCCCGCATTACTTTTCTTTCTTCCGTACTTAACCGGTAAGGTCGCCTTTGTACAGTTAAGTTTGGATCAACTAAACGAATCTCAAGCTCACCTGTTGTTACGCGAGTGTTAGGCATACCGGTTATAAAATACTCAGAGTAATGACTTAAAACATTAACAAGTTCAGGTTTATTTTCTTGAGGGATGTCAGTATCAATAATAGTAAAATCATTAGAAGGGGGTAGATTTTTAACTAGACCACTGTCACTACTTGCGCTTATGGAATTTATTGAGGGTAGTTTGACAATATTGGTTTTAAAAATGTTAAACTGCGTTTCGTTCATATTAACACTAAATCCTTGATGTAAAATCTCGCGTCCAATCATTATGTCACTACGTAAACAAATATCCGGCAAAATGTGTAGTAAAATTTCGATCATATTATTATCAATATCTACAACACATACAATTTGTTCGGTGCTGACAACACTTGATTGACTAATACCCGTCATGGCGACATTATTGTGTTGGCGTTTGCCTTTAAATTTAGATGCTACGCTTTCTTTAATTAGTGAACATTCAGCACCTGAATCAAAGTGAAAAGTGAAACACTGACCTTGGTGATTTAAAGTCCCAGCCGGAGGGTCCACGACGCATACGTCCACACGGCGCTCGCTAGAGGCTACCGCCCCTGCGGCTCCTCCGCTGGTGCAGTTGCGAGAGATGTGTCCCGTGGCTCCACACTTGAAGCAAACCACGGAGCTCGGTGTGGTGTGTTGTTGCGGGTTGGGTCTTGTTGCCGCGGTGGTATGTTGTAGTTTCATTACTTTAGCTTTTCCATCCTTTTTACGAAGCAAACAATCCGCTTGTTTGTGACCATTTTTGCCACAGTGAAAACATTTTATTGCCGATGATGTCTTCATTCGTTTGTTTTCAAACCCTTTTTGATCTGCAGTTGTGCTAGCTTTGCGTTTTAGGTAGGTAAATGCTTGCAGCTCCTGTTGCAGTTTTTGGCGAGTTGTTATTTCTGATGTAAACGCCAGTCGCTGCAGTCGCGAGTCAAATTGTGCAACATGTGCGAGCGCTGTCGACACAGCGATTTCTTCAACAGTAGCATTCTTCCAACGATTAAGTAAAGATGTTACTATGCGGCTCCCGTATGCCGCTAAGCTTTCACCTTCTTTGGGTTTGTCCGTGTTCAAGTTGATGAGAGTTGCCGCGGCCGTCTCAGTGCACACGAACCTGGCCATAAACAACTCTTTGAATTGCTGCCAGCTCATGCCCGCGTAAGATATTTGGGCGAGCCAAGCTGATGCCGCTCCCTTCAGGGCCTTGCTTATAACAACAATTAGCTGACCTCCTTCTAAAGGGTTTTCTGCCAAGCATAGATCAGCCGTTGCACACCATGATCGTGCGTCCGCATCGATTTTGTCTGGGTCAAACTCTGGAAGGCTCACGTGCTTGGAGGAATTCTGCGGCTTGTTTAGAGCTTCAATCAACGCCTTCATAGTTGAGTTTTGCATCTCAAACAGTAGCCTCCAATTTTCGTTACTACCTCCGTTTTCTTCTTCACGCTCGTCGGCCCGCTCTGATCCCACTTCTGATGTAGGTCTATGTGGCATATTGGAATCGTTGTACGACATTTTTCGTGAGCGTATAAGGGTGCGGGCAAGAAGAAACACTTGAGTAACAATTAATTAGGTTTAATTTATTTTCACAACGAAACGAGTAACTGTTTCTAGCTTGATAGGTTCGCACGCCAGTAGACCCTGGTATCGAGTGATCCCACCAGCGAGGCGATACCAGTTTTGTTCTGCCCCCCACCACCGGTCGTGCACCAACGTCAGGCTAGACTCAGTTGAAGTATGACAGCGTCATGCTTGTTCCGTTGTCAATTGATGTCTCGTACTCATGACTTCCCCGATATGTGTATATTTATAGGAAGATGCGGGTTGGATGTCCGTAAAGTTTTATGTTGGGATCATTAGTTTAATTTTAATCTGAGCCAGAATATAAGCTTTCGGGTTGGGTCATTGTAGGGAAACGTACCCTAATTACTGGATTAAGTAATTGTCAAAACATCGTTGAACGTTTTTAGGGCTGCATACTAACTATTAGGTATAATAGTTCAAGGGTGTGGGGGAATAAGCGTAGACATGAGGTCGTAAATAAGCGGCCAATTGCGCTTGTACTTCTGTCGCAATGGTATTGTTATCCTTGTCAATTTATGGAACCCTTAAAACACAAGTCCGAGATTGCCTTGGCCACTTTTTAATTTAGTTGGATTATTTCGTAGGAGTTAAATTATTAGGCTTAATCAATGCGGGGCACTTAACGCGTAACGAAGTGGCAATTAATATCCGAAATGGGATAACATCGAGTTTAATTCGAGAATATTAAAGACTCAATTCCACTTAATAGTGCCCAAGCGTCGGTTTTAAAATGCATTTAAATGCGAATTAAGATAATTTTTGTAGGGGAGGAAGAGGTTTAAAATTACAACTTCGTTTAGAATTCAAAATCACAAAGCTTTCCAGACTAATCAAAAGTTTGGTCACTTCCGGCGTCTAATCCACCTGGCGCTTAGCATTTGGCAATTATTTTACTAAATCTGTATTCACCAATTTAATCATTATGCAGAATAGCCAACATTAAGAGGGGCGTAACCAAAGTGGGTGTTTCAGGGATATTACATGGTTACATACATACATACATACATTAAATCAATTTAAAAAAAAAGTTAAAACCGCATATTTACGATTTCATGAAAAAAACCACTTAAGAAACTCAGTCTCCGATTTTAAAGTATATATGTGTGTTTCTGCTGCGGTGTTTTCTAGAAATGCGCATTTAAGCTATTTTTCATGGATCAAAACAATTCTGACGAATAAAATCATAAAAAAGTAGGCATAAAAACCCAACCGTAAGGTAAATGTACGTTTCCCCGAACGCTTAAGACCTGGATGTACGTTTTTTTTTTAATAAAGTCTGGGATTTAATCAGAACACAACAACTAATTAAATAACAACACAGGAAAACAGTATTTTCAAACACAAACGTAACGTAAAACAGTTTTACGACCTTAAGAAGTATACGCAGTTTCTTATTAATTTCCAGAAGGACTCTCCTACATAACGGCGATCAACAGACTCAGTCGATTTTTGGGTCCATACTGAGACAGCCAATTACCGACTTTGCCTCGTACTGGAGGGGATAAGTATATAGCTATAGCGGAAAATATGACACTACTTATATCAGCTGTAAGTACTCGACTAACATCGGTGATACGGTGGATTCGGTGAAATGTACGTTTACCTTATATGGTAGAAAAAAACGTCATGAAAAAAAGCCTAATTTGTCTTATTTAGGGTTCCGTAGTCAAACTACGAACCCTTATAGTTTCGCCATGTCCGTCCGTCCGTCCGTCCGTTCGCAGCCTAGCTCAGAGATCCTTAGAGCTAGAAAACTGTAATTAGGCATGAATGTACATAATAATATTAGGCACGCCGACAAAGTGGTAAAATAAAATCTTGAAAAATCATTTTTTTAGTGTACCTCCCCTACACGTATAGAGGCAATGTATTTTTTTCTCCTCTACCTCATAGTGTGGGGTGTCGTTGAATAGGTATTTTATAAATATTGTGGGTTCGCCGATGCAGCTTTTCGATTAAGGGAACCGTTTATGAAATATTAAGCTTTAAAGCGCAAATTTTTGTTAGAGTCAAGTGTCCCCCCCTTACAGCCAAAACTACAAATACAAAAATCTGAAAAAAATCTTTAATGAAAGCGCATGTACTCGTAACGAATTTAAAAGGAAAACTATCACGACTAAGTAGACTTAATAAGTTCCTGAGATACAGGCGACTGAAGTGTTTATACATACTAAAAATCATCAAAAACAGCACTAAATAACTTTGAATAAAAAATTAGTTCGTCGTGTTGTTTTTCGAGGTAGTTTTTTGCGTTTGTCGTAACGGCTTCGGAACCCTACACTGAGCATGGTCCGATATGCTCTTGCCCGGTTTTTTAATACTAGTTACCCCCCAATGGCTTCGCCCTGGCTGCACATTTCTGACTTTCCCGGTGAATGACAATAACGAACAACAACAAAAAAAGAATTATCCAATTTGGTGCAGTCCTCAGAAGTTATGCGCGTGCGAGTCGACTACAAAAAGATGATATCCACTTTTGAACCTTATTACAATGCAATAATTTGTGATTTATTTTATTGTGACGTATTTTAAACTATTCATAGACATAAGACATAAGTGTAGGATCCCGTATCTATAGACGTATAGAATTTATATTTAAAAGTTTATATAATGCATTTTTTTGTAGTGCGTTACATAGGCTCAAACCTCAAAACAATACAGTGTTTTGAGGTTTGAGCCTATGTAACTTCGCACTTACACCTTTCCTGCTCAGCACTGCTACACCATTTTACAATAAAATAAAGGATAGTAGAGGTACATTTAAGCTCTCTGCTGTTTCAGTGGGCATCCATAGTATTAGCAGTGTGATTTCATGGAAAAGACGGAAATAGCGATTCGTATTTTGGTTAGGTTAGTAAACATCGGTAATATTCTGATCACCTAGAAAATATTTACTAGTAGATGCTTTAATAGTAATAGGTTCTTAACAGTGCTGAGGATACGTAACGCATTTCCTCGACGAAGAAAAAAATGCTGCTACCTTAGCTTTTTTATTTTTCGGGTTTTCTATGCATTAATAGTTGACCCAATACCAATCGTTTACTATGTCCTACTGTCCACTGTATTATAACCGTATACAGGAAAATTAAGAAATAGACAATGTAGCAATATAGTAAACGATCGGTACCTAACAATATTGTTTACGTAAACTCGAATATATACCTATATATAGACCCAAAAATGGGTTTATCAGAAAGCTAACGTTTCTCGGAAAACGTAAAATAATTTAAAAAATCCAAAGTGTAATCAAAGTACTTTGTTACTCGATACTTTGTTAAAAGACAACGAAAACAAAACTCACCCTCGAAATTGACAAGATGGAATCAGTTCGTAATGTTGTTGATAATCACGCTGTTCGGGGCCGATATCCTAGGCGATAAAAACCATATCATTTTTGATCTTATCGTATTGTCAACATTTTGATAGCTCTTTTTTACTTGACAGAAATGGCGGCCAAGTTAAAGGAGATTGAAAAATCAACCCTTAATTAATTATTCTAGCAATGCCAGTTAAAATGACGTTTGTTACACGGGGTTTAACTGCTTCGTAAAAAAAAGACTAAAAAAGATAAAAAAAGACATTTATTCAGTAAGTAGGCCGTTCTGGCACTTTTACACGTCAAGAATCTACCAGCGCTTCGCAAGAGACACTGCTGAGAAGAAACGCCGCAAGAAACTCAGCAGTCAGTCATTTTTTAAACATATTAATTACAATGGTACTACTTAATCTAGCATTATATAAAGCAATAAATATTAAATTCAATATAATATCCAATAACATAAGTAGATCAGCAGGAAAACATGCCAAAAAATCTTACGTGAGAGATAAAGGAAGAAAAAGGAGAAATAAAAAACAAGAAAAAAAACTAAAACCCACCTACTCATAATGTTTATAACTTATAACACGGTGCAAGATGACCACATAAAAGTTTCGATATGTTTTCCTACATCAACGGTGTCCCCTAGACAAGATAAAGCTTTTGCAATTGATCAAATTATTAATGACTATGCTTCGGGTTTAGACCATGCATTTTTGTCTGTTAGATAGTCCTCGACCCTATAATACGCTTTAGACATTAACGACTTTTTCAAGTAATTTTTAAGTGCTGGAAAGGGTAACTTTAAAACTACGTCAGGTAATTTATTATAGAAATGAATGCATTGACCAACAAATGATTTATATACTTTACGGACGCGGAATTTACGAATAGCGATTTTATTTTTATTTCTAGTATTTAAATTATGTACATCAGAATTCTTGGTGAAAGAATCTAAATTCTTAATAACATAAATAATATTTTCATAAATAAATTGAGACGCTACAGTTAAGATATTAATTTCTTTAAAAAGTTCTCTTAAGGAGTCACGGGAATTTAAGTTGTAAATAGAACGAATGGCCCGTTTTTGTAAAACAAATATAGTTTGAATGTCAGCAGCCTTACCCCAAACCAAAATACCGTACGACATGACACTATGGAAATAACTATAATAAACTAAGCGAGCTGTCTCAACATTGGTTAATTGTCTAATTTTCCTAACGGCGTAAGCTGCCGAGCTTAGTTTACCTGCCAGTACCGCTATATGGGGACTCCATTGCAAATTTTTATCTATTGTTATGCCTAGAAAAACTGCCTTATCTACCATTTGCAAACACTCGTCATTTAGAAAAATTCTAGAATCTACCGGTTTAACGTTAGGCAAAGAGAATCTAACACATTTAGTTTTCTTAGCATTTAGTAGCAAATTGTTGGAAGTAAACCAATTAAGTACTTTAACTAGGGTGGCGTTTATCCTACTGTAGTCTACAGTTTGTCTTTCTACCTTGAAAATTAGTGAAGTATCGTCAGCGAAAAGTACAATATCACAAAGTTTATCTACTGTTGGTGGCAAGTCATTTATATACACCAAAAATAAAAAGGGACCTAAAATAGAGCCTTGTGGCACACCTATTTTCACTGTAGCTCCAACAGATTGAGTTTTGTTTACAACAACTGTTTGAGTTCTATCACGTAGATAAGAAGACATAAGACTTAAAGCTTTATTGGCCAATCCATAATGTTCTAATTTTAAAATAAGGGTCGTATGATCCACGCAATCAAAAGCTTTAGAAAGATCACAAAATATTCCTACTGCATCGCAAGATTTCTCCCAACTGTTATATATATATTTAATGAGCACAGAAGCCGCATCAATAGTGGATCGTCCTCTGGTGAAGCCGAACTGGTTACTGTTAAGCAGTTTATTTCTATTGAAGTGACCTAACATATCATTTAACATTAACTTCTCAAAGACTTTACTTAATACTGGTAGTATGGAAATGGGACGGAAGTTTGTTAAATCACTCATCTCGCCCGATTTTAAAAGAGGTATGACTTTACTATTTTTCATGAGATCTGGAAAGATCCCCTCCGATATGCAATTATTATAAATTAATGCTAGATGGGGTGCAATTACATCTATGATATGAAAGAGTACTTTAACTGATGTGCCCCACAAATCCTCGGTCTTTTTTAAACTAAGCGATTTAAATACCTTGACTATTGAAACTGAACTTACCGGGCTGAATTCAAAGTTTATATTACATTTACTGACATTAGTGCAAAGTAATGATTGAGCTTTAACCGCGGATGATTTAAGATATTTCGTAGTATTTATGGCTATGTTGGAAAAATAATCTTCAAATGCTATGGCCACGTCTTTATTTGACGTGATTAGTTTGTCACCTGTGTTTAGGGTGATTTTATTATCGCGAGTTTTTGATTTTCCCGTTTCTCTATTTATAATATTCCATACGGTTTTTACTTTATTATCAGATGATTTGAGTTTAAGGCTAAGAAAATTTGCCTTAGCAGTTAAACAAACTTGCTTAAAGGTCCTCGAATAATTCTTAACATAATTTAGGAAGTCAGCGTTCTTATTGTCCTCCCTCTCTTTATATAGGTCATAAAGTCTATTTCTACTTTTATGAATGCCTGCAGTAGCCCATTCACTAAACTTGGTTTTCGACCCAGAAATAGTTTTAATTTTAAAATTGTTATTAAATTGATGCAGAATTAAGCCAAACAAGTCTTTATAAATACTATTACATTCATTATGTAACAAAGGTAACACTGAGATATTACTCCGAACTTTATTTTTGAATAATTCCAAACGATTACTAGTTAAAGGTCGGTATGTTATTGTCTGAGGTTTTTGATAAAAATCATTTACAAAAGATGCCCTCTGACCACTATGGTCCGAATTAAAACAATTAAATATTTCTTTATCCAAACATTCGCAATTACAAAAAATATTATCTAAGCAGGTTGCACTACTAATACCTATCCGTGTGGGTTCGAAGAACAGATTACCTAAATTAAAAGATTTAAATAAACTAAGTAACCTAGTAGTACTATTTGACTTTTCGAGTAAGTTAATATTAAAATCTCCACAAACTACAACATGCTTCAGGCCACTACATGCTAACTTTAACACATGTTCCATAGTAGATTCAAATGTGCTAAAATCAGCCAATGGTGGCCTGTAAACACATATTATTATATAAATGTCTAGTTCGACGCAAGAAATTTCTACAATCCTTTCTATTGATAGCTTAACAATATCCTTTCTTTCTTTGGATTTAAGAGTACTTTTAACTATTATTAAAGAGCCACCATGAATGGCACATTTTCTAGCAAAATAACTAACTAATTCAAAATTTATAAAATCAAAAATTAATTGGTCTTGTCGAAGCCAATGTTCAGTAATACACATAATTTGTACGTTTTCATTGTCTAAGAATAACCCTATTTCTAGTTCTTTGCTGGAAAAACCTTGAATATTTTGATGAATTAAATTTATACTCAAGGGTGTTTCCGCTGTCCTATAATTCAGTTTAAATCATGTGGCAAGGTGTTATTGTCAATATTGGCCTGCTGGGGCTGGGTACTACTATATCTATTTGGTTCAATATTAAAAGCTAATAGGTCCACCAAGTTCAAGAGAGATTTCCTTGGCAAATGAATTTTCCCTGACGTTAGTGTGAGGCGTTTAATAAATTTGTTAAAATCAAAGAAATGATATTTTTTATTGCAGCATATAGCATTATACATCATAGAATTAAGGTGAGCTATTTTATTATTATGACTATATGGCATACTGTGTGAGTATGGTAGCGCACACAATATTATTTTACCTATGCCCCTACCTTCAATTATATTAAGTGTTGACATTAATTTATCAACACTGGACTTATCCACACTAAGACTATTACCTACCAAAATTACCAAAGTGGTGGTCTTGTCAAAACTTCCTTTTAAAAGTAAATCACTTAATTGCATTAAAGTTGAATTATGGTAACAGTAATTTGTAACCTTTTGTTTTAATTTATTATTTAACAGTAAACCTAGTCCAGATCCAAGTTGGTCGGAATAAACAATAGTTTTAGTCCTACCTAAAATTTGTCTAGGGGACTCCTTAGAAGTATCAAGAGCCATATCTGGCTGAATCACAAGAGTTGGTGAAGCTTGTAATCTATCACAATTACCATAACCACTGTTAATTAGAGAGTTAAAACGCTCTTCATTTAATCTACTTTCTTCTACCAATTGAGTGAAAGCCTGAATATGCTCCTTGACTTCTTTCTGAGTGGTTACATACTTTAAAGAAGTAACTTCAAGCTGGTCCTTTAACTTAGTTATCTCAGCATCGAGTTTCTGAGTATTTAAATCATACGCTATCCTACTTGAATCTAATTTATCATTGCACTGACGCACCCTATCTTTCATTACTGATAATTCTAATTTCATGTTAGTATAGTTTTTAATACATTTTTGACTTTTGATTAATTTTTGTGTTCGCCTAATATAATTATTAATTTTAACATATTTCTTCAATTTATTATTGCTGTTAAAGAATATTAATTTCTTACTGTCCTTATCGTTATTCCCTACCAGCTCTTGGTACAGGTTCTGTGTTGTTAAACTATCATAGCACTGACGTTCTTTTCTTAAATAATTTAATTCTTCATTTGCTGCGCCCAGTTCTTCCTCCAGGTTTGTGATGCGCTTTAATGCCACTTCGTGGGTAGAAGCGCACTGGTTAAAAGTATCAATCACAGACTGCAACTGCTCTAACTTATCTTGAGCATCTGATGACTTATAGTCATACTCCACTAGATCGCTTCTCAACACCGTGTTCTTGTCCATCAGTTTCTTCAGTTCCTCCTCACTGTCATCCCGTTCCCTATTTAACTGGTCATTCAAGGTCCTAGCTTCCTGCAGCTGTTTCAAGGCGGCCTTGAGCTGGATTTCTTGCTGGCGTGCAGTGGCCTTGCGAGATTTCATGTTTGAGGCGCTCATTGTCTCACAGTAATTCCACAAATGCACTGAAATATATAAAACAGCTGAGTACAACTTAGTAACTTGAGTAAAGGAAGGTTGTTGATAATTATAACAAGGATGTGAGTGAATAGGTGTTAGTGAACAGTGTATCGTGTACGGCAATGTCTGTGGCGAATGTGATGTCTCAGCTCAGCTTCCACTATTCGTCAAGCAAAGAGAGTCTACACCGTGCCAGTGTTTTGTGTTTGACGTCGCTCACGGCTTCAACAGTGAGCAATGAGAAGTATGAACATGAACACAGTGTTAAAATAAAAACGAAACCAGTGTAAGTAAGAATTAACAGAAATACTCCCCAGGTTTTCTTGATGAATTTGAAAACGTCCGTTGACGGTTGACAGGCGCAGTCGCAAGCGGCCTGTTTTACTGTTAAGTAATGTTTATATCCAGACTTCGTTGATACAACTCCACGAAAACACTACTATCTACAATTTACGATGCTAATTAGGACTATTACTTAATTTTTTATATTAAAATCGTTTAATAAAATACGGAGATAAAAATTTGACGTATATCATCTGTCAGTGCTACCACAGATCAGTACATGCTATGGCAACTTAGTACATTTGATATGGTTCGCTTTTCATTCTTCTCTGACATAATTAATATGGCGCGTGGATTAAACAATAATAGACTCTTGGTCAACGGTGTAAGCGCTTCAACGACCGCCTTATGATTGAGCGCCATCTTCGATACATGACGAGTTTTTTTTCGTATCGCTTTTATGTCAGTGTTGCTGATGGATTAAAAAAAATGCACTTTAGGAACCAAACAAAAATGTAACATTAATACAAAAAAGGATATTTATTTACTTTTGTTATTTTGAAATATATATTATGCTTCATAAAAATGCAAAAATATATAATTTATGACAATTTGTATTGAATCAATATGGCAACACAATAAGTAACTGTCTTGACATTTTTTGACATTGTTCAAATTTTTGTTTCAATTTCAGCGAGAAATTCATTTCCGAATTTTTCATACAATTTTTCACGTTGCATGATGTGTTATGGTGTGCTTCGTACCTGGCTGCAATAATTGGACCGTAGAAGGTATTTCACATGAATGGGTCACGCACAGATTCCATATGTTCTATTGATTAAATTGGAAAATGTGTCTGTCTCTCAGCCTTTCAGGCTTCACTGAACTGATAAAATCCCTACAAAATAATACCCATTTACTTTTCATTTCCGATTTTTACAAGCATTTATTTAACTTGCAATGTATGTAGGTATGTACGGGTCAAATCTTGCAAATTAAATTTGACCCACTTCCCGTTAACGGAATGGGCTGAAATTTGGACCACATAGGTATGTAAACTCTATGAGAACGCAATATTATCGTAGCTAAGAGGTGATCTGATGATGGAGTTGGAAGGTGGCGACAGAATCTCCGCTATTCTTAACGTAGACCCACCGTATTGGAACTCAATAGTTTGGTCTCGAAAACAGGAGACTTACTTTAATTCCTAATCCCCTAGCTGGGGCAACCACAGAGCGTTGCCATTGGGCTCTAACTCGCACTGCATGCTTCACCTCTAGCGATATAGACGATAGCGAACAGCGATACACGTGTTCTACAATGACGTATACAATTTAAATTAAATAAGATTTAACATAGTTGAGATACCTTATTTTATTACAGAATATTAAATATTTAATAATTTCAGGGGGAATACCGATTTAAACGAGTGTTCTAACTTCTGCGATATCCTCAGAAATTATCGTCTTAAGCTGCGATCCCACAGACCGTGCTTAAACGGTCACATTATGACATAACCACACAGGCAGGGCAGGCCCGCGAAATTGGTCGTGAAAAACGTTATTATTTATCAATGGCAGCGGCCGCGACAATATATGAAATCGTTTTTTACTTTTTAAAACCATGTTTGGACTAACGGAGCAAAAGACTCGTACGTAGTACAATCAAAGTTCTTGCAAGTTGATTTCACGGTGTCTCCTTGTTTCACCGACACGTCACTTCGCAGATTTTCTTTTCGCGCATATGATTAGGGTTTGCAATATTCGTTGGTTTTTAATATTCGAATAATATGAATAGTTCGATTTCCGATATTCGAATATTCGAATTTTTCGGATAATTTGAATATTTATTGAAACAAAACGAATTAATGGTTTAATGTTGTAAAATCAAATAAATAGGCCTTAAATATTTAAAAAAAATAGCATTCCGTGGTCAAATTAAATATTATTAGTTATTAATATAGCAAGTAGCAGGAAGCGAGCGACCCAACTACGTCACTCAACTCACTCACTGCTCGTTACTGTAATATATTTTTTTGAGCTAAATTTGTTTTTTTGGGAATGTTAACTTGTAGATACGATTAACTTTAATTAAGTAAAACAACATAAAATAATATAACAACCATAACACAATAACTGAAAAAGAAAACTAAAATTAAATAAAACTAACTCTAAATATATAAATTACCTAACTAAAACATTAAATCTAAGAATGGCCCCTGCGGCATTGTACCAAAGATGCTGGCAGCATTTCCTCGCTGGATGGTTAAACTTATACGTTGAGCGAGGAAACTGCCAGCTCTTCGGTCTCCCGTGACGTCAATGAGCCTCTTCGAAACTTCTTTGAAGAGGCTTCGAGCGCTAGGATCCCACGGACCAAGGGTCTCGACACCGAATGGAATAAACATATAACGGGTTGGCTTAAAGTAATGAGAATTTTTTTTTCTCATTTTTTTTTATTAAATTACTTGTTTAGGTTATATAGCTTTTTATCATATACAAATAAACTAAAACCAGCATGATAATCAATCATAATATTATAGAAAACCTCGCCCATTTAAAAAATTTCGCAGCTTTCTTCTTACCGTTTTCATCATACGTTGGACAACATCTTTTTTTATTTTTTCAGTTAATTCTTTGCTTTTATACCCGGCGCTTCAACTGTGTATGTGATTTCGCTTCCGGCCCATCACTGTAAACTACTCTACTGAGAATTACCAAAAAATCCTCCATTGGACGAGCTACACCGACGTTCGGACGGTTTGAATCCTTCGATACGAAATGAACGTCACGCTTTTTTAGTCAATTCTGGGTGTTCCGTGCATAGTGATACTTTCTTCGCAACTTCTTGCACTTCTTGGAATTTCTTCAAGCTGTATGTCGGAATATTTGAGTGTTTTTTGACGCTTTAAGTGTAGAACATTGTATTTCTTTAAAATATTCCTTACTCACCAACGGGAAACAGCATATTTTACAGCTAACTTATCTGGGACTCATCCACTTTGTTTTGTGCAAACTTTGCCATTTTCCTCCGGTTACAATGATTAAGAATGGGTGATCTTCCCGTTTTTGGTAAATCTTTAGTCCTAATACCAAATTCCCACCGCTGGATCAAACATTAAATTGTAGATGGAGATACATTTCAGCTTTGAAGTGAGAGACCACTTCAGATTTTTCACGTCGTCCAAGTAGGCGATAGACATGTTCACGTAATGACTTCCTTGTGGACATTTTTTATTAACACAGCTAATCATTATTTGCCTTTTTAACAATAATTGACATATTTTCTATTTATTATAGCTGTCAAAATCCTTTTTGTATTATTTTTTTGCCTGCTATTGTCAATTGAATACCTTCTCATTACTTTAAGCCAACCCGTTATTCTGGGCCGAGACCACTATATTTTACTACCTTCATGCTTTCGGCCGCTTCAGCTGCCGCACCAGCCCTATTAGAGGTCCGGTGGAGATGTGATGGGGCTAGCGTGTCTACACAGGTTGCATCCCACACTAGCACTCGTCCCATATTCTACGGGACCAAGGTCATTCCGTCAGGTCTCTTGCCATCATTTCTAGAAATGCCTGTCGGCTCTAAAAGAGCCGGGACCTTTATTGAGGCAAGAGACCGACGAATGATGTCGTTGAGTGCGGCGTGTCTGGAAAAGCGGCCAGCACTTCCCTGGCAAGAAAGTCCGTGATGTCCTAGCCGATCTACGTCACTTCCGCAGGGGCAGCGATGTGGAGCGCAGACCGGGACCACAAGGCGAAGGCAAACTGAAAGTCGGAGTGTGTTAGGGTCTAGGAAAGTTCCAGTGCTTGGCGAGGGATGAGCTTGAAGCCAGTATCCAGCCTCCCTTGTACCGACTGCTAAAATTCTAGCACGATCCGCTGCGCAGCACTGGCTAAGAAGGGAATCAACAGTGAATTTGGGAATTAGTTTTAAAACTCATGTTGTCTCATGTTATATTTGCATTCCAGTTTAATATTTGCTTGCATTTCTCAGTAGGTATGAAAAAAAGCTGATTCCAGCGTTCTATTAAAAGTGGGAAACTATTTCAATCCTTTTTAGTACTATTCAAAATATCCGAATTATTCGAATAAGTAACACTGCCGTATTCGAATTTAATTTGTGTCGGATATTCGAATAATATGAATATTCGAATATTCGAATTGCAAACCCTACATATGATTCAATTTCTTATAAGCAGTGATCGTTATCAACGTCCTGTAATGGTAGCAAAGTATGGTTGACAAAAAAAACAAACAACGAAGTATATTAAACATTATATATTTTACAAATTATGAGAGTTATATACATATTTATAACAACAAATCCAAATTATAGTGAATAAATGACTAAAATTTGTTCAACAGATTTGGCTGTCAGTCGTTCACGTCGATTGGAAAAAACCCATTTTAAATAGCTAAATGACCTTTCTACGTTAACAGAAGTCACAAAAAGGAAATTTAAGTCTTTAAAATATTGCACACTATTTTTATTTTATTTTATTTACATGGGATTTTGACTTTAAGTGTTTATATTGTGCTTTTTCCTTTTAATATTGATATTACAAACAGTACATCGAGTGGCTTTATCCGTCGTAATAAAATACGGGTATTGTGTCAAATCCATGCTGTCAATGTAAATACTGTGATCATACGTGCACTTTATGAGGACTCCACTAAAATACTTGAATATCCACTCTAGATACGATATGCATTGGTTTATTTAGATAAACACGTCGCGTAGTGTAATTAGATTTTCAACTACAGTTATATTTTGATGACATTTTATGTCATTTGACGTACACTGTTTTAAAAATATATTAGGGCGGAAAAGGTTTTGTACCGTAAGGATTTATATCTAGAGGTGTAATCTTTAGAAGGTAAGTATTTATTTTATGGTTAAGATCAAAAGTAAACAACCAAATGTTTTTGTTTTTTCTGCCAACCATACCCTTTGCTACCAAAAGTGGACGTTGATAACGATCACTACTTATAAGTAAGCATTAAGTAAATATTTAAGTTTTTGAAAAGACGTAGGATATTTCCAAGGGAAAAGCGATAAACAAGTTTCACTTACTCTATCCGAGTGGATAGAGTAACGCGCAAAGTCTTGTGTGTTATTATAAACATGACGTGTCGCTGTCTGTTTGTTTTCACTGTTGAACAGATACTTAAGTAGGTACCTCTTTAGGGATCTGGGGGGTCATTATGACATAGCTTTGCAGTTCATTTTATGGGGAGCGTAAAGGACAGAGCTATAGAAACTATATAGCTCCGTCCTGTTCTCTCAGCGTAAAAAGAATGGCATAGCTATGTCATAATAACCCTCCTGAAGTCAAACTAGGAACCCTTATAGTTTCGCCATGTCCGTCTGTCTGTTTGAACCTATGATAGTTACAAAGATGAAATTTCGTCCATAGGTAGGTATATAGACATTTACTTATACCGCAGTTCGGATGCAAGCTCTAAAAAAATGGAAGGATGTTTATCTTTCAGACACGTAATGGCTGAGCGAATTTGGATGAAATTTGGCACTCAATTATATACTATCCAGGATTAAAATAAAATATAGTTTTATCTTGATAATGGTTCCCGAGAGAAAAGCGATAGACGAGTTCTACGCAGATAGAGTTGCTGGCAAAAGCTAATTCTAATGCTGTTTGTAACTAATAATATTAAAAACATTTCTTAAAACGTACGAATTCCTTTGTTCTCTTTGAGACGAACCCTGGCGTTCCAAGTCCTAATGAACCTTAACTCTGGAAGTGCTCCTGGCTGGGATGATATCCCTACTCAATTATTGAAAATTGCTGGTACTACCTATACTATGGTCGCCATAATAACTCACTGGTGAATTTGTGTTTTAGCCATGGTGTCTTCCCTGATGCGTTATTAAAGCAAGTAATTATAACCCTAGTGTACAAGAGCGGGAACCGAGACGATGTCTCGAACTATCGCGCTGAAGTTTTAAACAGGTGTAGTATTTAGTACTAAATTAAGTATACCTTATCATTAGTAATTATTTATTTAGATAGAACAAACTTGAGTCACCGAAAATAAAATGCTTCAAACATTAGAAAGCTATTATACGAAAGCTCTTAAGTGATGTATGATATGTGATATTATATTATTTATTTCGAAGACTTGAGATATTTAGGTAAGTGCATTTGAAGTGAAATACAAACAAACAACACCTTGTTGCTTTTTAAAAGACTTCAAAAAAGGAGGTTCCCAAAATTCGTCTGTGTTTCTTTTTTTATGTTTGTTACCTCAGAACTTTCGACTGGGTGAACCGATTTTGATGATTCTTTTTTTATTTGAAAGCTAGTGCTTTCTGTTTGGTCCCATTTTTATCAAAATTAAGATCTTAGATTAAGATGATGGAATCTATGAGGAATCAACGGAACTCTTCAAAATGTATAGGCACACCTATTGTGATTTTGGTGTTGTTCATAGTAACTCGTGTATTTGCTCTTGGAAAGCACTATTTGGTGAAGTGGAACTGATAATGAAGACCACAGATGGCCACCGGAACTCCTAAACGGTATATATTTCAAGCGTGCTGACAAAATATTTCGATTAAGATAGTTGAGCGACTATGATGAAGCATACTTAGGTTTAAATATATGACTCTGACTTTCCCGCGACGTTGCTTGCGGCGAGATTTAAATGTTCTATAGTTTCTTATTAATTGAGAAGTGGGACTACATAACAGCATAATTATGATGACTTAAAAGTATAAAATAAAATTATAGTTTAAAAAACAAAACACCGACTACAAAAAGCAAAAAATAACTTCTTTTAAAATGGTAGCTAATAGGTCAGTCCAACTGAAGTCGGCGTCCTACAATATTTTTAACCAAAAGCAGACTTCAGTTGGACTGACCTATTACCTAACATTTAAAAGATGTTATGTATTGCTTTTTGAAGGCGGCTTTGTGTTTTTTTTACTTTGTTTTAAAACTACTTAATAACAACCCTTTTTATTTCACCATGTCCGTCGTCCGTCTGTCGACGGTTTTACTCAGGAGACTATTGACACAGAATAAGTAGTAGTACAAGTACTAGCTATTAGTACTACAAAGCTAAAGCGTTTTAATGTAGCACCAGCTGTTGCCCGCGACTCCCTCCCATTTGACTCCGGATGGTGAGGTGAAGAAGTAACATGATCAATATCCCACTTTTGACACCTAGTTGTTTTTGACGACTTGAACTTTAACCTTTTTTATTTTCGGATTTATAACATTCGGCCGAAAACAATTTAAAAAACACTGACTTTTATTTTAGCTCTCGCAATGGCATAATTTTGTCTTGACGGCACCGATGATGGTGCGGAACGAGAGCGTTGTTGTAGTGGATGCTGCACAATTGGCTGCGGGTATTCAATGCAAGAGCCGTAAATTTTGCTTCACGATGGCTTAAAACACAGGTAAAGTTAAACGGTGATTACACTGAGTCGTTCCCGTAATGCGGTCGCCGAAGTTGTTTCAAACTACTGCGGCGAATGAACGTCGTCTTTACATTACTTTAGGTCTGTCCGCCTACTTCGATCACGTAGCTAGGCGGTTGCAGCTGTCGATCGCTGAATTCAGTCGACTGCCGTATTCTTTACACCGTTGCAGTCGCCGTATGTAACATGGGGCGGACGACTCAATGTAGTTGCAACAAAAATAAACATTTTACTTCTCATGCGCAGGGAAGTTACATATAGGCGGCATAAAGTTAGGTAGGTATATGTTTCCTCTAGGGACATAAGTCCTTTAGCTTTTGGATTTTCTTGGACAGCCACATACTTAGAGCCAAATACGATACCTCTATGTATGTCTGTGTGTATGTGTATGTATGTATGTACCTATGACGTAAACAAAGCGTATGATACGCAAACAATCCACTAAGTTCTTGTTCGAAAGTTGTAAAATTAACCCCAACGGCTGACTTGGTTGAAGCACCCCTATCATCATGTTAAGGTTTACGTAACAAAATGGTAAGAAAAGTATCTTTGCCGTTGGAGACGTTTGATTTTTGCTATGTAGGTAATTTTCGCCCCTTGGAACTGAGACGAGGTACTTTATTATAATACATTTTTATTATTTTTAGGTTACAAGAGATTCTTGGAGGCGGTTTTGTGTCCAGAGCAAGGAAATATGTCCCAGTTTTAACTAGAACACCTACTTATCTGCACAAAGATTCTGTCTCGTATTATCTGTGAGATTATAGAAACCAAATAATACTTAAGCTAGAAAAAAAACAAAAGATTGTCATAATAACCTGCAGTGAAGACCTGCTGAAATCCCATTATGTAAAAAAGAAAAACAGTGACTGTCGCCTCTCTGAAGATGAAGATGAAGCGAAATACCCGACTCAAAGAACAATTGGCTGATCATCATCTAAATCATTATTTCTAAGAACTGTCTTTGAGGCTATTAAAACCAATCAATTTATTTCTGTTAAATGAAGTGAAATGAAATTTATTTATTTGCGTTAGACATAGTTACTATACTTACATATTATGATGATCTTAACACTAAAAATTAGAACCATACATCTAGACTTAGATAAGTCATGCAAATATTTAATATGAAAGTGTTAATTATACTGATATCACTAAACTAGAGTTGAGTGTACCGTCTGCAGTCTTAATTCTACAAAAAGCTCCTACAAGATGTTCGGAAACCGATATTGGTAATTGCTCTAATGCATTAGTACAAAAGGCCACAAAAGTGCGAATAATGTGTACAGAGTTTCCCCAGTTCCATATCGTGCCACAAAACCGTGATACGCTTTTTAAAGCAGTATTTTTATAGGTAATTCTTGATAACCACCATAAATAACACATATCCAAATCTATTAATCTTAGAACGAACTTTATCAACATGCAATTTCCAAGTACAATGATCATTGAGTTGCAATAAATTGAATATGAATATGAGTACTTTACTATACCCGATATAATTAAGTCTACTGACAGGTGTTCTGTTTTGGTTATATATATATATATATATCTTAGACGTCGTTTAGTTTTTAAGGCGTTTCTCAATCCCTCCGTTATCCATGTAACATCTTTACGCGAGCTTTTAACCTTTACCTTTTTTTTATCTTCATAAAACAGGATTTATGGTGTACTAGCGACCCGCCCTCGCTTCGCTTCGATTTATGTGCATTTTCGCTAACACATAATACATTATTTTGTATCAAAATCACAAGTGACATTCATAAATAGTCTCCCTGAACTGTAGGTATATTCATTTCAAAGAATCTGATAATTTGTCATGACCACAGTTTTCTTTTTCATCTTCTGTTTAGCAAGTATAAGCAAGTGATGGGGTGTAAAAGTTATCATCTAATAGGCTAGACGTTTTTTCCATCACATGGGACCAACGGCAATCAGACCACTGCAGAAATCAGAAAAAAAAAGTAAAGTCCAACATTCTTACTACGCGTTGAAAACACCCCACCGCATACAAATTGATACTCAATTATGACTTCAAAATTGATTAAAACTACACTAAATTTATGGCAAAATCAAGTTCTTACGTACACAAGATCGTGAAAACTGCTCAATTAAAAAGGCTCAGTCTAAAAATCTCAATTTTCGGAACTTCGAAGTCTTACGTAGGTATTCATAGGTCGCTCCTATAGGTCGTCTTTGTTTTATGATAATTTCCAGTTTTCAATCGATATTAAGTACTAGGGTAAGTGTATAGTAAAGTTCCTGTGTGTATAGGAAAGTTAAAAGCCCCTCACTAGTTTGTAAGTTGCTGTGCCCTATAAAGATCTCATACCTTATAAGTAGTTATAACTTATAAGTTACCTAACACCTGTATATTATGATTTATGAATAACAGCTTATGAAAGCAATAAAAAGTTGAAAAATTAAGTTCAACAATGTCATCATCTTATTTAGGTACGCTAATTTGTTTAGAAAACTCGTCATAATTTTAAACAAGTGTATCTAAACATAATAAGCTTAAATGCAATAAATGATTTATTTACATATTCATATGTTTACATGACAATGTAATTAGTTGGATTCCTCGAGCTCTGAAAATAGATAGACAGGTACACTGCGGCCACATCTGTGAGATTTGAAAATATTCGTGTTAAATGTAGTTAGTTAATACTAGTTATCTTTCTTTATTTATGTTAAAAAAGAGATGCCAGTTGATTTGGCCGCAGTATTAGGAAGACCCATTAAATATATGATCCTCACAGAGTACTAGTTATAAAAAACATTTTTTGGAAAATAAATTGATCTTGAGGGATCCTGTATTGAGTGGACTTTTTCCGGCTAAAATTATTGACTTCTCACTGATTTATATGCAAATAAGAACTGATCAGGCGCGGCGGCGCGGCGTAGCCCTACTTACTAATTAAAAGCCCGTCGTTTTTGCGAGTTTATCAGTTCTCAATGTAAAACATTGCCATCACGCCTAATATGTTCTTTTTTACAGTACTTACTCTAAATCAAACTTAACCCCTTTTTCATACAACATTATGAATAACGGTGTTTAAAGCCATAATAGTTAATATGTGCCAAGTGTCTTAACTATCATTGGTCTTTAAGTACCTGTTGTGATTTTGTATGAATAAAGGGGTGGAGAATAGCTTACGTATGTGGTTATGTATAAGCACATGCTTACACACACATACGCATAGAATTAGTTTAAAGAACATGAACTAGATGGCAGAACAAGCAACCTTTTTTTTTTTTTTACTCGGACAGAAAACAACGCCGAGTTGCCAGTCTATATCCAGTGTACAATAGTAGTCTTTGGATCAGTATTCTTATAAGTTCTTATCCTTAATGTTATTTGACACTAGTTCCTGTTTGAAGTATGTTCCCGTTGCAGCATGCTAAGCCTGCTGGTGGCGGTGTAAGTGGGCATAAGTTAACTACACATTTTTAAACTATCGAGGTTGTTATTCCAGACACTAATAATAATAAACGGGTTCGTATTAATGGATGAGTTTCCGAATTCACAAACGACTCACAAATTAATTCAAACCCACACGCAGGAACCCCTTTATTATTATTTGTGTCATCAGTTAACACATTCAGTGCCTCTAATGCTACGAGTGCTACGCTGTAGCTTATAGCACCATTCTCCCCTATGGTGGACCCGAATGTTGGGGCGTAGGCAATGAATATGTTACTTAACTACATACATCTAAAATGTGTATGGATACAAAACATCCCTTCATTATTTTGATATTTGGACATGTTTGATGTGCGTAGTCGACCCATGTAGGTACTTACTTAGCTTAATTGGTGTTTTTGACTTTGCCATTTGTTTGACCATTATGGATTTGGAACCAAAAAACATCCACTTAATACTTAATATTAAAAATTGTGGACGAAATTCGTTTCTAATGAAATTCATCTAAAACTAGATGAATTTTTTGATCTATCACCATTAGGGTTTAAAGGAGAAGAGCCTTTTTGTTGTTTTTGGTAGCTATGCGTTATGACATTTTGTAAATCGGTTATCTTGATTTTAAAATATAGTCTTATTTACTCAGTACCTTTTTTGAAAGAGACAACGTTAAACAATGAAACAGTTTAGCTAATAGGTATATGAAGTTTATTTGAAGTGCCGGGATTACAGAATGACCCACTTTTAAATGACGGTCAATTTAGATTTCAGTCCACTTGCAATTCTACTTGTTATGTTACGTGTAACATTATTATTATTGTAGTCTACAGTTTGTTACCATGCCTAATAATTAAATAAATAAACAGTTAAAACATTTATACTTACTTAAATCTAAATTTAATTCCACACAGGTATGGTACTTATCTAAAATAAAAAATATTTACGTATGTTGGCGAATCAAAATGCGATGGCACACGACATGTGGACAAATATACCGTCACTAACATCCGTAATCCTCTTAAATATTTAGGCACGAAATACCTCGGGTATCAAGCCACGGCCTATGTGCACAGCTTCAAATAATGAGCAGGTACTCGTATACACCGTCGGTATGTTCTGCAAAGCGGGTTAAATCCCGCGATATTTTTCTCGAAACGTGACGTCTCGCTAGCTCGCTACGATATAGTTAGGTTTCCAATGTCACCTACACCAATGTCAAATAAGGTATAGGTCATCTACTCGTAGATATTTTAACGGGATTTAGGGTTGCGGACGTTGCAGTCTCTTAAAATAGTGGCTAAGCCAACAAATCAATTATTCGTAACATTGGAACAAGTTGCGATAATCATCTACTTGTAGTCTATACATGCTTGCTTACATATACATATTCAAAAGCAAGCCCGAAGCGATGCTATTTAATTGTTTGCGCTCGTGTAGGTATTAATTAAGATAACGACATCATTGCATTATTACTCGTACTTCAGCTACATCCAATAATGACTTGTGTTTTTAAACCGTCAGAATAAATAAGAGCACGAACCGAAGATTTTGTTATCAAAACAGGATGCAGATAAACAAGTTACAAAGCGGAGAAATTACATTTCCTCTCAAACCACGGTGGAAAAGATTTATGTAAATGAACGTTACATGTACATGCCCATATAAGCCGTATTTTCGAGTTGGAATATTGAGTTAGAACAGTAAACAAGAGGTCCCGGGCGCGTCCCAGACAGTTGGCACATCGGCAACGTCAGCGATTCTTCGCTTGCCAACTCACTGCCCGATTACGGCCTACTTAAGCGAACCCAACGTAAATATTGTTGTTATTTTTCGCTTGTTAGGGACTCCTCTATGCCTCTAATCTCTGACGACTTAAAAGGTTGACTAAAGTGACTTGTATTGATGAACATTTAGCCAGAGCGTTATTTTAGACGAAGGCCTAGAAGTGTTTTATCGCTATTTTCTCGGGAATTATAGGTAAAAAAACTTAAATTCCTAAAGGCATGTAGTTGTATATAGACCGTTCGACATTATATATTTGAAATTTAACGTTAATTCTATATTAGTTCGCACTCAACTACATGCAAAAGGTCCTTTAATTAAGTTTTTCACCTACCTTTGATCGCCGTCTCCAGGTATTAACTGTCTATACCACAAGAAACACACTTACGCATTTAAATATGAGTTAGGATTTATAATGTGAGTTACGAAGATACGACAGATGTTTATGAAAAAGTCCAAACATCTAGAAATGAGTCTAAATAACTACAAACTAAAACCTTTAAAAAATACTCTCGTAGATTTTACCTACTCATAATAGATTTGTGACTTAGTGAGGAGACCGTTAAGTAGTACTGAGCTTTAATCACAGGAAGCAAATACCACTGCAGCAGTCATTATTATAGCCAAGTCTAGCTCGGGTCTTAGGTAGGTACAAAGCGTTTGAATGCTTCAGCGCGATAAACTGCTCTAAAACTTTATTGTACGAAGTTAGGTCGTTTAATTACACGTTTAACTGACTTGACCTTTCTTTTTTGAGCGTACTGTTGGATTGAGGAGTTGGGAATTTAAATAGTTATAGTTATTTATATCACCTTGTCGCAGCTATTGATATATTCAAATCAAACTATACTTAGTTTAATACGTTATTGCGACAACCTACACCTACTTATCAGTTCGACTGTACTGCGATGACCCTAGAACCCTAAACCAACTAATAAATCCTAAAAAGATACTACATAGGTACCATGTTTGGCAGTCTATGGAAGCCTTTTAAAAAAATCCTTAAGTCGTAAGAACATTTTTGTTTTTTTTTATTTAGTGTAAAGTTAAAAAAACTCAGACTCTTTTTATGTTATAATTTTCATTCCAGACATAAATATAGATGACGGAAAATTGTACTATTCTAGCTAAAACACATGATTTCAGATTGCTTTATTTCTCTAGGCTCGCTTGGGCTAGTATACAGTGTGTTACCAGCACCCAGGCTTTTTTTAAAGTAGGTTAAAATAACGTATATCTGTAACGTAACTATGACATTAATTTAATTAATAAACAACTTTTCAGGCTTTGGTACCTTTCTAACAAAATGTTAATTGCCAGCAATGTAAAGCACAGCAATTTGACAAGTGTAAATGACAGTCGACGGCTACTTTGATTATTAAGATCTGCCCCCGTACCACGACATGCCTTGTACCAAGCAACAGCGATACTGATAACGATGAACACGCAGCACATGCACTACATTAAAAATGGACAGTAACTATCTAAGAAAATTAATTGTGAAGTTATTTTAATTATTTTTTAATTGATAATACTTGCAAACAATTGCTAAAGCAACGTATTATCGGCAGTTTTAATAAATGCCCGCATGCCGGTAACACACTGTATATGTGTATAAAAATAGGCATCAATCTCAGTAAGAATGTATATTTGCTTTGTATTGTAGGGCGATCATCCATGTAAGGCCCCCACATCCGCATAATTCACACTTGGCTGTTTTTTTAGGAACGCCCGGAGTGTCCGCGCAAACACATACATTTTCGTTTACGTCAAGAATAAAAAGGTAATTCAATTTTACCTCCGTAGGTAGATAGATTCATTTTTTACTAAGAATATTTTAAGGAATGTTCTTTTATTTTAGCTTTGAAGTATGAATTCATGTATGTAAACTCTCTATTGCACATTCACAATTTTTTCGTTATTTTGCATCAATATAGATAATATTATACATACTCGTATGCGCACTTATATCATATGGGATCTCTTCTAGTTAACCTTGGAATAGAACAAGCAAGGACAATGCAATGAAGTATGTACTGAGATGAAGAATCTATTTGTTGAGTATAGAAGCGGTTTAGGTATCGTCGCCGATAAAATGCGGGCGCCGATCTGCCCGCACACAATGGCGCTCGAGCTCCTCGGTACAAAAGCATACCACTGCACGTGCCGATATCCACGTCCTATTTGCTTCTAACACTCGACAAATATAGATTAGTCTTCACAGTTTGTAAAAAACGTCTTTGTAAATGGCACGAGCGGGGTGCTTATTTATTTGCTGCGCTATATTAAACAAGGTAAAGTCACCAGTAGTCAGCCAGATTATGAGTGCAAAGAGTGGGAAATATATCTATCATACTTTTCCCACTCATACAAAGTATAGTCGGAGGACGACTACAGGTATCTGGCGGACCACTGGTGACTTTACCCTATTTTATTTATTTTTATACTTTTTAGTGATCACTGATCAGTGATTGATCACAATAGGCTGTTATTTAGTCCCACTTCTTAGTTGATACGAAACTTTGAGATATTTAAAGCTCGCCACAAGCAACGCCGCGGGAAAGTCATAGTAATATTAAAACAATTAAATGTTCTTCATTATAGTCGCTCAACTATCTTAATCGAAATATCTTATCGCCACCCTTAACATAGGTACCGTTGACGACTTCCGTTGGCTATTTAGGCCTTCATCGTCAATTCCACTTCACCAAATGATACTTTCTGCATTCAAATGCTGAACTTGTTACTAAAAATACTGAAATTGCTATATGCCTATAACATTTGAGGAGTTCCCTCAATTCCTCTGGGATCCCTTCATCAGATTAAGATTTGGTGTCAATGGGACCACCTCGGAAGGATACCTACTCTATCAAAACAAAAAATAAATTTTAAAACGGTCTATAATTGACGGATCGGTGAGCATACATAAAAAAAAACCCTCCTCCTTTTTTGAAGTCGGTTAAAAATCATAACTACCGGATTTGATGCAAGCTCTGATGTAGAAAGTTACTGGAGTAATTTGTTCGATGCTGAAGAATTTGTCCTCGGCATTGACATTTTCTTTTATTTCCTCGTACGTACAATAAATATGTGCTTAACTGCTCAACTATTGGTTTTGTTGGTTTGCAAACATTGAATTCATTTCTAACATATTCTTCGTTCTTGTAATATTATATTAGATACTAGAACGTACTGTTTTACCTATGTTAGAATCCTACGATTATCAATTGATGTCAAAAAAATGTGGAGGCTCAAAAACATTTGAATATTAAGAATTAAATTCATTTGTACTCGTATACCAACTACACGACACGATAAGGTATCCTAGAACTCTGCGGGCAAATAATATTATAGCTAAATTAATTAACGAATCCAAATAATTACACGTTAAATAACAAATGGATGCTTTTTTATAGTAGGTAACTGATCGAAGTCACAATTGTATATAAGTGCGTTGATTTAGGTACGTGTAAGAACCATGCGTCCTGTGATCTGTTTTATGCGAAGGTAAATTCGATTTCATAAAATGTAACGAAATCATCCGGGAGAGCAACCAACAGTTGGGAAATAAAACGTATTTTTTATTTCACACTTATCCACGGATACGATCAATTATTTAGCAACAAAAGCTGACAGCATGAGAGTATATTTAGATGTAAATACACTTTTACGTGTACAATAGGAACGTAGGCGCGTGTACTCGTCGTAAAATACGTGAGTGAGGTGGGTCCACCGTGTTGACCGTCGCCTTTGCTCGCTCATTCATAAATCATAATTCAACACTACAGCGACGGAAAACTGACAATCGCACTTTCAATACCTACCTATTCCTTTTTTAAAATCGTCACAGATTAAAAGCTGATTAATTACTCAGCCATCCATTGAATACTGTTTCAAGCTGCGAGTGGCTTTGCATTATAAAAGATAGAATTGCCTGCAGAACTATGGTTTTTCGAGCGCTTTTCATTTCCTTTTACACTGAAGTCGCGAAGACTTGGTAGAGGGTGTTTTAATAATAAGAAAAGTAAGTTTTCATTCGCTGTTGCTGAAGCTTGTGACGAATCGTCCTCAGTTTTACACTCGAACAAATAAAAAATATAGAACATCCAGTACTCGAGTACAATCGATTCCCATTACAACCGCCTTGCTCCGCAAGTTCTGTTGAGTTGAGACTGCTTTTAACAAATAAGCCGGCCCATTACCGGTGGCAAATAACCCCCACTGCACACGCCGCAACGTTGCCACGAGTATGGAGGAATAGTTTTTAATATCGAAGTAGTCAAATGGGCTAGGGTCTATATTAAAGCGATAAAGTAATCGAACGATAGCTATATTGTTGTTTGTCTCTATCTTGCTAAAGTAATGAAAAAAATAAAGGAGAAGGAAAAGCTCAACAAAATAATACGGAAACTGTTAACAATATCGTAAAATGTAGGCGAAGTGTGACACAGGATGGTTAACTTTATCAGGAAGTAGCACTGTGTGTGTGCTGGCTGTATGTTATTACATCGTTAATGAGCAGTGGATGAAAGTTTCGTTACAAGATTTGAATAGTTAACAGATTATAGAAAGGGGCTATTACATAAAAAATGCCTCACAAAAGGTGACCGAGAGACTAAATGCCTTCTAATATTAATATAGATAACTTGTTGATCGATAAAGTATGTACTTCTGGATCTTTTTACCATGCATTTTAGTTTGAATTTCTCTGTTAAGAAAATGTTTTGCAAGTTTGTCTCAGCATAGCAAAGTTTTCAAATTATTTTCTCAATATACTTTTCACGCTGTGGCTTTGTTGCTATCTTTCGCTTTGTCCCTACTAAACAACTGAATTGAAATTCGACTACTTAATTCCTTTTACAGTTTAGGTCGAATGCCAGACCGATTAAAGTCGTGTGCCTTCGTATGACACTTAAGCGTGGAATTTGATCGACGAAGCTAACAAATCGTTCGGCGTGGGTGTGAACAAGCTCTTAGTAGATGTTATAAAGTTAAACCTTAATGCTGTTTGCAAATGGATCAACAACGCCTTTCCGAATATTGCAATTTTTTCGCTAAAAGCTTAAACAACGTTGGTAGTAAATAGATAATGGAAAGTTGTTACGACGGCAATTTAGAGGTACATCACACGATGGATATTTCATTATTTGCGAAACCTAAAGCTTAGGTGGATATTTCACATTTTATATGAAAAATAACATTGAATTAATAATCGAATATTTCGCTTGATACACCTCAAATCACCTACGGCATTGTGGTTTTACTATAATGATGTTAATGCCTTATGTAAGAAAGTCAAGATGGCGAGAATTTGTCTTTAAATGCTTCGCCAGTTTCGTCGTACACCGCAACAGTAAACAAAGTGTAACCTATATTTGAATTTGTAACATTGTTAGTACCCCTTGACATGTACACTTTGGGAGAGATACGATCGCAGAGTGTATACAATACGCCTGACGTACTTCCGACGTACTGCGTCAATATGCCTACGGTTGATTTTACAATCAGACCGCAACACGCTATAAATACACGCGGCACGTTTATTTGGATCGGAAAATCATCGTAGCAGAACAACGTTTGTATAATTAAAGCGCTGAAATGCTGGAAATTATTTTGATTAACTGTCGCTTCGTGTCCACCTTGTTAGGGCACATATACTCATATAATTTAAGCAATATCGTTGACTATGTGTTGCAGAATTAAGGTGCAAATAGCTGTGGACTCAACTAAGTTGGCTATTGTAAAGTGAAGTACAATACAATACAATACAAAACACTTTATTGTACACCAAACAAAAACATAATAATAAAAATAAAAAGTAAGTAATTCATTAGAATCGTTTTAAGCTTTAAGAAGTAACGGAATTCTTGTGTCACTACTAATAAAGTGCTTGCGGATCAAAAAGAGATCCTCGTAGCCGCTTCATATTATGCTATAATTTATATGCGTATTGTTCAATCTCTGTAGATGATCCATAATTACGAAAACCAGATTAAAAAATCAAGCAACCAACCATATTATAAAGCACTTTACGTTATATGTATGGAACACGTCAGTGAGTAAAATGTTGAAATATGTTTGATTTTGCTATTAAAAAGTAAAGAGGAAAATATATTAAAATTACTAAGCTTTGTCGCTTAAATAAACCCTTAGGTACTCCTGGTATGAAGAGCAAACTCGTTGAACTTTCAGAGCATGCAAACAAACGGTATAACATGTCTTCATAGTTACGAGTATAACTTTGCGGGATGAAGTTCAAGAAAAAGGTAACGAGGTTGACTACAAGTTTGGTCGTAAAACAATGTTTTTGTTTAATAAGTTCTGAGGATTGCGTGTAATTATTAATTTCAAATTCAAATAACTTCAATTAAAATGTACATATTTCGACGTTTCAAACCCTTAGGTTCACAAGTACAAGTAATTAAAATGTAACCCGAAAACACGCGATATTCTTCGTAACAGCAGTTGTGTTACCAATTTCGTGGTTTATTTGAAGAGTTTGAAACGTAACGTAAAAACACAACTTATTTTGATCAATGTGTTTATGTAAATATGCATCGGGTTCAGAGCTCATAACTTAAGACGGCCCGACCGATCACTTCAAACTTGGCTTTAAATCGGATCAATAAAATTACCAATGAAACTAAATAAACCGCATAACAGTAGGTACTTTTGTTTCAACACTGCGATGAGATACACGACATATCCACAAACAGGGAGACAAAGAGGATTCTATTAACCCCCTTTTCTTTGCCTGACGTTTCTGTAAAAACTTTTCATCTTTACCTCTGAATAATGAAGAATAAGAATTAGTTAGTAGAAGCCTTTTTCTTAGTGAAAGCGTGTTTGTAGATGTGTGATTCATAACTTTAACAAATCGATCTGTTCGGTAATGGAGATCGCAATAAACGACTACGTCACAGACGGAGTTGCGAGAAAAAGGTAATGCTAAACAATATTCAAATATCCCCATGTTTTTTTATACGCGTCGTTTACATAACAACGGCGGTAAAGTGCGTGGTTAGTTATTTATCGGCCATAACAGGGAATAGAGCCCGTTCGAGTCCGGCTCCTAGCGCCAGCCTCCCGGCGGCTGCGTGAGCCGCGAACCAAGTCTCTTCGGAATTAAAAATGCAGGACTTGAAAAGCGAAAACGAGTTAAGTTTATTGAAGAAGCATCAGCGTTTAACTTTCTTCTGAATAAATAACTGTAGGCGCCGTGCTTTAATAAGAAATTATACTATGAGGGCTTTAATATGGTAAATTATTCAATCATTGTCCTTTAAGAATAGTATAATAAACTAGAATTAACTTATATTATAAGTTATAAGTTAGTACAGCATATTAAAACAATGAGTTTCCGCTGACTGTTAAAGTTCAAGGCCCGATTGCACCAAATAATTTAACAGACGGTTAAGTCAATATATTTGACAATAGTTAAACCGCTAACCGTCAGTTTAATTGATGGTGAACACTGCCCTTAGTGGAAGGTAAGATCTTATGCTTGGTCTGCCGAATCGTATAATCGCTACCACTATCTTTTGCAGCAGTGTTGGATATGCATTATGTCTATGGCTCTCAAATCCCATGGTGACTAGTATGCTCGTTTGCCTTTACATTGTCATAACAAAAAAAAAGCACCTTTCCATTTTTACATCGCATGTTATGTTATTTTTATTCTGCATGACCTCCGAAACATAATGGTCGGCGTATTTTTGTAGGTCAAGCTAAAATATTTTTTTAAATTACGGTACCGTGTTTTATTCAAAACAAAAAATAAAGCGTAGCAATCGAAATTGTAACTGAATATTGAATCGGAGCAGAGGAATTTCAAGGCTGAAATAAATGGGTTTTTTTAAACACTATACCTATATATTTCAAAAGAACAGTGTGTTTGTCGGCATTTCCGCTTGTAAAACGAAATAGCTCCAGACGTCTTCATGCCGTAATTTCGCTCTGTTGACGGAAAATTCATGAAGTTTATAGGCGTCATTATGCTTAACAATTCATTTTTTACGCTTCACGCATTATATTCGTATTATCCTTATACTTCGTTCGCCAGGTTATTGGGATTTGTTCTGGTATCGCTTAATTTACTGCTGGCCGTATTCGTGAATAATAAGGACTTCATCTCAAAGTTTATCTCGCGAATTAATGGGCGATGAAATATGAAAAGGAATGTTAATTAGGAAATAATGTGTAATCAAATCTATTCATCACCAATATTTGGTGTGTGACGTTTCAACTGGAGCGTTGGCGATGTTGATGAAACCAAAGTGAAGTAGGTCATTAGGTCATTACTTTGAAAAAAGAGTTTTTTTTTTTTTTTATGTCATAGAGAAGACAAACGAGCACACAGGCCACCTGATGGTAAGTGGAAACTGTGACCCATAGACATTCGCATTCACAGGACTGCGATGCAATCCTAAGACTGCAAATGCGTTGCCAACCCTGACGACTAAGATGGAATGCCTCTATGCTAGTCATTTCACCGGCTGTCTTATCCCCAAACCGGAACACAACAATGCGAACACTGCTGTTTGGCGGTAGGTTAATGGATAAGATGGTGGTAGCGATGGTGGTGGTGGTGGTTTAAAAAGCATAGAGAACATTAAATTGTTATTTTGTTGATAATTATTTAGCAATTACGAAAATTATTAATGTATGGTTAAATTGATCAGAAATAGCTTATGGGTAATCAACTTATTTTTGCAAAAATTCTCTACAGAAAACGTAAGCTTGCTCTCGAAAGCTCAGCAAGTCGGAAGCCATCCATTTTAACCGGATGCGACAAAAAACGCCGGATATCAGGCTTATCCGGGTAAAAAACCCTCGTTGCTTCACCCTGGAATATATTCGAAATGCCGGTCGCAGGAACATGGACATTAATAACGGACGATTATTTTAAGCTATAAGTAATTGCTCGAACTGCTGAAACCCATGTCCTAAATACTATTCTATAATGCATTTATTAATACATACAGTGGTTTTGGTAATGATTTTCTTTGCTCATAGGTGCACAATACATTTGTTCGATAGACTTAAAATACCAGACCAGTAATAATGGAAACTTAAAGGATTCGTTTATGGTTACGGTCTGTCGGTTCAGTCGTCTATTCGAAAGCTATAAAAGCTGGGAAATTGAAATTGCTCTTTAAGTTTAAAGGGTAAATTTTATCTTTTAACTAGTATTAAAATTATTATTGCATATTGCATTACCCAGAGGTTTGGAAAATAACGTGAATATATAGGTAGAATGATATAATATGTTACGGATGGAACTTTGCTAAGTACTTAAATCGCCTTAAAAGCTTTTTAAACTCTATTTTCTATCTACGTAAACCTATATTTTCTGTGCGTTATGGTAATAGCTTTATCTCTTTACTTGTATGTTTATCCGTAGTAAAGGGACTTAGGGCAGTAATAAAGGAAAAAACGAACGATATTGAAACCAACCGTTAATGATGGAAGACATTTACCTCAACTGAAAATGCGAGTACAGGATAGGAGGTCTATTCTACCCACTAAAATCATGTTGCTTTTGACGGGTTATCGTATTGTTATTAAGTCGACCACCAATACTGTCAAGTAGGTAAATAAGAGTTATCGTATCGTTGACGATACGATAGCACGTCAAAAGCAATATTGTTTTACTTTTCAACAATAGAGCCCATTTTGAAGAAATAAATATTCACCAGTACCTAGTACAGTACGGATGCGAATAAAGTATTCCGGCATGAATACGTTAAGTCTTAAGATTTGCTCGGATGGCTGTAAGATCCGGGATAAGCAGACACGTCGGCTCGCTCCACTGATAACAGGCGGGCGATCACGCGGGGCACATACGGCTGAGTTACGTATAACTTGCCAACATTATGCTCAAATATTGATGTTAACTTTAACGTAACACGTTAACTTGCACTTTGCAGTGATTCACAGCAAAATGGATCTTCAGGCCCAAGCTGCGTCGCTATTGCCTAACGCACTCGCAATCTCAATTGGCTTCAAAGCGGAACAATTGTTTTCATTTTGTATGCAGACAAGCCTTCGAAATGAAAACAATTGCGATTGCGAGTGCGTTAAGCAATAGCCCCTCTGGTCAGATGTCTGTGTCACTGAACCTTATTTAAAAATATCCTTTACTCAAACATGCTCGGAAATGTATGCGTTAATTTCAGGAAATGTAGACATGAAGTACTTTGTTTATGAAAAACCTAAGAAAAACCATTATTGTCCGCTGCTCTAACTTTTTAAATTTGCTTTTTAACATTAAAGTGACAAAGGAAAAATTAAATACTGCCAACCATAACTGTACTCTGTAACCATACTTGCGACATAAAAAAAATTAGATGGTACTATACTTATGTGCGGTTAAACATGGTGCTCGAATAGCTTGTTCAAATGGCATGTTTAAAAAATAAAAAAGCGGCAAATTAAACAATTTTACTTAATTACCTGGTATTTATTTTAATTTTAATATTTCCTCACATTGCTTGAGAAAAGCACTATACAGTCCTTAGCCGGAACAGGGATTGCAGTCTACCCCAAGCTTGTCCAGCAATCATTACTTCATGGGCTTTGCAGTAATGTACTATTTTTATTCATATTTATTCAAATTAATAAAACTAGTATAATAAGTATAATGCAATACGTAGATATTGAAGTAACGGACGTGAACTCATCGGAATATTTGGTAAAAGTATTGCTGAATTATAAGCTACATACTTAGGGTCGTATTAATAAACTAATCTCAACTCTAATGCTCGTCTTGAGATATGTCAAAAATGACAGTGTTCTATGGTTTGACGTTTACTTTGACGTATCTTGTGACGGGCCTCTCAGCCAAGATGTTTATTAATACGACCCTTAGATACCCGTGCAGTTTGCATTCTGTAACTTATGCACATGCTTGCAACCGGCAGTTTACGGTCACCGATTTCTCCGAGTTTTCTCAAGTGATAGTGTGGGGAGCTTAGGTATACCGTTAGCTTAGATATTTCAGCGCCTTTGTTCGTTTCGTGTGAGAATAGCTCGCACATTTCAGCGAAGATATGACTTTTTTCAGGGGCTTTGGGTTAGTAAATTGTTCTTTTAAGGCAGAATTGTTGGCAATGCAGTATATAAAATTCTTACTTTAGCTTTCTCCGACTCTTTTATTATTGTTTAGTATATGATGGTCACTATCAATATAGTTTTAAAATTGTATATAAGTATTTAGGTATTTATTCCATGTTGTTAGCACCATAATTAAAACTGCTTAAAAATAAATTTCGAACGTTTATCTGTGTCTAGGGCTTTATTGCTCTACATTTGGTATTTTTCATAACGAAGAATGAATTCATCACTACTTTGAATACTTTGATAACTGTAATGTTCTACGAAACTTAGAATCAAATTGTGACAAGGGCTTCTCCTCAATTGTGACGTGAAAAAACCTACTAATTCTAATTACAGGAAAACGTTATATTTATTTGAACTACTTGACATAAAGCAAATAGGACTGTGCAAATAGGTAGTGAACTTAATGCTTAAAGGCATTCACAACCAGCCTCTCGCATGGTCAACAGGGAATAACCGGTGCCGTTATAATAAATTTAATATTTTAAATGTTATTTGAAAAAAAGTAGAAAACCAAAACGCTGCCACTGTTCTACTTACTTGCGCTGACACTCATGACATGATATGCTTTATCATATGTCAACCCACATAAAAAATATACGCCATAAAAATATTAACCGCAGAATAACACGCACATACCTCAACTTACATGCTAATATGGTTTACGTGCGCGACGCATTATTTATTAAAGCCTATGAATATTCATAACGGGACCAAGTGAAGCTAGGGAACTAACATTTCAATTCTCAAGCGAATTCTGGCTTAGTTCTAGTGGACTCGGCTGAATACTGCTGACCAGTTTGCAGTTCGAGCATTCACTTGCTCAAGTACACCGACGAACTACAGTTTGCTTCCGTGCACTTTAGGTACTTAGTGCTGAGTGAAAATATTTATACAGGGTGTCCCAGAACTTGACGTAAATATTAAAGGATAAAGAAAGCCGGTTCCTTACCGGTCCAGACTATAGGGGATGGGCGGGCAAGAAGGATATGTTAATTTTAAAAACAAATAAAAAAAAATTTTATCTTCATGTTTATAATCTTTGAATATTGGTATATTACTAATTGAAATCAAAATTCTAAAATAAAAATTGTTCGTTGATTTATACTTGTTTCAATAAAAATACCGATTAGGTATCCGTTTTGCCCACGTGGGGCGGGAAAAATGAATACAAGGTCTTAATTGTCACTAAAATAGGATCCTCGGCGTGGATATAATGAACAAATTTATACCCAGTTTATTTAAAAATTCGGAAAGAGGAAACGGTAAAATTGGAAACCTTTTCAATGGGAGTCTAGATGAACCGAAAAAAAATAATTCAGATAGCCCGCTCTGGGAGTCGAACCCAGACATCTTCGGTATCGCCACGGGTGCTCTATTTTTCTCCTTTTAAACTATCCGACCGTAGTTCAGTTCACCTGCAGTTAGGTGCAAAACTGAGTCAATATTAGCATCTTAGTAGAATGTTAATAAGTTGATGTTATTTTTACATGATTAATACAGAATAGTACTCCTTGAAATTCGCTGCAAAACTGCCTAAGAAATGATTTACTTGTCATTTATAGTTTTAGTAATCTTAAAACCGAAAACTGTAAAATTTCACCTTATTTATTTTTACAATAATTTTAGTTTTCTCTATAGTAACCCCAAATAACGAATGTATTTAAAATAGGGCATTCTATTGTCTTTTAAATGAGGTATCAACTACTAGAATCAGGGACGTAGTTTTGTAGTTATTGAAGAATTTTAGTTCACCGACAAAGTGAACTACTACTTAACAACCTATTGGTTCGGCAAATTTGCCTCGGTGCAAAAGTGAACCATCGTACCGAATTTAAATATGGCTGATTTAAATAATTTCCTAATCAGTTTAAAGAGGCTAATTTCCTTAGTTTTGTCAGGTTCCTTATTTGGGATTGCCACAGAGACAATAATAATGTTAGTTTTTATTTAAAAGTTAAATTTAACAGTTTTTGCGGTAAAATTAAATATTTAACAGTTTTTGCGGTATAATTAAATAAGCGGTAAATGACAGGTAAATCATTTGGCAGACTGTATTAAGCATTTAAAAATACGTTTGATTACCATCAACTTATTCACATTCTATTAAGGTGCTAATATTGACTCGGTCATGCATCTAACCATTAGGCCTCTCTATCTAACTTACGGTAAAGGTTACGTTTTGCCCGTCTTGTACTTTATTTACGTAAGCTTACTTCAAACAAAAATGGTGAAGCGAAAACTCAAGATGATTATGTTTTTTACACGCCCTAATAAAACTAAGAAAAGGCTTCCTATATTTTCCCACGTTTGTAATCCTAATTTCACTTGCCATAATGTTTGTAGTAATAATAATCGTTTATCCTAATTATTACTTGATATAATGTTTACCGACCTATTTTATCTTGACATAATGTTTTTGTTCCTTATAATAGTTATAATCGTTTGTCCTAATGATTAACTTGGGCTTTTTATGTTCTACCATAATGTTTGTTATCCTAAATTTCACAGGCACAGGTTTTAGCATCCTACGTATGGGGGTAGGGGGGCATAAATTGAAGTAATAATAGTAAAAGCTTACAATATGCTACTGCTCCGGCACTACGGGAAGTGCATCACCTCCGCCCTTGCGTACCCAATCGCAGAAGACCAGCCTCAACCGCTACGGCTCACACGAGGTCTGCGTTTGGTTACAGCGGGCGGGGGCTGCCCTCCCTCCGCGCCTCCGGCTTTTATATACACTCTAGAGGTAGGTAGGGCAGATATAGGACCACGTGGAACCGGGGTTGGCAGATTCAGTTCTGTTAGGACAATCGATACTACCTTTATGACATGCAAATTTATGACTTAATTTATTAGGTGTCACGTGTTTAATACTAAGAAAATTAGGACATTAGACAATATGGCGAGCACAATTATGACTAAAATGCTTTAGGACTATCGATACATCATGTGAATTAAGCATTATGGGTACTGAACATTATGGCTGACATCCATTTAGGACAAAAGTGTTACTTTAGGACAAACGATACTATGGCAAAAGAAGGAACCCCCTAAGAAAAGGTACCTACCTACTTATGGTGGTTTTATCTTTTTTTTTACGAAAGAATAATTTACTTACATAGAACGTGTGGTTAACTGGTTACTAATCTTTGCTACCGGGTGAGAATTAACAGTTTGTAGATGTGTATAACGAGTCGAGCGCAAGTAGTTCTGTCTCTTTATATGGATTAAGTATCGAACTAGGATCAAATTATCATCTTGCCCTCCCTCTCCGTCTTGCCCGTCCATCCCCTAGTTTTAACTTTTCAATCTGTTGACTTAAGTTATAAAATTTCTTGTAATGTGTTTGCAAAATATTCTAAGCATGCTTAACAAATCAAGACTAACAATATTTTTAAGTATGTTTCGTTTTACTTTGATTTTGTACAGGAATTTTGACGTTACGAACACTTCTCACAGTTGGTCGCACTTGCCCGTTTCTTGAAAGTCAAAGCTATCTCGAAATTGTTATCCCTCTTAGTTAATTTGAGCGAATTTAATTGGTAGTATTCTATAGCATTTCGCATTTTCCGCGTCGGCGGTTCGGGCGTTTTTAATACTGTTTCATATTTTTAGCGGACTTTTATATTCTTTTTACGGAGCTACAAGGTGCTGTGTACTTCTGACCTACATTGCCTTTATCTTTTCTTTGTTTTTACCTTGACATTTCTCTCGGACGGTTTAATTATTTCATACGTATACATTAAGGACTAAGTAGGTATAAAGTACAGACGCTATTTTTTTTAAGTGCTGTCTGTAAAGTAAACCCTCTCGGGGCAGACGTAAAGGAAAAGCTCCGAAACTGTTTATAAATAACAAATTGTTGCTGTGCGCAAATAAAAGTAAGAAGGTAGGTAGGTAATTGTGTGAAGTAGGTAATTAAATAATCTTTACATTTTAAATATGATTAAGAGTGAATCGACTAGTTTGCCGTCCTAAATATCAGTAAAATAACAATGTTATACAAGCATACTTGATATTGGTTTCCAAACTAAATTTCACTGTGAACTATTTTATAAGTATTACGTCCCTACAATCTTGGTGGACTGGATGGAGCACCTTTCTGGCAGTCTCCAGCACGTAAGCTGATTGTTTGAAACTACGGGTCTGTATCCTCTTGGTAAAAACATATTGAATTTAACGTATTTTCAACGTTTTGATAGCTCTCATTTGTTTGTCAATAATGGCCGACTTGACAGAAACGTGGAGCTAACCCCATGTGCTTCTGTTTAGTCCAATAGAGAAAATACTCTTTTACCGAACAATTGTCTTCCCGTGTGATAGGTATTCATGGACTTATTGTGTTTTTAAAGTTTAAATAGCTTAACATACACCTTAACAGGAGTGAAATCATCGAATAAAAATATAATTAAAATTAGACAATAATGGCAGCCGAGTTAAAAGAAATTACGATAACATGGTTTTACCGAGTAGAAAAATCCTCAGATGCAGTGCTATTCATACGACATTGTATTTGGTAAGAAAAGTTCGTAATCGCTTTCCCAATTAGCTTATATCGATGTGTAGGTACTAAAGATAACTGAAAAAACATCAACACATGAACTTTTTCAAAAATGATGTCGTATACATTACATCAGGGCTTCTATTCAACTCGGTAAAACCATATGGCCTTTGATGTGTTATAGTATTGTTTTCAACTTAGCCGACATTACTGTTAAGTACGTAAATGAGAGCTATCAAAACGTTGACAATACGGAAACACGTCAAAACAATAATATTTTACCGTGTAGAATCTCAGCCCGGTAAAAGTACGGCGGTGGATCCGGGAAATATTTTTAGATTACAACGAAACCTACATTTTTGATTCGGTAAAGCAATATAAATAAAATGAAAAATCTGCCATGTGCCAGTCAGATTCCCACACTAAGAAGCACCATCACACAATATTTGAACGCTAATAAACGGTTATGATGATGCTACAAATACGAAAAACTAGTGGACTGTATTAAATTGGTTTCGCACGTACGCTTCGCGACTTCACCGAAATTGTGTGAAGTTAAAAAGGTCGTCAATTAATAGAAATACAGTGATTGCGTTCGGGCTTACCTGGGGTATACTTCGCACCATCAGCAGTAGCCTGGTCGAGGATTTACCTAGCGCTGGCTCCAGATAGGCCTCTCCCATCCCTGCTACACTTAGGACGGTATTACCACTCACACAAGCCAGATCGCAATCTCAACAGTAGTTAGTTTGGAATAGGAGATCTGTTTATAGCCGAAATTGCTTTGCTACGAGACTTTATGTTTATTAACAACAGCGACAGACCGCCACGCGGTTTCGAAGTTTTAACGGGAGTGTGTTCTAACAATGTTGCCAGTCTATAGCAACATAGTTAGTTGAATCTGACAGTTCTGTTGAGAATGCCAGATTAAATAATTAGGTAATTCAACAATACTGAAAAGGTTATAAGTATGATATAGATACCATAGATATCATAAATAAGTAAATAAAATAACCGTCCGCCCGACCGACGTGCGTGCATGACTCGATGTATGAATGTGGAAGAAGCGAAAGAGATTGTCAGGATCGTAGCAGGTGGAAAGTAAGTGGTCACTGCCTACCCCTCTGGGAAACAGGCGTGATGTAAAGTATATAGGTATGTAAATAAAGTTAGTTTGTATGTAAGTATGTATGTAAACTCTTTATTGCACAAAAACCAATTACAAATAAATTCGTACATAAATTTAAGATTCATATGCACACTTGCGAACTTATCCCTTTAAAGGATATCTTCCAATTAATCTGACTATGATTGAGGAAACCGTACGAGGACTGTTCTGTCTGTTTGATCAAAATTACAGTAAAAAATGTTTCTGGTGGGACCCAAACTAGTAACAGCCTGTATCTTGGAACCCGGTGCGGTGACCCAGCAATAAAGTAGCTCGTAAAAAAAAACTAGGACTGAGTTGAGTTGGTTGAGTAGGAAATAAAGCAATGAATAAATATGAATAAAAACGGGTCAAGCGCAAATCAGACTCGCGCACCGAGGGTTCCTTACGCCCCCACACACATTGGGCCGGTTTTTATAATTTGTTGTCTATCTTAGGGTTTGCTTTTATTATAATCATACCAATCTTGACGCTTTTAACGTACTTATTACCATTTTGACGAAAAAACAAAAACAATAAAACGTTATAAAACGTTTCTTGTATGGGGAGCCCCTTATTGTTTTAATTTTATGATTATTATTATTTAAGATAAGCCGTCCAAAAAATAAGTTCTTTTAAGTTAGTATGGGCAGAAAGACGGAGAGTCGGAGGGACGGACAACAAAGCCTTAGTGGTAGGCTCCAAAAATCCAAGTTTCCTATCAACGCCTAAGGTTTGTTAAGCATTTTGTATCACTGATCTAATGCCCTGTGGTAACTTACCAAAATAGCGAATCCATTTTATTTATTTTTAAGCGCCTGTCACAAGAATTTAGCATTCTGCGCATTGACAAGAGTGCCGGTATTTCTAGGTCAGGCGCACATACATATTCATAGAGCGCAGAGCATGATGCTGTTATGATATGTCTAGTTTCTAGATGCGCGGTGTATGCACACGGGCAAAATATTGGGTAACCTTAGCATTTCCTGTTTTAAATACAACTCCCGAGTACTCCTTTATTGGTCAAGGTAACTACTCTAGGTTTACGTATGTAAAATAATTCGCATTCTACCACTTCTACGAGCCACGCAGAATGCTTGTAAATAAAATAGCAGCCAAAATAATATTCCCCGAACTTATTATTATTTTAAAGAGCTCATAATTTGTAAGCTGCAACGCTAAGAGCAAGAATGAGATAAGCCAACGACTGGAATTAATGCAATTTGAGATAAAATTCTTTATTTAAAAACTAAATATAAATGGTTAGTTTCGTCGAGGGGCTTGCGGGCAAATTGCTCAGTAATAGCGTGCTTTTACATCTTAAAAGGCAAAGATAAAGGAAGTTGCCCGTAACACTGACAATAAAAAGGTTTAGTTTAAAAAGTAAACATCGCACAAAAGGCTAAAGGTTAGTTAGATAGGGATCTGTAACTACAATACCTAATTATTTACGCGTTTTCCTGAGTGTAATCTGATCTTAAAAGTTTTTGTTTTAAGTAGTTAGCTGTTTACTCGTCCAAAATTATACGAAAGAACATACCTGATAGAACTTATCTGGACCTTTTTGAAAGCTCATTAATTCGTAGCAGGCCTTTTCATCTCTGAACGTAACTAAGTACAATAAAAGTAATACAAACAAAATGTACCTACTTAATTAATAATCAAAAAGAGGGTTCTCGCTACGATGTTCATAATTAAAAGAAGTAAAGTAAAAAACGAAACCAAATGATTCCGAAATAAAATAGTTTCATAAATAGTAATTTAGTCTTGTAATCAGTATTAGTTGTTTCTACGTTCCACGTTCTACGGTTTTCTACCACGGTGCAGAAGCGCATGTCGGTGGAAAGGAACATTCTTTATTTATGATACTGAAGCTACATTTCCTTTCACATAATAGGAAACGTACGTGCATTTCAACCTACTTTGAAGCTCGATTAACGTTATGAAAGCACTTAAATGGAATTACGACGATCAATTCACAAAATGTACTGTTTGTGACGTGTACTTTTTACGTGAAATTGGGTGAGTTACTTAAATCAGAGAGCAAAGTGGAAACTGGTACTTACTGAAAACGGTAAAGGTCGTTAATGTCATTAATATTTTTGGAAGAGGTTCAAAGTGCTGCTTTGCTTCTTATTTACCGTAGGAACGCTTGCAAAACAATACATAAAATGTAGGTTTAGAAAAATTATGGGTTCCGACATGTAAGAACGAATTAATTTATACAGATGTTCGGCACATGGACCGTCAATTTTTTTTGGGATATTGTTGGGATTATTTGTTATCTGTTCGCCCTTGGACTTAGGGTCATAAGGGTCACGGTTTTGGAGATATGATTTGTTAAATGTTTTTTCTCAAATTTTCCGAAATTCCTCCTTTAAACGTTCGTAACTTTTTTATTAATGCGTGTTACAGAAAAATATGTTGTATTTAAAACTTGTTAATACATGCTAGTTCAAATACTATTAGTCTTTATTCTAATTGATAGTCTCAAAGGGACGTACGAGGTTTTTTATTTCACAAATTTACTGTTTGTGTGAAAAAAAACCAACTTCAAAATTCAATTATTAATAACCTAAATACAATTTTGGGGTTCATTTAATTTTAAAAACTTCTCTAGCTAATTACCTTGCTAACGATGTGCTATACATTAATAAAAAGTAAACGAGAATATCCACATTTTCAAAAAAAAGTTCGAGTGCACCTAGATAACTCGTTTCCTAACTCGTGGATAGGCAGAAGTGGCCCGATATCTTGGCCCGCAAGATCTCTAGACCTAACGCCCTTAGACTTTTGTCTGGGGACGGGCAAAAGAACTAGTTTATGTAACGGAAGTGCCTACGCAATTTCTCAAGTATTTATTTAATAAAACTTCTTTTCAATACTTTACAAGTACTGAAGCGAAGTTTTATTTAACAAATAAGGCGCTAGGTCTGGAGATCTTGCGGCCTTGCGGGCCAAGAAATCGGGCCGCTTCTGCCTATCCACCAGTTAGGTAACGAGTTATCTAGGTGCTCTCTAACTTTTCTTTGAAAATGTGGATATTCCCGTTTACTTTTTATTAATGTGTAGGTGTAGCACATCGTTAGAAAGGTAATTAGCTAGAGAAGTTTTTAAAACAAAATAAACCCCAAAATTGTATTTAGGTTTTTAATAATTGAATTTTGAAGTTGGATTTTTTTCACACAAACAGTAAATTTGTGAAATAAAAAACCTCGTACGTCCCTTTGAGACTATCAATTAGAATAAAGACTATTAGTATTTGAACTAGCATGTATTAACAAGTTTTAAATACAACATATTTTTCTGTAACACGCATTAATAAAAAAGTTACGAACGTTTAAAGGAGGAATTTCGGAAAATTTGAGAAAAAACATTTAACAAATCATATCTCCAAAACCGTGACCCTTATGACCCTAAGTCCAAGGGCGAAAAGATAACAAATAACCCCAACAATATCCCAAAAAAAATTTACGGTCCATGTGTCGAACACCCTGTATAAGTTAAGGCTCAGTTTCATTATCGTTAGTCAATAGCCCGCATGCTTGTAGCTATCCATTGACGAATAGTTTTAACATTATTGAGCCGGGAGCTATTGCAGTGATGCAATGTATCACGAAATGCGGGCTATCGACCAATGAACTATACCTTTATTGAGTGTACAGGTAAAAATCAAGATACGACAAACAAGCATGGTAAACGCGTGCGCGATTTTATTTGTAATTATGGTTGTGTTGGCTTTATGATTGAATCGAAATCATGCGCATCATGATCCCCCCAATTGGAATCGCGATTATTTTAAGATAATTAATTACCTATCGCAGATACCCACTTATCCATCCTTCAGATTGTCACAAATAAATAATAAATAAATGTATTTACGAACAAATTTCAAGGCTTACTGCTTTACGTACTCAGAGACATTTTAAAAACAATTAATTAATTCCTGGCTAATTAGGGCTGTTAAGAATCGGACATGAAAAATGGATATAAGTAACGTAAATTCGGGATGCTAAAATTAGGGCTAATGAATAGTTAGAAAATATCAAAATTCGGGTTTTTGATTTTAGGGCTAATGAAGTTAGTGGTAGTGAAAATAGGGTTCATACGGGTTACAATAGGAGAAGCTTAATTGATGCTATGGGTTGAATTTTTTTTCCATAAATGCTAAGATTTTCTTTTTAAATATTAATCCCTCAGCAGTTATAGATTTTCCAGGATGAAAAGTATACATAATTGTTAATCCAGGGTACAAGCTATTTCCATTCCAAATTTCCTCCAAATCCGTCTAACCGTTGCATCGTGATGAAGTAACAATTACACACAAACTTTTACACTTACATAATATATATTATGTTAGTGGGATAAAAAATACGATTATATTTACATTTATTTTTTGAGGGGGGCCGTGATGCCCGTGATGTAGATCGATGTATGGGAAAAAATATTGTTTTCCCAAAAAAGTTAAGTTTTAACCTAACAACAACCTAATCTATAGTTTAAACATTTTAGCAGTTTTTAGTGATTTATAATTGTAGCAGTTTTACTGCTCCGTATTTTGGTGAGAAGCGGAAGGTAGTTTAGTTCTAAACTTCTTACACTGTTGTAAGTATCAACTGTTTAGAAATAATGGGCTTAGTTAAATAATATATGGCATTCGTCATCCAAAAAAGTAATAGGTAGGTATTTAATAGATTTTTTACTGCGAACATAAACAACCTCGGTACATGAGCCCGACTCACACTTTGCCGGTTTTCTTAATAAACAAGTGGATTAAAAATATTACGTAAAAAACATAATTATTTAATTATAAAATAATAGTCTTTTTCCTAGGTTTGCTTCAAATAATATTCTGAGAATGTATCCAATGAAGCATCCACAAACTGAGCAATAATCATGAAGATTATGTATCTAATTGGATTATCGGTAATAATCGGTAGCAATAGGGTTATAATTATAATATCCTGTCAGTTAGATTTTCCCAATTACTAAAAAATTACATGATAGAGATTAAATTCATTGTTCATGGTTTCATAACATGAGAAATCAGTTAAAACTCATTATGTACCTACTAGAATATTCTAACATTGTTCATTTGTTTTTTCCTTTTATTTTATCACATGCAAAATGTTTAATCCTTTTTTAGTTGGTCTCTCTTTAAACAGATATACAGTGCGATAGCTCTTAAAAAGTGCTTGACTTGCGGCTGTCAAAGTAGTTTTTATTTCTCTCTTAACTTGTAAACATTCGCCCCATGACCCCTCTGACTTCATTCAATTTAATAAAACGAAGCTTTGTACATACAAAGTTTGACATTAACATACTTCTCCTCTATAAACAAACAATGGGTCGACGGAGCGAGACTGTCCAGTAATAAGAAGCTGTATGGGCACTGCGCTAGTGCCTCGGGCAAGAAAACTAAAGACATTTCTCAATCTTCCCTCTTTCCTACGACGATTCGCTTTCCAGTTAAATAACTCATTGCCTTTTATTTCATAAAAATCATTTCATAATAGTACGTAAGCTGGTATTTTTCCCACTGAGATTTAGATAGAACCTGAGATTTAGGATGTCACTCAAATAACATTGTACCCTTTAATGATAATTACTTATCGATAATCATTATCACCTTTGTCCTCTGTTTTTTCTCTTTTTACTTAATTGAATCAAGTGTGATAAGCTCAAGTTCACAAGCATTTAATTTGGTATTTTACGTTGGTTCAGTCACCAAGTCCAAAAATAATTAAAAAAAGCCAAGTCAGATGTTTTTGAGCTAAATAATAGATAATATATTATTGCTGGTGACTGTGCACGTCATCACTTAGAAGTTCCATTCAACGTAGTTTGACGCTCCAGAGCTTTACTTTTCCAGTGGGCTTATAATTTTAGACCCCTTTACGATTAAAGTTTGGTGGCTTGTGTATTCAAGTTCTTGAAGTAAGTTTCAAAGTTGAATAGTTTGGACTGCGGTTCCGAGGGCCATTCATAGAGCTACGAGATTAGGTAAATTTGACGACTATCTCTTGATTTTAAAACATATATGTATACGGGTAGGTATGATAATGCTAATTTATTCCAATAAAATAATATGTAAACTGAATAACTGCAGAATTGGTTTGTGATTTCCACTGAGATCAGATCACGTTCAAGGAACACCAGTACAATCTTTACATGGCATAAAACAAAGTACCTAGCTTTCCGCCGGCGGCGTCTCTGTACGTACGCTTAGATCTTTCAAACTACCCAACGGATTTTAATTTTCATCACTACGTGGAGTAAATCAGGAGGATAGTTTTTATGTACAATTCATTCTGGATTATATATGGGTGTTACAGAAAAGTCGCATAAACCGAAGCGTAGCGGGCGGGTCGCTTGTAAATTATAAAATTAATGATTTTTTTAACCGTGCGAAGCAGGGGCGCGTGCCTAGTGTATTATATAGGTATTGTTTGTTAAACCGATCAAAGTAGCACTGTTACAGTATAAAAACAAAACGTAATTTATTTCTCAATAGGAATATCAAAGGAGATTTTAAGGAGAGCTCTCGAAAAGTGTTCAATGAGAATTGACTAGCGTTAGTTTGAGTGTAGTTATTTAATTAAGCAAAGAAATGATTATAATTTAATATAGTTTCCGCTTTTAATTAAACAACATTATATACTCACCATACTAGGCTACAAATGATCCTTATCTGTAATGTGTTCGGTCCGATCGAAGTACCTAGCCGTTGACAGTCACACCTATTTAGTCAACCACTTTTGGTTTTTATCGTATTTACGACTGATATTAGGGCATTCAGAATTGGCTTGATTTGATAATGAAAGTAAACAAGTCTAAACCATTTAACAAGCTTATGACTTAGTATTGACATGGTGTAACTAATACTTGTATGAGCAGTTGCGTGCTAGTGCCTTAATTTCGACCCATTATTGCAGTCCTTCGGATTCGGATCGGGCTCAATGGAGCTAATTTGCCATAATTACAATACAATAATGAGCTATGTCTAGTTTGATAAGTGTGAACAGAGGAGAGTTGTTTTAGTGGTGAGCGCTTCGCGCGGCGGGGGTGCGGCGGGCGGGTGCGGGGCGGGCCCGCGAGATGAGAGGCGCGCGCGCAGCCCGCCCCGCCCGCCATGCAGCGACTGCGCACCACCTTCAAACGATCCAAGACCCCCACGCCTGCCGACATGAAGACGCAAAGCAGCCTCGAGGTGCCCAAACAGGTAAAACATGCTTCCTATTGGTACTTTTCTTTGACATTTACATGATTTAATGTTCATAAACAGCAAGTGCTGTAAGTAGTCTACTTCTAGTAGCACCAGCTGAAGTGACGAAACAATTTTCACAATCTCCCTAGTCCCATACGGAACGACGAATATCAAGTTAAGCGTGCTTAGGGTTACAGGCCCAAAAATAGTAAAGCCGGACCGAGATCCATACTTAGCCGAACATTTTGCCCTGAACCTTGACACACTGTAAATAAAATATTTATTTGTAAATTTATTACTATTATTCACTTGACACATGGCATTAAATTATTTGTTATTATGAGTCACATTGGGCCGTCTGCGACTCCTACGAAATCGCGAGTCGTACGTAACCGAGTAAAAGCCTAACAAAAACCAGACAGGCCGGACTAGCATATATTTGGCCGGACGCAACAGTAGAAAGCCGCACAGGTCTGGCTAAAGCCGGCGCCTGGCAACCCTAAGCGTACCTTTAGACTAGTAGACCGTTGTTAATGACATGTTGGTTCCGTAGTAGGCTAGGTACCATTCCTAGGCCATCTCAAGTCGGGTGCCCTCGTGGGTGCCCTACTATATTTTCTACGAACGTGTTTAAAGGGTCTAAGTACAGAGGGTTACAGAATTATCAAAAAGTTTTTAGAGTTGTTGGAAATTCTGTAGCTCTGCCTACCCCACTCTGGGAATAAAGGCGTGAGTTCATGTATGTATGTATGTAGTAACACTGTTAGATACTATACATTGTTTTAGTAGTTACATCAGTTTTTTGTTGGAGCCAAATGCTTGCTTGCCTCAAAATTTAAATTGCCATAGTAAAATACCTATCCAAAAAAGTAACAAATGGGCGAGTAGGTGTACATATCGCGTGCGTTTGATTTGACGCTACAATTATAGAACGTTCGATAAGCTGAATTAGTAATAACTCATTTTATAATAATTAATAATAAATAGTGATGATTTGAAATAATCATTACCCGTTCTATCGATACCCCGTCTCCTGGCCTCTCGCAACATTAGCTTAGCATTTATAATGCAATCATAACGGACCCATCTTTGCCGTGCCTGGAGATCTTTAAGCCGATTTCTGCTTAAGCCGTGAATCATTACGCTCCATTAAGGTATGCATAAGTTACAATCTGATGGAAATGAGGTAAATTTTGTTATAATTTGTAAGTGGATTAAGAAGTAGGTAAGTTGTACATTTGTTTGTGGTAGTTTGTGAAGGTACACAGTTTATAATTATGAGCTCTAACCAAATAATCCAATCTGACTCGTCATGTCTGCTACCATTTATAAAAACCTTATGAATTTATTTGACTTTAACCACAGTGAAGATCATGTAGAGGTACAACTAATTACTTGAAGTCTGCAGTGCAGAACTTGCATAAAGCGTGATTAGGCTTTGAAATCCGCCAGAGGAAACGGGATGACCAAGGACGCACTTAGATTATGCAAATAAAAACTTGAATTTCAACAATAAACTGTAATAGGTAGAGTACCAAAAACAGTGTAGGGTTCACTTATTAGTTAATGCAAATTAACGCTTAATTCAGGCTCCAGCTAAGAAGGCCAGTAATTTATCCTGTGACTGCACTACCATAAGTAACAATCTAGAGTGCATGACTAACACATATAACTAGATACTTCAGTTAAGAATTCAACACGCGCCCCATCTCTCACCGAGGCATACCGCGCGTCGGTCGGGCCTGGCAAGCGAAGCGAAAAATGGCAACGATTTACGTTCACTCGGTTATCTAAATTGGATATCTATTACACAATTGACAACAGGATTTTTTTGAAAAGGTGTTCTGTTAAAAATCATGCTTATATAGGTTTGTCTCCCAAACATACGATTATTTATTATTATTATTGGGTGCAGACTCGTGGTCACACCAGGTCGTCACACCAATACTATTCGACGGAGCCCTGCCTGAGGCAGGCCTCCTATTTCTGAGCGATTTGCCCTTCGGGCATCTAAAGATACCTAACGAACCTAACCTACCTACTTTTGCGGAATAAGAATGATTTCTTTCGAATTTCCGACCAAAGCGAATAGCAGTGGTGTGACAATCTGGTGTGACCACGAGTCTGCCCCTTTATTATTTACTGAGAAAACAAAAACTGAATACTTTTTATCAGTGTTTTCTATGCCCCGCTCGTAGGCACGTGAGGCTGAGTTATGTACAGTCGACCTTTAAGCAGCATACTTATGTACCTTTAAAACCTCTGAAAGATTAGTGCAGCAGTTCAAACATGACAAAGCAGCAAGCAGCAGCAGTAGTGTACAGCAGTGTGCAGCTATTTATAACGCCTATCGCACAATACGAGTAAAACCAGAGTATTAATAGTACTCGACTGTCTATCGCTTTCACACTCTTTCTCATAATAAATATGCTGACAGATGCCAAAGAGAGTATGACGGTGATGGAGAGGCGAGTTTTATTACTAAAACTGTGGTTTCAGTGTGGTAGTTACCACTTCGTCGACACAACTTTCGACCAAAGTATAAAAAAAATATATATGCACAAAAAATATTATTAATATCTCCGATGGGAAAACTAAAACTAGCTGGGTAATTGATATTTCATTAAAGAACCTATACTCTAAGGTAAAGAGTGTCGCAAGGCCATAAGAGCACTAAAGAAGCGGTACTAAGAATAATATTTTAGAAAGAAAAAAGTTATGATTTTCTTTTGTCAAAGTGATATTTGTCATTCGTTACTGTTCAAAGTTCGTAAGTTAGCATAGATCTTGGTTACCTAACACAAGGGATTTAAAATAGATTTGGCCTACATAGGGGTTTAGTGCTGGAATACCACTATGCCCTGGAATAGATTAGTTTATTTCCGAACCGAGATTCTTTATCCGGCATTCGATTTGCTCAGAATATATTCGAAGTTTCAAACCACGGTCGCGCTCACTTAAGAAGATAACGCGAGCTTTGTATCGCGGAAAATTGTTAAACTAGTTTAAAAGCCTATTCAGAGCTACTTCGCTGAAGCAGCAACTTTATTTCTTGAATTTATGCTTTGTGGCGGCTACTACTGAGTACCTGTTGTTTAAAAGGAAGGAGATTGAGAAAGCTAACAATTTAGAAGTGTTTAGCGTTGCGATGGTTTCATAGGCACGTTTATGGGGTTTAGCAGGTACAATCAAACTGTCTAAACAAAGCATAACGACCCTACTCACAATCCTAGCGAACGTCGGTAGCTTCCTGACCCTACAGTGGTATTATTCTCTTTCATGTCTACGACGTTGGCTCACCCGACTCGGCATCAAACTTATGCTGGTCGGGCGTCAATCGTATCCCATCGCTCGCAAGGGTCAAGTTAAGCAATTTCGATCGCGCGAACCCGCTTTGATGAATAGAATAAGAACACCTCAGCACGGCCACTAAATTCCAGCCAGCAGCCATCGTAATTAATTGGCGCAGACAACTATCCGAGTAATTTAAACTGACGTGCACTGCAACCGCCCGCGGCCCTGCGGAATGCGTCATTTGTGTGGGTGTTATACCTGGTACATAATAATATTAATGATTAATTATCATCCGATCTGATTTTGGGAGGTCACTTGTACACATAATAAAATTAACAATCTGACTTAAGTTTAGAGGTAAGCATAACAGTTATAAAATCATACTAAATTATCACGAAACATAACTTACTTTTGACGACGCGTTGGCCTAGTTGGTAGTGACCCTGCCTACGAAGCTAGCGGCCCTGGGTTCAAATCCCGGTAAGGGCAAATATTTGTGTGATATTCACGAATTGTTCCCGAGTCATATATGTTTTCTATGTATTTAGGTATATATTTCTCTATGTAAGTATTTATATCGTTTCTAGTACACATAGTACAAGCCTAGAGCTAGTTTGGGACTAGGTCAATTAGTGTGACATTGTCCTATAATATTTATTATTTATTATTATTATAACTTCAAGTCCTGGACATTGCTAATTTGATGATAGATTCGTACGACTGTATAATATTCTGTAGAGGATTAATTATTGCTATGTGAAGGTCTTAGGCAAATGGCTGACTGGCTTATGCAAATAAGACACGAGGCAAGTGGGCGATACACATTATGCGCGAACTGGTTCCTAGAAAGATTAGGATGAGCACTACATGTGGCCTAGAAACAGCCAGGGGGGCTTAGGAGGTACCATTTGTACATACTTACTTATAAAGTAAGTATATGGAAAAAAAATACTCATTTCAAACATGGTGCAAGGTGCTGAGCCAATGTCAAATTTTGGCTCGGATAAATCGTAAATACGGAGTTGCTAAGAAACGTGGTTTACTAGAGCCGTTTGTACGAAGCTGCTTGCAAGCACGCGTCGCAGGTACAGTCGCCATCAGATATATGGTAGCGGTCAAGGTACTCAAATATTTCGGAGCAGCATTAAATTTCAATATATCAATTACGCTAGATAAGGTCTATAATATCGGCCCATATAATTCGTCATAAATTTACCATATACCAGCCCATTATCTCAAGATTGTTGATTCTAGATTAAGGGAGTCTATTTTAACTCCTAAGCCTCTCTAATTACCGACTGAATCATTCCTTAGATAACATATTGGTATTATTCTTTATCGACGTAATTCAGCCAGCCTGAAGGGCAGCTACTCAGAGGCACCGATTGCGATGATATTTAACCTTTTAGGTTATATATATTATACAATAGGGTATACCTATATGAATTGGCCGTCTGTAATCTTCACTAAGATCTTTTTGATATCAAACAAAAGGTAATCATAAAACTGCCCTCGTTCTTCAAACAACACAGCAGGTTGAAAAATTAAGGTTAAGGTTAGGTCAGGTAGGTTAACGCAGAATAAAAATCGCAAAGTAGATAATAGACGACCAAATCACATCGCTTGAACTATAACTTAGTTTAAGGCTTGTATTTGTTGTATCAGGTGTTATTTGTATTGTTTATGTGTCGTGATTAGGTGCGGTCGGCGTCGTTCGATGAGATCCAGCTGGAGGCGGCGCGCGGCGCGGGCGCCGGCGTGCTGCTGGCCGTGCCGCAGCCCGGCGCGCGCAGCCGCTCCTTTGACTCCGCCGGCTCCGATGACTCTGGCACCTACTTAGAGGTAATCACTAATCAGATTCAAGAATAATTTTACTTATAAATGATTCTCTCGGTACCTGTAGCATTGATAAATAAGTTACTAATCAAAGATTAGTTGAGGATCTACTATTGCGTGTACACCATTATCGTATTAGCTTGATGGTACTACATTAAAGCATAATTATAGTAATGTGCTTAGAATTGCTTAAGTCTGTATAGTTTTAAATCGATACTTCAGTAAGAAATTGCCCCGCCGGTTACCATGATAGAGTACCTAATTGTCCCCCGTACTGCATAACCCTGCGAAACAATAATATTATTTAAGTAAAAAATCTAAAAACTTATTATTGAAATGGAAATGGCTTAAATTTTCTCGTAACGATAAGCTACACATACTCGTAGATTATGCGCCAGCAATACATGTGTGCTACCTTACGTAAAGTATCTTTTCGCATAAGTTGCTTAAGTTGTTGCTTTTGCATGTGTAAAACGAAAAAAAAAAAACCACATACGACTACTTAAGAGTAAAAACTAAACAAGATGGTATATTTTGAAAAAATATCCTGATTTTTCAGGCCATAATGTTTTTCCTGATATGCGTGCTTATCCCTACACAACGTCTAAGGTACTAGACCACCTTCACTATCGGATTGACTAACTTAAAATGAACATCTTGACCGAGCAAGCAAGTAAGCGGAAACTTGTTCCTTCCGACGAATTTCACTCGGACCAGCTAAGCATGCAATAACCTATCCTAGTACTACTTATATCACACTCCTACGAGCTGCTAGCTCAATTTGTTTCGCTCGCGTCTGTCTACCCCCAGCGACCACTATCGAGCGAGACAAATGTGACACTATCTTAGGAGACCGCATGGACAGTTTTTATTGCAGGTTGTGAAATTAAATATTTCTACAAAGTATTCGTTGTTCGTTGTTACTGTTAGGTAAATTGAATACCTTTTCTGAAGACTTTAATAGGCACATGCCAGATTTTCCCTTCTAATCATGACATAACTAAATGTGACCTAACAAAGTGGTAACTTACCCCAACTCGCATTACATGCATCAGCAAAAGTTTTTGGGTTTGATCCAGGCTCCGGCCCTGCTTAGTTTTCGGTACAAAGGTGCAAAATGTATTTGCGAGGAAATCTGTGTAGTCGGGAAGTAATTACATAATGCTAATGAAGTCCACACAGTTTTTACTGTGAAGGTGACATCACGGGGAAAATGTGTATGTCGCTTGGAATAAGCGCCCTAGTCCATATTAGTCCTACAATATGCTAGCACGTCGATACATTGACTTTCAATCGTCTACGAGTAGCAAAGGTGAAGTTACTATACGTCAAATGATGTTTGGAAACGCGAGTCTGTTTTAAGGGTAAAAGCAAAGGCTGTGTTTTCGAGTAGTAAAAGCGATTCGAAACGTGACGTTTTGAGTCTAATTAAATTTTTACGATGATAGACAAGGATTATGTTAATTTGCAAGAGAGCTAGAATCGATCTCGTAATTAAAATTTAAATAGAATATAATGTTCATTACATTAATTGCATTGAATAAATAGAAATAGAAACCAATATCGTTCTAGGAATAAAGATTTAGTAAATACTTTTAAAAATCTTTGCACATCCAACGAATATAAAATCGCGATGAGCGAAGCTGTATAAGTATGGGTATTTATAATCATCAGTAAAATTTGAAGTTTAATTTTAATTAAAACAATTGCTTAAAAAGTAACAACATAAAACCAAAGTAAACTAAAAGTGCATCCACTTAATTCTAAAAATATTGTGTTTCACTTTGTAAATGAAATTTCAATTTTCCCGAGTAATTACTAGTAAACAAGAAGGGTATTTACTCAAAATGGGTATTCGTAACAGTATCTACTTATCTACACAACCAAATTACGATATTTAATTACCTCTGAACAAATGAAGGTTTATCACAAAATTATAATGTTGAGAGCGAAAACTGTGTAAATGCAAAGCGATAATGAGGCTCAGGTAAATAAAGGTAATTTCTTAATGCAAGCAAAACAAATATGTAATTAATGTTTATGTTACGTTGTCATTAGCTTTGTGCTAATGTAATTAAGCCGTTACGCTGGAAATGTCAATAAAACCATCGGCACGGGTCGTGTTCATGATAACCTTCTATTAATTTAGGAAAGCCAAAGTAACACCTATTAGACTAATTTGCAAATAAGATGCAAGAAGGCGCTATTATAAAAGCTCTTAAGTCATAAATAACGTTTTCTCTATAGCTTCAAGTTGTAGCGACAGCTCATTTATCAAATTAAACAATCTATGAATTTATCTTGCTGTAAAAAGAAAAATGACCGTCTCTCGTGCAGGATATTAACGAATATTTTGATAAAATGGATGCAATTCAAGACAGTGACTAATGCTCGTTGTTAAAAGACATGTCGATTAAATTCAGTGACACCAACAAGTGACACGTCCTTAATTGATGGATGTTTTTCGTAGGTACCGCGGCTATGGTCGCGCCGGCGGTCGGGCAAGGGCACGCCGCCGCCGTGCGTGCACTGCCGGCACATGGAGTCGTGGCTGGCGCGGCGCAGCGAGGAGCGCGCCACGCCCGAGCGCCCGCCCGCCTCCTCGTCCGCCGAGGACGAGGACGACGACGAGGACAGCGAGACCGAGGCGCCTCGCGTGCTACTCGCGCCGCCGCCGCCGCCGCGCGTCTTGCCGCCGCCGCCAACGTTATCGCCGCCGCCCTCGCCCGGCGCGCCTTCCTTCGAGCTCCAGCCGCCGAACGATGACCCGCCGGTTCTGCCGCAGCGGCGGCGGTCCATATCCAGACAGGAAGCCTTCTTCGTCGAACCCACCGGCAGCTCGCTCGAGAACGTCCGCGCCTCGGAGCAGGGCGTCTGCGCTGCGAAAGACACCCTAGTGCACGATATTTACTTGGCTGTGCCCGAGTTGAAACGCGACCGTGCCGCGTCCGTGGATTCTTGTTTCTCTAAAGTTTCGGGAGGTGCTAGAGCGGAAGAGTTGAGTGGTGCGGGGGACTCGTTGACGGTGCCCGGGACCGGGCTCCGGTCGCGCTCGGTGGACATTGTTTTACCAACCGCGGAGCAGTCCCGATACAAGGCGTTGGCGCTCACGTCTGCCCAGGCGCCGCCCGCGCACCACCACCCGGTGCCGCAAGTAGCAGTCCCCGAAGATGTCTCAGCATCAGAAGCAAGGTGAGTCTTGCATGTGGATGTTTTAATAAAGTGTACTTAAATTTAATTATTGTTCTTTTTCTACTTAAGTATATAAAACTTATATTAATGTTTTGTTTTTTATTTTGTTGATACTTGTATGTATGTGTTCAAACTTGACTTACCTAGCTGATTGTGAGTACTCCGCTTATTTACCTTACTGTACAGGTTTTAGGTACTTAGGTATAATTAAATTTTAACGCTCGTTAACAATGCCCCGATTGATTATTTCGGTCTCAGTGAACCGAGCGCACTCACTGACTTATTGCCAAATTATTTACATTTAATCGTATGTCGGCAAATTCTAACATGAATCCTATCGCATAGCCTTAAGGGCAGCGGGAGGGTGTAAGTATGTATACCTTCCTACGTATTATTTTAGGTTTCTTACTAACTAGTCTTCGGAGGGTGACCGATATGAATTGCGATCACATTGGGTTCTGTCTGAAGGAAGTAAAGTGCGGTTTCAAAACACTATTGTGTTAACTCGTCCGAAAATCGGTAGTGTAAATGAAAAGAACTGAATAAAATTGGTCGAACACGTTTACATTGTCATCGTGTCATAATTCGAGACACGTAGGTAGGGTAGCTGCGACCCGCACGCTCCTCCGAATTGGTTCAGTACAATTGCCCGCCGTAATCACAGGCCGAGGGAGATAGCCGCCCATCATGCACGTCGTTCCACAAAATGAAACTCAAATTATATTGCGAATTTCTACGTATTCATAGAAGTACGAGTATGATCGTTTTATTTATAAACTGTCCGATTATAGAGACAATCGACTAGTTTGTGTTCTCAAAGACACAATAAGAGCCTTTGCTGTGCTCATTGAGTTCAGTCCATACATACCGAGCGTTTAGAGAAAGTTCAATTCTCAACAGAATATTGGGAGTAAAGTCGAAACGAAACATTATTTAAGTCTAGACGTAAAATAGATCTGTTAGTGGATCGTTTCGCTAGCCTCATTCTCTTTTATGTCAACCAGATATAATCCTCGTATTGATCGAGAGTAACAATAGGCCAGATAAGTGTGTTTAAGTAAAGCGATTTATCTTTCATTCTTCGATGTGTTTGCTTTGGAATACTAATATTTAACGTTCGTTCACCAGCACGGGTTACTATGTGGGTCATGTATTGCGCTGTATTTTATTGCACACACTGTCCATACTTTATTTTAACTGCGCCCTTAAACTAGCTCGGTCGGAAAATCGGAAATTAGTCTTGTACCCGGAAGAATTTATGGAGCCGCAGCATACGTATTTATACTGAACTGAGATTAAACTTTACACGCTGGAGCTCTCCACTTTAATGATAATCGACTTTAGGCTCCATAGCCGCAATTCTATTATTATTCAGGTGTGTTGCCTTTATCCCGGTGACGAAGGTTAATTGAATGTTTTTCAACTTTAGGTATCTGTAAAAGGTTATACTTTACGGCCCAATAAAGAAGATGTACCACCATTAATCACTCAGAAGCGGAACAGCTAAACCCGCCTAGTACCTATATTGATAAAGGTTTTACGTTATTATGAGTAATGACTTAATTGGATGTTGTTTTTTATTTATGAGGGCACATTAAAGTTGAGCGCTTTTTTGATGTTTTTGCGCTAAAGACTGTTTGGTGATTATCTGGCTACACAATGTGGTCTGGATTGGAATGTCACCTTGGAGCTTTATGTCTCTCTCAACGTCCCACTCAATGGACGCTTACGAGTTTTCTTTAGGCGACAATCTCGTACCCAAACCAATTTAGTTGCCCCGATAGAGCTCATTGTGGGGAACCTGCTACAAGACTGTTAAACGGGTAAGTAGGTAAATAAAGTGATAACAGTTTATTTTTACAAACTGTTCATTAGAATTGCTTCCTTTTCTTTCTATTTAATAATATTTCACTTCAACGTAACTTCAGTTGGGGTACGAAAGGTGCAAAATTAGCTCGCTGCAGTTGCTGCGAACAACGGATGAAATGAATTTAAATACATTATTACGCTGTGCAAACTCGGCACGTGTTTGTAAAACGTAACAATATTGTACTTATTATTTAATTCCAGCTCATTTCAGCCTTGAAGTTAAATAAAAATAAACCTTAGCTGGAAGATACTTAGCGCCAAAAGAGAGTTAAATGGGTATAGAAAAAGGAGAATTTCTACGGGTTTACTGTTATCAATGTTATGCATGGATAGTCTTGATGACCACCAAGGCGATGAATTTTTACAGTTTTGAGCACTTTCAGTATAAACCGTAGCAAGGTTATATGTATGTTAAGGCTAATGTTTAAGAGACACCTTCGACATTATTAAATAGTGTTTTCTCTCTATGAAAACGTATATCTCATTTAAATTACATTAAAACAACCATAAAGAGATCAATGTAGTATTAGGGGCATTATTTCGTGGACTGAAACGCTGTAACATGTATGTGAGGTCAAGGCGGCGAGGACCCGCATACTTTATTTAAAGTAAAGTTTCGTTGGATTAAACTAGTTAAACCATCCAATCTAGGACACTCGGTACGGCGCTATACGATAAAAAAAATTGTGAGTTACAACTTTCATTTCTTAAAGTGGCTATGGTAATCAAAACTCTGTAGACAATAAGCCCTTTTTAAAAACTCAACGAGTAGGTAGACGGTGTTTGGGGGAGTCCATCTGGTAGTAATTTAACACATAATAAATATAAATAAACCACATGACAACGAGTGCATCAATAAAATTATTCATACCATTGAGATGTGTACTTTAAGTTCATTAAAATAACGTTGCAACTCAAATATATGCTATTTTTTCTCCTTTGAAACTTCAAAAGAGAAAAATTATCTTAACTAAGTCATATTCATATGACTGAATGATGAGGTTGTAAACCTTTTTTGTTGGCACAAATAAATAAATACATTTTCAATTTAGCAGCCTTATACGTTCGATCCATCGGCAGAAACCATGCTGCTAAATTGAAAATGCACTCGCTAAAATATGTTTTGTTCGCACTGACAGGACTACTTAAACTCGCTCGTCCGTCCGACCGTCGTTGTTGAGAGAATCACTACCCAGCTGTACCTATGCTGTATGTTATGTATGAGTAAAAGTATACAAATTACAGACATTTTAAATTAAGAGTCGTCATTACATGATATATTATTTTATTATCTAGGTTTGGTATGAGTTACTTTTTCTAATATTGAAATCAAAAAATACAGCGAAAATAAATTTATATTTTTTCTTATACTAACTACTAACTCACATGAACATGGTATTAGTAGGATTAGAATGAAAAAAGGAAAGACGTCTCGGTTAAAAAAAGGTAAAATTCATGCTTCATAAACGGTTGGCGATATCTGCTTTACGGAAGTCCGGCATGTGACGGGCTTCCCTCGAATATCTTAAGCCGGCTGGACACAATCGTCGAGACACCCTGAGATAGGGCAAGAGCCAGTGTGTACATACTGGGCTCATCTTGCCTCGCTCGCTCTTTGTCTCGCTCGCTTTCGTCTCGTCTCGCCATGCCCCGGTCGCAGTCGGATTTAGCCAGAGTCTCGACGACTGTGTACAGCTGGCATTAGACGGACTTTAGAACTAATAGGTTTTATAAGGGTAGAAATTTGCCCCTTATAGCGAATATGCCTTGTAGCGACATCTATTTTAGTGTGTTGGAATTAGAACGAATCAGTACTTTACCGACCGAGCCCTAAACTTCGTACCTATACAATCGGGGATGTTATAGCGTGTCTAAACGCTGTGACATCCAGACGTGTTTGCCTTGCAGGTGGTCTTCGCGGCATTGACTGTACTTACATTTTAATGAAACCAGTTTCAGGTCTGTACGATCAGCGGTTTAGGCTGTGCGTTGATCCGTCAGTCACTCATTCAGGATAAATCATTTTATATGAATATATAATAATACATAATACATATAAATAAGATAGATAGATAGATCTGTAGAACGTCAGGTGTCATGTAGATGGACTCGCTACTTACATCAAGATTAACTACCTAATAGTCAGCCGTGGGCCGGCCGCAAAGGGTAGATTTTCAATTTGATTACTTTCGCTACTTAAATGGAACGATTACTTACGGTTAGCGGTCAGGATGAAATTAGGTTTCAGACCAACGTACGTAATACCTAGATAGACACCTCTTACTACCGAGCTGTGCAAGTAATTGAGACTACCTGAGCTCTGTAACCCATTTTCCATAAGACGAAAATGCGAGAGCGTAAAAAATCCTTATCACAAAGTAAATTAACTTTGAAAGAGCAAAAACGAAGTAAACCGAAATTCGTTATACGGCTCATAATGGAGTACGTCAGAATATTGAGCCGTTTATATTAGGTGGAATTTGGATTTCAAATTTGGGTATTTGTAAAAAATTATCATGTATTTTCAATCAAATGCGTGTTTTGCTTGACGATTTTTCTTGCAACTCAGTTTTTGTATAAAATAGGTTTTTACTAATGATCTCCATGACTGTCTTGTGCGCTCGTTCCAAAAATACCAGATTTTCAATGTATGTATGTATGTATGTAAACACTTTATTGTACACAAAAAAAAAACAGAAAATCTAATACAATACAGAGTTAGAATGTACAAAGGCGAACTTATCCCTTTAAGGGATCTCTTCCAGCTAAGCTAGCTAGCTAGCTAGCTAGTTTAGCTTTGGGTGATACTGGAATACTAAAACTAAACATTCAAAATAAGGCTTCTTCTTAAAGTATTTTATTATTCTTACCAAAGATTTGGAATCTGTTTTTTCGGGAACCTATGACTTAATTGTTATCTGGTATTTTGAAATTCTTATATTTTGGGAATGAGCGGTTTTGTGCTACTAAGCTTCAAAAAAGTGCCCTTTGTTAGATCGAAGACCTGCTTCTTGGGTTATGTACCGATACAAAATTATAAACTTACGTTACATTATGTCACTTTGTCGTCTATCTCTCTCTGTATGTCCGTCCGTTTGTAAAAAAACACTTTTTCTCTGAAACCAGTCTGCAACGGTTGAAAGTAGGTACGGACTGAAATTTGAAAGAGCATCTTTACGAGTTGTCTTACCCTCAACGGAATACAACAACGCGATTGAAACGCAATCACTTTATGGCAATAAAATTAAAGTTATTGACTTCCAGCAAACCCTACCTCCACTAACCCTTTAAATATACAGGATGGAAATATAAGTCGGGCCCTGGAGGGAAACTACCTTAAATCCTTAAGTAGGCTCATTTTACTTAAAGGAGACATTCCTTTATTTTTAAAAAGAAACAAAACTGCATTCAAAGATTTTCTTAAATTTTCTTGCCTCAACCGGGAATCGAACTAGCTAAAAATGTAAAAAATTAAAAGTAGCTATTTTATTCTTCTAATCGATAGGATTATTGTTCGGGATTAAATGTCTCTAAGTAACACTTAGTATTAGAAATAAAAAAACGTGAAATTTAACATTAATCATATCGAGTGTTTACTTTTTACATTTTTACCTGGTTCGATTCCCGGGAGAGACAAGATTATTAATTTAAGGAAATATTTGAAAGCAGTTTTGTTTCTTTTAAAAAATAAAGGAATGTCTCCTTTAAGTAAAATGAGCCAAATTAAGGATTTAAGGTAGTTTCCCTCCAGGGCCCGACTTATCTTTCCACCCTGTATGTCATGGTTTAAGACAGGGCCCGACGCAGGGTAGTCCAGCGATGCGCCTTATCACACCGAAGACGGAACAAATGGAAATCGAACACCTTTTCAGCTCTGAATGACGAGTGCCCCCGGTCCCGTAGCCTCTCGAATAAACATCACGTTCGGAACGAGTCTGCAATCTAATAAATAGGGGTACGAAAGCTGGCTCACTGTTTTTCTTTACAAGTGTGAGTTCAATTTGTAAACGCGCCCTCGTTCCCTATTCACTTAGCAATGCACGCCTTCAAATTGTAATTTACATGTAACAAACTCGGCTTCAGATAACAATTGGTGGGTCGTATTTGCTGAAACACGACCCACCATCCAAAGTGGAGTATTATAACAAATCTGGTTGAGTGCAAGTTGAACTCGCTCGGTGGTTCCAAGCGAAGTATAATCCGGGTGCGTTGTACAAGTAACGTGAATTTGAACTACATAATTATGTAGTTTAACCCTGGGGAGTATTTGAGTCCGAAAACGAATACCTCGATAGGAGTTGTTTGAATTGCCTATACGAGTATATTCTATAAATACATTTATAGGAAATTTTGTACCCACGTAACCGTTAAATAACGGCCGTGGAATTTATTTGTTTAGCCAATAGTAAAGGTTATCTTAGTTATGTTTGTTAGATATTACCCAAAAGTAATGAATGACACAGGTATTTAAGTGGCCCAACAGTAAAAAAATAGAGTCACATAAGACGAATATTTAGTACGGATTTTTACATGACTTAATTTTTTATTGTATTTGTTTTTTTAAATGTTTGAAAAAAAAACGAGAACCCACCTTCAATAAGAAGTTATTTTCTTTTAAAATGCTAGGTAATAGTTCAGTCTAACTGAAGTTTGCTTTTGGTTAAGAATATTGTAGGACGCTGACTTAAGTTGGACCACAGATCTTATACTTAGAGTAAAAGCGTGCCGTCCTAATGTAGGCAATTCTGTAGGCAATTTTAGTCCCGTACCTAGTTAGAAAGCGTGCCGTCCTAATGTAGGCAATTTTAGTCCCGTAGTTAGACCAGCAGATGCCGTATCTGAGCACCACTGCTATGACGCTGGCAGCCTACCTAATAGTTTTAATAACATATTAGATATCACCAGATGGCATTGACTTAAAGAAAATTGTTGACTTTAAAAATGAGACTTCAAGAAAATTGATGACTTTATAAATTTATATGTAGTCGCTATAAACCTGCGTATCACATTGTGGTAGCGTTTTAGTAATCCAGATGATCTGCCCTGATTAATGATTGATTCCATGGCGCCATCTACTGACAGTAGGTACCCAATAAAACGTAGCAAGCTTAAAACTCACAAATATTGTATGAGATTGATGGAGTAAATATAAATTTTATTGCATTTATTAAACTTATAAAATTTACCCTTGAATTTATTAAGGTGTACAAATCATTGCATTTTCACGATTACTGATTCAAATGTTTCGCTCGATACCTGTTACGCCATCTATGAGTTTATTAAAGTAATAATTATACGTTTTTCGAGTTGGGAGGCTATGGTTGGACTGACTTATTTATTACTTACTTACCTACCATTTTAAAATAAGGTATTTTTTGCTTTTTGAAGGTGGTTTTTATTTATTTTTGCTTTTATTTTATTTGATACTTTTTAGTGATCATAATTATGCTGTTATGTAGTCCCACTTTTCAACTAATAAGAAACATTTCAATCAAGCCGCAAGCAACGCCGTGGAAAAGTCATAGTCGTATATTTAAACCTAAATATGCTTACGCTTCGTCATAGTCGCTCAACTAAATATCTTAATCGAAATATCGCACTGCTAGATCAAAACAGTATCAACTCAAAACCCTTGCTAGTTTTGTTTCAAGTTCATAGAAATCGTATTAAAGTTGATTTTGAAATACAGTTGTATTTTGAATTACTACTGTTTTGATCTAGTAGTGCAATATCTTGTCGCTACCCTTGAAATATATACCGTTTAGGAGTTCCGGTGGCCATCTGTGGTTTTCATCATCAGTTCCACTTCACCAAATAGTGCTTTCCAAGAGCAAATACACGAGTTAAAATGACAAATACGAAAATACCTACAAGTGTGCCTATAAATTTTGAAGTGTTCCGTCGATTCCTCATGGACTCCATCATTGGAACTTTATTTTGATAAAAATGGGACCCAACGGGAAGCACCAGCTTTCAAATAAAAAAAGAATCATGAAAAACCGGTTCACCCAATCGAAAGTTATATGTTTTAGTCTCCGTTGTTATATCTATAGGTTTATATATTATTGTATTTATTTATGTATGTATTTATATATATATGTATACTTCAGAACTTTTTGCGTGAAGTATTATTATTTTGTAAATCTGTGTTCTTTGTTTTGTTTTCTGTCTTTCTTTTTCTGTGTACCACTTTTGTTAGTTTCTATATGATTATGTGGTTGACTGGTAGAGAATGCCATTAGGCAATAAGTTCGCCATTTATACTTTTTTTTGTGCAGTAAAGGTGAAATAAATAAATAAATAAAGTACTGAGGTAACAAACATAAAATAAAATACAGTCTAACTGAGAACCTCCTTTTTTCCAAGTCGGTTAAAAATAGCTCGAAAGGTGCCCCATATTGTTTCCGGTTTAGCTTGAAGTTGTAAACAGCATTTTTTTACGGTTCAATATAAGTACAAGGAAATCAATCGTCAAGCGAACACTAAAAACGTAATTTTATTTAAGTTGAGCAAACAAATTTAATCCCGAAACCTAAATTCAAACAGGGTGAATGCATTTCAATTCCTTTAAGATATGGATTACAAATATCATTTTTATTATGACCATGCCCCATGGAGAAGGCGCAGACTACATGCCTCCGGATTGTAAGTTTATTCCAAATTGATAATTGCAACCTCAAGACTATGTACAATCTAAGGACCGAGATGTCGGTGTTGACTGGATTAGACAATCATATTTTTTTCTACATAACCAGAACCGTCGAATGGCATGTCCGACTCGCTCTTGTCTTGTTAAATCCCGTGACGCGCAAAAAAGCGCCCGAGTTGAAAGGTATGCTCGGAGCCCTCTCAGCGGTATTGCGCTCTTTTGATAACTTTCTTCCACAGATGACTTTAAACAATGGGTATTTTTGAGTTGCCTAATGAAACCTACCTGAGAACTGCGCGCATTTTCTTAAATTAAACCGCAGCCTGTTCGTCCGAGCAAATTGCGAAATTTTACATTGTTTTGATAAAGGGCTTGGGAACAGGAGGGTGCTAGTGGTAGGTGTCGGATGCTTCATCATTTGTGTAAGATGACGGTAGCAATGTTTATCACGCTAGGCTCTGAAGCCGCTACTAATGAGCGTCATTTTAAGAGACGCTATTTAATTTATGGCGTTCGTAACATAAATACTACCCACTTTAGCTCTTTTTTGTTTATTTTCGTTTCTTCGGAACTCATCAATTTAAATGTTAATAAAATATTCAACGTACAATACTCACGAATTGGCTTCCGCTGCTTAATTAATAGGATACAGATTTATCCGCGATAAAGCTATGCTGACAGCAGCAGTGTCTAATATAAGAAACTATCTTTAGCATCGGCCTGTTGAAAGTTTGCTCTAATTTCAGGCTCGTCAATAATAGATAAAGTTTTAAAAATATATTATTTTGCACAGGTGTTCGACAAAAAACCTTAGCCATGCCAAATTCGCTTAACAATTTTATAATTCATAAAACGTAGAACGGAAAATATAAATTCATATTACGAGTACGCGTTCAAATTGTAAATATTAAGGTCCTTACTCAAATTTACGACACCGGAAATTGCCCAAGAGTGCCTTATGTAATAAATATAACAAAACATATTTGGCCGCGCTGGGTTAATTTAGCTTCCGTGTTCCCTCGCTAATTAATTCGAGAATCCTTTAGAAGCTGGAACACCTATGTGGAGTCAATTAGCCTTATCATTGCTTTATTATTCATGGCTGCAGCTACATCCACGTCGCTCGAAATCCCCTCGAGACCTTCATGCTTTCCTGAATGAGATCTTGTATATTCGCACAGTACGTTTGTGGTAATTAAATAACGTATATTCTAGTTCAGCTCTTGTTATAGGACAAACAAAAATGTTATGTCAATTTAAATCAGAACTGTGTCCGAAAATGGTTGGACACGCGCATACCTAACGGTCTATATATAGATTTATCACTTGGCAGTTGTCCTGCCGCGCCGTGTACCATTATACACGCGAGATGTCGCATGCGCCCGCGCCGGTGGGCGGCTATCTGTTTATTTTAGGACCGAAGCGATTGACGCCTAGGGCTGCTAGTATCGACCACTACTATTTTATTATTATAAATCCCCTTTAATCTCTCGACCAATTAATCAATCTTTCTTTCGAAGAAATAGGTATCAATTGAAGTCTCAGACGCTCTAGGTTGAACCTTTCACGACTGTTTCAGCTGGCAAATTTTCAATTTTCAAAATCGCTCATCACCTCATATTTATATTACCTAACTTCAATAGTAACGATCTATTACCGTTAATTTCACAGGGAATAATTTGCCTTATGTCTACTCAAACAATTAAATTATTTATTAACTCGCTTCAGCGGTGTTTTGCAACCCTATGTTGCACCGCCACTGCAATCTTTGCTTTGCCTAAAGGTTAACTTGTAGAGAATGCCTTATGGCAACAAGTTCGCCTTTTGTATGTAAAGTTTATTTTTTTGTGCAGTAAAGATTAAATAAATAAATAATGGAGTCATGTGAATTTGTTTTTATACCATCAAATTCATCAATAAACCACACGTACATACTTTTCTTGATAATTACCAGTAATATTTCGTATCTTTAGAATCATAGTGACCTAATTAACACAAATTGAATTTCGAGTTAGGTCTCTATAGCAATAAATTTATGATTCGAAGTTGAAAACTGAAATGTGTTGTACTCACTATAATTCTAAAGGTGCGATTTGTTTACAAACTACAAGACGGATAATTGCCTTAATCACTTGCCTTTGAATTTGTTTAGTAAAATAATTGTTATACCATGTTTGTATTAAGTTTCCTTGGGAACGCGACAATCCTCTTATCCGGAGCTTCTCGCATGCCCCTGGGAGTCGCCGAAACTTGTATTATTTCAAGGATTGCTTGTTTTCGACGGAGAGTAAACATATTAGCCCAGCCGGATGTGACCGGGACCCTCAGTTAACTATCAACTGGTATTTTTAGGGTTCCGTTGTAAATATTTAAAAACCGAAGCCTTAACTGCAATCGCTTCGCGGTGAATATTTCTGACCGTATGTATTTCCATCTGCCAAGACCCTTTTCCTTTCAAACGGCTTAAGCTATCGAGCTAAATAGTTTTAGTGTTCAGGGGCACGCGGCACGCACAAAGTCTTACCATTAGACATAAGGAATAGAATAGTATAGAAATAGAGATAGCATCTAGTACGAGTATAGGTATGCTGTCTCGCAAACTAAAAATGAAATCTCAAAAAAATAATTGAAAACTGAAATATAAGTTAAAGCTCGCTCGATTAAGTACTAAAATGGGGTGAATAGAGTATCGCGGGGTGAATAGAATTACAATCTAAAATAATTCATAAATTGTTACTAATAAGAACCAGTGTTACATTGACAAGACTTTTGGATAATTACCTTAAAATCTTAGTCTTATAATTAGACGAATATGCTTTATTTTAGGCTGTGTTTCTATTCACCCCGCGAAACTCTATTCACTCCATTTTACCGTATAGTAATAAAATTTAAAAATGTTTTTTTTCGTTGTGGTTAGTAAACAAGAAAACCGGTTATAGTTTTTCACAAAAAGAGACCTACAGTTTTCCTCTACCTACGGAATCCTCGGTGCGTGCGCACGATTTTCATAAGTGGATCAGTATTAACCGCCAAAGATAAATAGGTAATAATATTACAATGAGCTTTGATTTAAATAACGATTATTATACTACCCTCCGGAATAAAAAGGGCGCATGCGCAATTTTTAAGTCAAAGAAAATTTAACCCCATCTCTTAAGAAATAAGGACACGTATACATACGCGGCTCTATGAGACATACGCCTTTTATTCTAAGGAGGGCAGTATAGTTATTCCACATTATAATATGATCGTTAGCCTTTCATAGACACGAGAGTCGACTGTATATTATTATGAACATGAAAAACATTAAAAGGTATATTTCGTCGGCTTAGTGCAAGAAGTCATTAACCCACAAAAAGTCAAGTCAGAGAAAAACGGGCCCAAAGTTTTGACTTAGTCAAATGAACATTATTGTTGTAGGTTCGGGTCTAGATTTAAAAATTAAACACAAGTGGTTAGCTAAATATATTTAGTATCAAAACCAATTAAAAACTTTGTACAATAATTCCAAATAACTTTTTAAAAGCTTAAATATGTAGTTAGTGACTTTTTGTCTTTCTCGCTTTAAGGGAACTTACAATTAGTTATTTTTTATTTTAATCACAATTAAATCGAGAATTCGAGAAACACAGTTTTAAACGAGAAATTTGGTTTCATCAGTCTTAATTATTACCTTAGAAACTTTATGAACATTATTTACTAATTAACAACGCATAAACAGTTTTAAAAACTCTGCTTCACAGATATAAACTCAACAAAACCACAACAATAACATAAAATTCTCAAAATGGCGTTATTTGTAACTCCAAACTAAAATAACTAAAAAATGTTTTTTTCTTATAGTGGAACTTAATATTATATTATAATCCCAGACTCTCACAGCAAGCACTACTTACTTACTGTTATAAAACATAAAAACTTCTAAAAGTATTAAAATAAAAAGATCAGCCTTTGATTTTGAACTAATACTGTAAGTACGAAAAAGAGTTAAAAAACCTAGTCATCCATCTTTTTTACTCTTCGTCTTCTGAGTTTGAAGACATTTCTTCAGGTACATAATCACGACTTTCTTTGGCTGGCAAGTTCTGGTACCAGTGGTGAAGTTCCGCGGGTATAATTTTTTCATTGCACATTTTTAGTAAGTCTTTTTTTAGCTACAGTGATTGGCAGTTTTTGGTTGTAAGCTTTTCTCAAAACGTAAGTGTTATAATTGAAACCCTGTATGGGTTTTTCAAGCTTACGTTTTCGCAGTTGTTTTATTGGGGCCATAGATTGGGATGTATTACTTTTTAATACGTGAAATTCTTTATACTCAGATTTGAAATCGTATCTCTAAAACAACATTCGGCCTTTTTTTCTCTAGTCGAAAAGATTTCACTTTAAGCCATCGCAGTTTTTCTCCATTGACATCAATCGATCGATTCTGCATCAAGTTATCACTCAAGTCGTATAGGTTTAAAATATCTGTGTGATTCATAACTATCGGTTCGTACGGTTTTTTCAGGGTTTTATTTTTCTTATTTTTTCTGTTTGATCTTGCTAATCGAATAACATTACAGAAGTCTATCATTGAGTACACTGGCATTAAACGCAATTGGTTCTCAATCGCACTGTGCATGCTATCTACCTCCATATGTGTATGACCAGACTCTAAATAAATATGTTCTATTACCTCGAGATGAGTTGTCTGAACTAAATACAACTGCAGGCTTAAAAGGAATTGATTACGATTTTGGTCTCCACAGGTGTCAGTGAATATGGAAATCTCTTTTACAGTAGATGGAAGACGTTTTATTCATAGATACAAAGCCGTACCCACCTCATCGCTTCCTTTTTTGCCATCCAGCTCAGACCAGAGGTATCAAAAGCCGTCATTGGGAGTGCGAGCTTCATAAATGGTAGCATTGTACACATTCAATTTGCGTAGGTAATAAAGAATAGAAACAGTTCCATTTGGGATATGAAGTACCTTTTGTAAATCTAAGGTTATTGAATTAAAGCTTTCATCTTCATTAGCACGAATTTCGTCCAATTCTTTGGCTTCTCGACTTTGTTCTTTTAGTGAAATGTGTAAGTCATATTTTTGTTTCCAAGATTCAAGATCGGGTCCGTTTGTATTTTTGATACTGTTATACTTATGACATGTTAGACATTGGTCTTATTTTGGTTTGTGAAAATCCAAATTATATTCAGTTCCATATACATTTCTGTACACGTTTATAGTAACAGAAGTCCGAGACGCTTTTTTGCATTCCTCTGTATAAAGTTCGTACATTCTTGAAATAGATAGCGTGCCATCTAAATAGAGTTTTGACGATGTTTTTCGGCAATAGTGCGATTCCATTGTAGGGAATGATTCGATGTGTTGTTTTATAAAATGTATATCGTCTTGTTTGGTTTTATTGTGAGCAACATGCTTACCACCTTGGTCTTCTCCTTCAAAAAGACCAGAACTGCCAACCTTGGAAAATGCATTGTTTATAGGGCCGTTTGAAATACAGAGGGTACTTTTAAAAAACTTTTCACATACCTTGATTTTACCTTCATCATTAGAAAAAAAATACGAACGTGACATGGTTCGTTTTCTAACTGCTTTTACGTAACACCTTTGTGGAGGATTTACTGATATGTTCGCGAGTATAAAATCCTTTTGACGACAGTAGTCTTTTAAGCCCCAATATGTTTGACAATTTTTTTTACGTTCTTCTTCGCTGAAATTTAGTGGGCAGTTAAGCTTGCATTGACAACCTCCCGGCTTGGGGGCTTTTCCTGGCAATAACTTTTTTTTATAATTTTTGTACGGTAAATCACAGTGCTTACAATTTTTTTGCTTCTTTCGGTCGTAAGACTTTTCATTTTTTTTGTGCCATCTTGTTGTTTTAATTTTTTTGAGTGTTTTTGTTTCCAACTCATTATCGTCAATATCACTGATCTTATCAGTCAAAAAGTCAAAAACAAAACCTAGGTACCTATACAAAATCTCGCCCTAAGGACAAAATTGGTATTTCGCAAATGAAATACTTACTTACCTACAACTTAACAGCATAAAGTAATTTGCACGTATCTTATTATAAATAAATGACAAAGGTAGTTACGCTGTGATCTTCATTCTCCTTATTTAGAATCTTTTCTAACATCAAAGATCCTCGTCCTGCCTTAAATTTAATACCATTTCGCTTCATTTTGTAAGAAATCACTAACTTCTCGCGTAACGTCCATCCCCGGTCGCAGCCGCAACGGTATGACTTCGATCGCGGTGGCTGAACCCCCGTTACCGCGAGAGCAAGACGTACTCGTAACATTGCATGAACGTAACGAACGTAACTCGCAAGAATATTTCACTAAAGGTGTTCAAATTCATACAAGTTATTTGCCAAAAGTCACTAACCATAATTTAATCACGTGAATTACATGTCTTTGGACATAACAAAAATCGATAAATATCATTAATTACTTTAAAAAAATCATTCTGATTGCCATTAATGCTGTCTCCTAGTTTTTTTAAACTTTATAAAGTGCTTTAGTTATTTTATACTAAAGTAAAAGTGGTAATGTGCATCCAATGCTCATTTTGTTAAAAATCATTACAGCATGATAATAACTTCTATTTTTGTTTTACGGTTTGCTAAAAGTAAATATATGCATATAATGAATTCTAGCTCAAATACTTTCATAGCTTTATTCATGTTGTTTTATTTTTTAAAGTTGATAAGTAACAAAAGTGAATATTTAAACAAAATAAAAAGATAAAAAATAACAAATTTGTTTTGTTTAAAGTTAGTAATGGTCTAAAACCAATTTACATCAAATCAATAAGGCAAAAAGTTAAGTTAATGACTTAATGTCATGGCTGTAACATCGAAATTATTCAATGTAAAAAAAAATGGATCCGTGCGTTAGAAAGAGTAAGTCGCGGCGAATCCGCCCGTGCTTGTACCTGTACTTAGTGATTTTATGCCATTAGTGACTTCTTGCACTAAGCCGACGATTTGTTGTTTAAGAAACGACGCGCCTATTTTAATTATTGTTTGTCTACCTTCCTCTATAGGTACCATGCGTATGTTCGGGAATATCTTTCGTATTTTTACCTTTTGTCGAACTAATGTAACAGTGCGAACAATAATTGGATAGAATGCTTACTTAGTCGTCCCTCGACATTCGAGGGACCGATAATCGCCTGAAAGCCAATTGATTGCGAATAAGATAAGGTACACAATTAGGGTCGGACGTGTTTCTCACCTACTCTTCTAATGGTTTTTTCTTTACTTTGGGTAAAAACCAGTTAATAATAATTAATTATATTAGGTATATACTCGTCTCTGCCCAGTGTTCTTAATAAAGGACACATTCGATTTGGTAGTTTCTTCGTTGTTGAGGACATTGGGCAAACAAAAATGCTTGGGCAGGACGAGGATATATTATTTCAAGTTAACATAATTCCTACATCCGTTGATAAAAAACAACATACGAATAATTATTGCATATTTACATACGACGAAACTATTTGTCTTAAGGAAAATATTTCGTTTAAATAGTTATCAATCAATGGATTTACTCCTTAACACGTTCACTGCGGGAGAAGGCACAAAAAGCCCCATGCGTGGCCGTAATTAGGGCTTCCAAAATTACGGAAATATCAATTACGTTATTGATAACGGAATTATTTTTAAAAATTACGTAATTACGGAATTACGTAATTTTTCCTATTTTAGTTAAAAGAGTTATATTTTCAGTAATATTAATGAAAATAACAACTTTTCAGGCATTATTAAAGTTTTATTATATTACAATTATAAACAAAAATAGAAAATAAAATCAACATCATAAAATCAACAATTACTTGAACAACTTCAATTATTATTTATTTATTGTTTTTCCCCTGAAAATGGGCCCTCATGAAAGATAGAGCGTCCAAAGATTTATCAGCTAATGAGCTTCTCAGCTTATTTCAAAAATAGCCGGCGGAAAAAAAAGCTCGTTCAGCTTCAACACTCGTCGGCTGTATTGTCACTACATAGTATAAAACAAAGTCGCTTCCTGCTGTCTGTCCCTATGTATTCTTAGATCTTTAAACCTACGAAACGGATTTTGATGCGGTTTTTTTTAGTAGATAGAGTGATTCGAGAGGAAGGTTTTTATGTAAATTTCGTTTTATGTACGTGTGTTATAGAAAACTCAAATAAACCGAAGCGAAGCGAGGGCGGGTCGCTAGTTAATAAATAATTGTATGCAGCTTTAAGGTAGACAAAAATCACTAAAAACTTATTCTAGGGGACCGTTATTTATTAGTCACTGACAACAGTCACAACTCACAAGCTCACAACTACTAGGTACTCATAGTTTAAGTAAACAACATACATCAATAAGCAGACATGAACTTGGTAGTATAGTGTTCCGGATGACTACCGGCCGACTGACCACTAAACGCTTTCTGTTTCAAATATCATCCTTCTAATCGAATGCAATAAGGGATTCCCCTATAAGGGACTTTCTTGAAACTTTGGGAAGTCCCTTATGTACTCTGTAGGCAATATTGATCCTTATTCCGTTTGTGAAAGAACGTATTATTGTTCAATATTTACTTTTTGTGAGGTTATCAACTCGAGCCTAACGGGGAATTACCGCCGAGTCCTCTACCAAACACAACTAATTAAAGTAGGCTGAAGGCGGGGAAATCCCGTGCCCGCCAGTGTCAAAAATGGTAAAAGTGTATCGTGTGGACGTGTCTTAGCAAAAACATTTCTAATAATGTTAAAAAATAATATTTTTTAATGTACAATCGGATGTGATACTGAAAGTAAAAAAAAACGTAATTACGTATTTTAACATTTGAATAACGTATTTATGAGAAGCCTCAAAATCATCCGTAATTACGTTATTACGTAATTCCGTAATTACGGAATGGAAGCCCTAGCCGTAATCCTGTGCGGCACTGAAAATAGTGTACTTTCGTACGGTGCGGGGAGCGTATCTTGGCCAATCGTTGTAGTAGGACAGAGACAAATATTGTTTTCTGTATTGCTCTTAAATTTTGATAATATGGCATACTTAGTTTACGTGGGGGGCACATTAGACCTCTCCCGCACTAAATGACTTTTTTTTCATTTAGGTGCGGGAAGGGGTCCAATAGACCTTCGACCCATCACACGCCCCATCCGCACTGGATGTTGACAATTTCAACGGGTAGTGATGAACCGCACACGAACCGCGATAGGCGATTGTTTTAATTACCGAGGTATTGTTTGTGTTTGTAGTGAAACTTTTGTGAAGAAAAATGAGTGCACCATCAAAGGGGAGCAAAACGAAGCTGAATTTTTTATTTGACTCTGAGGAAGAAAATGATACCGAAGGATTAAGGTATCAAAAAGTAAACCAAGTAAGTCGAAATATAAATAATGAGAATGTGACGGGCGGTATAGATGTGAATACGTTTTTTGATTCTGACAGTGATGAGAGCATTTTTAACTTAAAATGTCGTAAGGTGAAGAAAATTCATAATGACAGAATACAAAGTCAGGTTGCAACTCAGATTGATGCGTCATTATGTTCTTCGCCTGATTCGATTCTAATGAGCCCAAGTGGTAACACCATCCGTAATTTAAAAAGTGCGTCAATTTCGAAAAAAAAACGTGTATGTGTCCCCAATCCAAGGCAGTCCATCTACCAGCCGACAGCCATTAAGTACATAGATTGCAAGCTATGAAGTCTATTCAACCACGTAACTCCGAAAGAGGTTCTTCTCCGGGGATGGATTCATTAAAAGGTTTATATACTGACAGTCGCTGTAGCTCCATGTTCGAATCTGATGCCAGAATTAGACATAACATTAAATTAGGAAAATATTCAAAAACTTTTGAGAACGCCACAAAAAATAAATACAAGACGCAAAATGAACATGGAACCAACATAGTCACACAATCTCAAGAAAATCTACAAACATATGAACATGATACCAACTTAGTCACACAATCTCAAGAAATATATGTATACATCTACACATGAGCAAAACGAAATTGATGACACGACATACATAACACAAAATCAGAATATTTCACATGGAGAGACAAATATGCTACCCACTACGACAGTTTTTATTTTTCTGGTTTCGTCGGGTGAGAATACGTTTGTGCGATGTCTAACAACCTTCTTTAGGCAAACGTATTCTCTCCCGATAATTAGTAATCGTTTCCCATCCCTAAAATGGCTTAATTCGGTCAATTCAGTGCGGCAAAAGGTCTAAAAGACCCCACAGTTTTTTTGTTTTTTTTTTAAATAGTTCTAAATGTCTGAGACCGGGGCGAAGCCAGAACCATATTGCTTAACAGATGTAGATTGCTTAGGTATAAATTTCTATGCAGTACGGTAAACCTCCACGGAAAAATAACTAGTTTTTTTTTTCTTGCGAGGTGGGGCACAATGGACCTAGTGCCGCACTGAAGTTTAAGTAAGGTAGGGGCTCTTTGGACCTATTAACGCACCAGAATAACAAACCTGTAAATCAGTCCCGCAGCCAACGTGTTAAATAATTCGTAAAATTAATTTACATCGCGGTTGCAGGATACTTCTAGAAACTTACTACGTAATTAGGCACAACATTCGGCTCTTATTTAACATGACATTTAGCAGGGATTATCCAGTGGCAGGCCACACGGACGCTGATAGCGGCTTAGTGGCGTGGCGAGTTGCGTCACCAGCACATTACGAGGCATCGGGCGATCGCGCCGACGAGGAAGTTCAGTTAGTTCGCCCTCATTCTAATTAACAAACATTTGTCGGAGTCTCCCAGGACCCTGACAGTATCAATCCCATTAGTTACCCAAATTAGTGTAGCAAATTATCAATGTAATTTGACCCCATGGGCTACCGACGACGACGCCTCATACTATTGGCACTCCATTTTTGCTGGGTGAGCTCATTTGTTTTTTGTTACAGTATCTACATGCTCTGTCATGTCATAAATTACTCATTTCCAGTTTATTGTTGAAATATACAAGTCGCTTAATAATATGTTCATAAGACAGTGCAAATTGTGAAGTGCTCAAAGTGTTAGGAAACAATGTTGAAAACAAAGGGATTTACAGATCGGTGAACATCTGTAAGGTGAATGTTTGTGTTAAGTTTTGCGCGCAATGATCTATGTGCCGAGGAAAACAGGTAAGTTTTTAATTTTATTACAAAAAATACCTTCCTGTTATTATAAGTACGTGTTTCCTTACCTGGTAACTTCAGAGTCATCACATTCTCGTTCCTATGATACGACTTAATATAAGGTTTTAGCACTAAGGTTTCATAACTATTAAATTACAATGATGTACATTCTGCTCTAAGTTACCAAGCAGCCAGGCTAGGTTGAGAGGTAAGTACTACTATAAGTGAAGCACCTGTAGCGCTAACGTAAACAAATAAAGGTGTTTCAGATGTCCGGGCGATTCTTTTATTTCGAGTATATGCTTAGTACATACCCTCATAACACAGTACAATGCTTCTTGCCTGCTATGTTTTTGGACATACTTACTATTATTTTTATAACTGAACCCTAGTAAAAATGGTTGCTGCGCGCAATGTGTGTACTATATCTGTAAGGCTAGCTATTTACCAAGTAAATCACTCTGTCTGAGGGACAGCCGTAAAGCGCTAGACAGACATATCAAATCGTTTCACCACGCACGTGACCACTGACGTTTGCCACGGTAAGCTATGGATGGCAGTTTTTAAATCTAAATTTAAATTTCGTTATTCTTGATGTCTTTGTTATCTAATTTGACTTTTCTGTTTTGTATTTTGTTTGTTTTGAACTTTGTGTTTGTCCTAAATATTTTATTTTATGTTTACGTCACTGGTGTGGTGATTGTAAAATTATCAAGTACAAACCATTGAGCTTCAAATGCTCAGTAGTACCCTATTTGACAAGCTATTTGATTTTATTTTTGTTAAACTTTTATTTTGATATTTCTTTATGTACCTAAAAAAAAAAATATATATTATTATTATTATGTGGGTAAAAATTGTATCAATGAATCTATTTCTAATTCTTCTTTGTTTTTCTTTTTTGTTGTCCAATGCAATCGCTGAAGGCTCGTCGACCGAGTGCTCTGAAGAATAACACCACTAGCAAACATGACTAATTGTCAGCCCGTGTCGCGCGACGTGCCCACAATATGGCGGGCGCTATTGATCAACTGTCAAAATAATTATATTCCCAGCAAATACGACTAGCATAAGGCACTTTAACCTCCGATGAAAAATGAGGGGTGTTAGTTTATCGTGTGTATCTATATGTCTGTGTATCTGTTTGTGTTCTAAAACGGATAGGCTGATTGCGGTTTTTTTAAGTCAGTCAATAGGGATGGTTCTTGATGGAAATTGGAGCGTACAAGAGATATCCGTTCTCAAAGAAAGAAGCCATTATATCGGGGTAATTCTATCTTATAGTTTTAAAATTTACTGTAGGAATCATCAAAGTATTTTTTTTAGTGCGGTAACTAAGTGCAGTCGGCAACAAAATTTAATACCAAAAAAAAAATTTCTTTGCACAAAATACAATAAAGTACATTTTTTATATTCTATTGCCAATTATCTGCTTGACAAGACTGTCATTTATTGTGTTAACGTAATAAGACGTAAATAGCACTCCAACGTTTTAGGGCTATTTATAAAAAAATCGTCTGCTTAAAAAAAAAATTGGTTTAAAGACTAATGTCGAATTTCACCAACAACTTAACGAACACGATTCAAATGTTAACAGCTGTCAAAATATAGAACTTAACAGGGTAGTGATTCTGTAAACAACGCCGGTCGTGCGGACTGTCGAGTGATATCCAAGCGGCGAGATTAAGTAGTCCCGTCAGTGCGAACAAAACACATTGTAGCGCGTGCATTTTCAATTGAGCAGCCTTATACGTTCGACTCATCGTGCTGCTAAATTGAAAATGCACGCGCTACAATGTGTTTTGTTCGCACTGACGGGACTACTTAATCTCGCCGCTTGGATATCACTCGACAGTCCGCACGACCGGCGTTGTTTACAGAATCACTACCCAGATGATTAACGTTGATTAACATTTAACATCGTTTCAAGAAATTGGTATTTAGTATAGCAAGATGTCACAATACTTATTTCACTAGACCTAATTTATATAATTAATATCTAATTTTTACCGTTTAAGTCTGTTAGCACTTAGAAGCTGCTTCGGGTTTGTTTTTCTTTTCCACTCGCTCTTAATAAGAGCGTACTAGGGCAAGTGAGAGACAAGTACAAACCCGGAGTAGTATGTCATTTGTTATCTTGTAATTTTCAAAGTGGTAAGTATACTATAGTACAAATACTGTTTCTCCCACCCTCTTCATTGAATTCCACATAAAAATACAGCAAGGAAAGACGATACAAAATAAAAGGTACGGTCTTATCGCTAAATAGCAACAGCAATCTCGATGTTAAATTAAGGTAGAATAAAGTACCCTATGTCCGACTCCGTGATATAATCAATCTCGTTACCAAATTTCACATCAATCAGTCAATGCGTTGAACCGTGAAGTGGTGAAGAAAGAAAAAAAAGAAATACATAATTATTTCAGTAATATTATGGAAGGATCATACCCAATTTTATATTTAAAACTTGTTAAGCCTACCCACAGGTAAACTCTCAAGAATATTAATAATTGTGATACTGAAATACGTAGCAAAAGGACATCGTTTCAAACTAAGACAACGGTTTTGCAAGTGTACCGAGTCCAAATTCAAGGTGATAGGTAAGTGTATCTTACGAGACGCGAGTGCTATTGGAAGCATTTCTATTTCGGCCCGACACGAATGTCGTGTAGTGCGGTGCGTAGACGCCGCGGACACGCCGCGCCGGCGCGGGCGCACGTTCTTTACTTTAGTTAGTTCGCGCGTGTGTTTATCGACACAAACACGTCCAAACGCCGATTAGGATAATGTGGAAAATGTGCAGTGCCGCCAATGCATTGGATCTATGCATATGATATAAAAGTGAGGTTATCTATACGTACGTGAAAATCGATAAAGTGAACGACGCGCAAACAAATAGCTCCCTGTATTCAAGTGTAGTTTCCTTGTTAACCATCGAGGTCAATAAGAATGGCTTAGTTTCGGTTCCGCAGAACCTTGATTCCAATTAGAATCATGCTGGTTATTGGGCAGTCGCAGTCGGAGCGACACACGTGATGGTGGAGGTGGGGTTCATTATTCCGTCGCTATTTATTATTGTAAAAGTCTGTCGTTAGACCTTATTTAGTAAGTTTGATAATAGGGTAAACCCTCCAGTGAATGAACACTTAAGCATTTTTTCAACTTTGAAAATGTATTACTCTGTATTTATCAATAATTATAATGGTTTCAAGGAATTGAATCAATCTTCATTTAATAAACTAGAAAGTAATTTCTGTGATTTTTTATTACGCTTATAGTATTTGAGTTATAGGAGAGTTTATGAAAAAGTACCCAAAAACCCAGTAAATGAACAAAAAATCTAATGAATGAACATAGTGTAACCCAGTAAATGAACATAAACTAATAAATTAATATAGGTAGTAAAACTCAGTGAATAAACATTATTTAGATCTTTTTAATCAAATAATAAAATTTAGTCTTTCTTCAATAATTATCAATTATCATTTATCATATAAAATAATTTAATAATTTTGCTTTATTTATTATCCATTGAACTAGTTCTGCTTCTTCAAGCCTAGAGAGTTCAGTCGGCGGTCCCATTTTTCTCTCCCATGGAACTTTGTGGGTGATTTTATTGTGAAGAGTAGATTTGGGCATATTAAACCGTATACTTATAAAATAAATAAATAAATAAATATCAGGGGACAATGTCACACCAATTGACCTAGTCCCAAAACTAAGCTCAAGGCTTGTATTATGGGTACCTACTAGACAACGATATAAATACTTATATAGAGAAATATATACTTAAATATATAGAAAACATCCATGACTCAGGAACAAATATACGCGCTCATCACACAAATATCTGCCCTTACCGGGATTTGAACTCAGGACCGCTAGCTTCGTAGGCAGGGTCACTACCCACTAGGCCAGCGCTTGCTTTGTTTAATGTCATTAAGCCATTAGAAATAGCATGTAAAGCTGTTTCCAAGTCTTTTTGAGTATAGCGGAAGCGTTTATAACTTTTTTTTCCATCCATATTGAACAGAATGAATGAAACAGATTGGAATAGAATGAATGTTGGTCACCAGTAACACAGTAACACCAACCAAAAAATCAATCACCTTATCAAAAACAATTTTTGGTAAAATAGGGTCTAGCTCAGCAAATCATGCTTAAAATAATTAATTTAAGAGCAAGAGGAAGATTTTTTATTAACAAGCCCAATTTAGGAACTAAAACTTATAAAATGGACAAAAACAACTTTGTCGTTACGTTATTCATACATAGGATTACAAGGTATCTAGTAAATGAACAAAGCCAAATTTCTATAGTCCATTCACTAGATTTTTCATGCCTATGAATGAACACTAGTGTTCCAATACTGGCTCAAAGAATCAGAATCGTTTTCTATACAGAATCACAAAAAACAACCTTAAAACGATTACGTTTACATTTAAATTTAGAAGAAAATCAAAATAGAGTCACCACCAGTAAATGAACACACTGTTCATTTATTGGTTTTAGAACATTTGATAAGCCAGTAATGAAACACCTAAAAATAACGACTTTATCGCAAAAACAGTCATTAAAGTGTACATTTATAGAAGGTTTAAATCTTATTCTTACCAAATAACTAAACTTTTTACTGTTATACTTAAAATAAGCACTTCTAATGTTACTCCAAATATGCACTGTTCTTACCTGGTATCTAATTTCTCCATACAACACGTCAAAAACAGAAACACGTTAACTTCAAACGCCGGCCATGTTGAAATTGGTAGATTATAAATTTATCTAGTGCTGCCATTACATAGTAAACCGAGTTGCTAATAAGAAAAAAAATACGAGAAGTGGTAGAAATGCCTATATTTCTTATTTTAGGCAAAAAATGTGATTTTGTTCATTCAATGGGGCGGGTTCATTCACTGGAGGGTTTACCCTACTCTACGTTCTAATACGAGTATAATATGGAGAAACGTATAGATATTTAGGAGTTTGTTGCTCAATCGCTTGTTTGTTAGTTAATGGAATTGGATGAAATTTGGCACGACCTGGGTAAATCGGTAAACTTAGAGGGCTCGATTATCCAGTACAGGAACGAAAGTTCCCGGGAGAGCAGCAATAAATTAATTCTACAATAAAATCATCATAAGAATAGTGTCAATAATAATGAAGTCCATAAAGAACGGAGTTGACAGATGTTCCTTTAGTTATGATTTATTAGTGAAGTATATTCCTCTTAAAAAACAGTGCATATCATTCAGCATTAACAAGATCAAGCATCTGATGGCACTTATTGGTAACATTAAAAATGCCATTATTAAAAGTATATACATATAAAAAATTGTAGCTAATCAGTTTAAACTACGTACTTATTAATGAATTTGACAAACCTTGAGGGCGACCATTAAAATGACTTATACATATAACTTGTCATGCAAATACGGTTCGTGGCTGTTACGTATGTGGAGCAAGCCGTGAATGGTACTTATTATTTTACTCGCTTTTGTAGTCATGCGTGGAGGCCGCCGTGACTCATACAATATGAAGTTCTTTTTGTTTGAACTCTTATGTTGCGGACGGCATGACGTTTTGTTATTTGCACTGAAAATTATTTCTAACTGAAAATATAGCTTGCCTTAGGTTGGTATGTCTCGATGGTGTTCGTCGTATTTTCAAAACCCGTCACTAAGGGCCTGTTGTTTGATCAGTAGATAGTTAAACTAACTAATTGTTAAAATTTGAAAATAGAATCGAAAATTTGAAGGAATCTCAAGGAAATGTCCAATTTTAACAAATAGTTAAACTAGTGATCAAACAACAGGGCCTTAGGCACCGCGTATTTGACAAAATATACCTATCTTTTTTTTACCTACTTAATTCAAGTCCCTCTGAAAATTATAATTTTGCAAAAATGAGTAAGAAAAACTCGTATACTGTTAGACACAAAGCCTTCACAACACGCTAGGTACTGTTTAAATACGTAACATAAGCTTCACAATGCATTTTTACACCTTAACACGAGAATGGTAGCCTCTCAACTGTTACCTGGGTAACAAGATTGTTAGCCTAAGGATCTTATCTTAATGTAATTTATCTTAATATGATATGTGTACATTTGGATAAGTCAATTAACTTTATTATTACTTACACAGCGACTGTAAGTATACAAACAAATGTATTGATCCCTTATATTTCCCGACGCTAACCTTTGTTGTTGAAGTCGTTTGATCATTCATTCATTACCTTTATTACTTATGTTTTCTAAGGAGGATTTCTATAAATGATAAAGATAGCTTACCTGTGTAAACAGATATAAACATTTATGAGTTTCTCCTGTTTAACGATATTTTTACGTGTAGCTACTATTAGGTGCCTTTTCCATAAAAACAATTTTAACCTACGTCTCTTTTTAGTGCTGATAGCAGTATAAAAGACAAAGATACAAAAGTGGCGAGGCAGGTGCGATAGTAGGTAAATTGGGCACATCACGACGATCGGCGCTAATGCGCGGCTAGATACCGGCTGTTTGCACAGTGATATGCCGCCGGGAGAGCCCTGTGCGCTGCGCGCTCCAGCCCACGTGCCGCGCTAGCTCCGCCGCCCAGTGACGTCACTCCGACTACCCGACACTCCGGAGCATGTAGATCCGAGACATCCTAGTGAAGTTAATGGTGAAAAGTGCGCGTGATCCGTGTGCGTTACACTATCGGTGCGCCGATATGTTGTTGAATGGTGGCACAGTGAGCGGGCCAGTACAACGGAGACGCTCAGGTCTCTGCGCAGCTCCATGCTGTCGTGGGGCACGGGCAGGGGCTCCGCGGGCAGTTCGAAGCCCCCGGCGCCGCGCCCCGTGCCCCTCGCCGAGGAGGAGCTCGATGATGAGGCTGAAGGGCCCCTGTTCGCGGGAGCCGCCGCCCTGGCTCGAAGACGACACGCCATAAGAATCAAAAGGAAATCGAAAATAGCCTTCAGGGTTCTAAGGTATAATTACATCTCATATCTCAGATAATACCAACCATCTCGGGGGGAATAGGTTGATAGAGTGCGCAGCGTTATTGTAAGACCATTTAGGTCAATCAATGACCGGCCGTCAACGAGTCCATTGTAATAAAACGAGGCGGCCACACACCAGAACGAGTTTAAAAAATGCATTGATGAACGAGCACTCAGAGTCATTTTAGCGATGCATTTTTAATCAGTGTTCCGACCATAAACCAAGGGTTTTTTCAGGGTGGAAAAAACGAACGCTACGTGGAGGACAACTTGTAATATTGAAAATAGCAAATTCAACACATACGACACTTATATTTTAAAAAGCAATTAATATTGCTTTCATGGATTTGATTACTTACTGCCTTTGTGTTTTACTTTGTTTAAAGGAGTAGGTACCAATGTTATTTAAAGATAATTGATCTTGATCATTAACCCTTTCGATCCATCCTCGTGACGACCCGTGTTCTTTACAAAGTACATACAAATCAATCTATATAACACCCTAGTAATAAAAAAAAAGGTTAGTAAGTTTTTTGACCATGCATGCTAAGTCCTACAGTCGAACACCTTAACTAGAATGAAATAGTGTTGCATTTATGACCAAACTTTTTGACATCCGGAGACGGATGACGCCAGGAGGATAAGTCATAAAATTATTGTGTCCCACCCAGCTCCATTTTTGCCTCGAGGCAAATCTGAGCACATCTATTAGTTTAGTCCTATTCCGAATGAGTTCGCTCTTAACTTTATATGTCTTCTATATTTTCAGCATGCTCCTTTGCATTGTTCTCTGGCACGTGTTTTTATTTTGACACTATCCGAGTACACTCGTGGATTACACCCGAAATTTGACGTGAGCCTCACTTTGTATACAGGGTGTCCCAGAAACCAACGTCAACCCGCCTAGGGCTGATAGAGCAGCTCATAAGCTATGGATTTAACCCCCATGTATGTTCAGCAATTGTTATTAGTTTCCGAGATATTGATCATTTTAATCGGATTTTTTGTCATTTTTCCTTATGTCCGTGATACAAAAAACCCCTAAATTCATGTATTTATTCTTTTTTTTTTTCCAGTGTTTTCTTGCATGATTAGAATCACTGTGAAATAAGGAAGTTTTTAAAGCTACATGCCATTTTTTTTTCATTACAACTTTTTGAGTAATCGCACAGAGTTACTTTCTCCATACTAAGGGAACCCCGTGTTTGTTTTTCACCAAGTATGGAAAAACAAACTTTGTGTGTTTACTCAAAAATTTGTAATGAAAAAAAAAATGGCACGTAGCGTTAAAAACTTCCTTATTTCACAGTGATTCTAATCATGCAAGAAAACACTGAAAAAAAAAGTATAAATACATGAATTTAGGGGTTTTTTGTATCACGGACATAAGGAAAAATTACAAAAAATCCGATTAAAATGATCAATATCTCGGAAACTAATAACAATTGCTGAACATACATGGGGGTTAAATCCATAGCTTATGAGCTGCTCTATCAGCCCTAGGCGGGTTGACGTTGGTTTCTGGGACACCCTGTATAACACATAACGTTCTAAAAACCAAACACTCGACCATTTTTATTCAGTTATTCAATTTCCATACGGTGAATGTATAAGAATAATTTAACGCGCTGGTATGCTAAAATTAACTGAAACATGCATTATTTATAACCCGGTTATTTCAAAAACAAATCTGTGCATCAATTGTCGTGTGGGAGAATTCCTGGAATATATTGTAATTTGTTTTGCAGAAATGAAACATTTCTATTGTTCTATTTCGTGTATAAGCTTCCTGAATAGTGTACTGAAACTACTGAATATGCAAGAGATTAGGGGTCTGGGATGAACTTTGCCGCAGCTACAATATGGGTCTTCAACTGTAGGAGCGGTTTGTGGTCGAGTGTGGGTAAAGCCTAACACGCATTGTCAGGGCGCGAGCGAACAATGGCATCCGGCGGGAGCTAGTTAGCATTCCGGGCACGGGCGGCGCTCCAACAGGTACCGCCCGCACGCCCGCTGCTCTGCTCCACCACGCGCAACCAAATCTAGAGCTAAACGAATAAGATCTCTTTACCTCCTTTCTCTTTACGGTGCTCGCAAGGCAGATAATAATGTAGGTCTACCGTCGTCTGCCGATAAGCGATAACACAAGCATAACAACACTGCGAAAGCAGTGCACGTGTATTTTTAATTAAATAGAGGCGCGTAAAAAATATTTTAAACCATTGTTGTTCTGCATCCAGGTTATGTCGGTTCCTATAACAATGAACATGTTACTTGAGTTTTTAATCAATTTGTTTTTTTGTATTGTGCGACATGCACATATTTGTATGACTTCACTCACTGGTGGGAAATCTTTACAGTTTGTGGGCGTTGATTATTTAAGCATTTCGCTAATGAGCTCCTGTTCCAATGATTGACCGGTCGCTTAAATTAAAGTTAGTGCGTATTAATAACGTTCCGTGCGTGTTTACCAATGTCATTATAACATTGGTTGATCGTAGGCAAAGTAGCTCGTATAGGTTTAAGGCAAAGTTAGGTCCTACCCTACCACATACCTATTATACCCGAGCTGCTTAGCCGACATGTTTTTACTATTAACCTACATACACATCGTTTATAATATTATTTACACGTATTCAAAAGCTAGGAAAGTATATATTTGCAAATATTTTCATAGGCACACGATTTTAATGTTTTCTTTGCGGTTTAACGGTTTAATGTAAATTCAAATATCGAAGTTACCTATGTACGAGTATATTACCTTTTAGTAATGCTTGGCTGCGTGCTCACGGCATTAATACACAGGTAATATTTTATATTTTCCTATATTTTTCAGTACTAATGGAACTCAAACCACCGTTCACTTTAACCCTGCGGTTTTCCAAAGGTTTTGAAGGCCCTCATTAACACTTAGGGGAATTTGCTACAAGCAACAAATAGCTGCGCCTTTTCTTGATCATCCTTTAAAATAGTCCAGTTTTCTTCCGTCCGGCATTATTTTAAGGAACATTCTTTTAGGTTAAGACATAATATAATAACTCTTGTTTCGGGTTTGGTCACAGTCGGGTGAAGATAATTTGTATAAGTGCGGTTCTACTTTATCCACCTCGTCTTTACTTAAGGATGGTAATCCTGAGATACTGAAGTCAAATGCAACCCCGTTTTAGTTAAGTCAAAAAACAAAAGGATTCGTTGAGTCGCATCCAGGGGCAGGATCAAGGTTTCCAAAACCCTTAAACTTGTGTGACGTAGGTTGCTACATTTAGTTACGTTACAAGATTTTTTGGCGCAAACGTAATAATTTTACGTAATTACAACTATCGTAACGTGCCAAAATCGTATTAGGTCTTGCTGTAATTCAGCTGGCACGTGATTGCACGACTCGTGACTAAATTAAAATAATAGGTATTGGAAGTGTATATTGTACTATTTTACGATTCACAATTGTACTTATTTGTATTAACATTGTAACGTCTCTTATAGTTATATAGTCTTACTTGTTTATATTATTCGGTGTTGATTTGCCTCCGTGAATGCTCTTGTAATCCTCGAGCCCAATAGGATATCGAGGGATTTTGGTTCGATGGAAGATGGGATGGGATGGGAGTGCTTGTTTGGGATGCCACCTGCGTGGATGGATACGTTAGCCCCGTCACATATTCATGGGGACTACGAAAAGCGCTGGTCCGGCAGCAGAAGTGCCTGAGAATAGGACAGAATATCAGGGTCAAAGCAGCGAATACCATTTTATTATTTTCGACGTCGGAGACCATTGGTCTGTGGGGTCCAAGTACCCAAAAACTTTTTCGGAGCTATCCAAATGCTCAACGTATAAGTTAGCATTGCTATTCAGAGAGGAAATGCTGCTAGCAACTTTGTTTGGCACTATGCCACGGAGGCCCTTAGATTTCAGTTTTATTTATTTGAAGAATAATGCCAGGTCTCCATAGAAGCTTAAAATTGTGACGGCTAATTAAAGTATAGGGTTTATTTGATGTAAAAAAATATTTAAAACAATGCAAACAAGACGTGTTCGTTATTCTGAAGAACTTGTCAAAAAAAAAACCTAACAACACGTTAATCGCAAGATGTCTTATTTACAAAGTATCTCAATAGATGGCTGTGTCAGAGTGCTTTACGATAAGAGATTATATCATCGCTGGACATAAAATAGAACAATTACTTTGAATCCGAACGCGAATTTTAATTAAGCGTTTCTCCATTCAATAAAATTTATAATCGACTCATTGTTAGACTACTCTTTAGAAATATCTTACAGAAAAGCCACTGGCGAATGCTATTTTGCCGTAAATCATTAATGCCGTAGGTACATTAAAATCATTGTTTAGGTACTATAGCTGACTAGCTTAGCTTTTTAAGGGGCTTAATATTTAAAACATTTACGGGGTGGCCCTTGAAATATCGACAAACTACTTATCGAATTTCATTTCACCGAAAATAATTAATTGAATATTCAGTGCTAATATTTTCTCTTGGAGTAATTTTGCTTCATCGACTATTCATTACATAATTAAAACAAGCTTCAAGCTCATCCCTCGCCAAGCACTGGTACTTTCCTAGACCCTAACACACCGACTTTGGGGTCTAACACACGCCTTGTGGTTCCGGTCTGCGCTCCACATCGGTGCCCCTGCGAAAGTGACGTATATAGGCTAGAACATCACGGACTTTCTTGCCAGAGAAGTGGTGGCCGCTTTTCCAGACACGCCGCACTAAATTACATCATTCGTCAGTCTCTTGCCTCAATAAAGGTGCCGGCACTTTTAGAGCCAACCGGCATTTGTAGAAATGATGGCAAGAGACCTGACGGAGTGACCTTGGTCCCGTGGAATATGGGACGGGTGCTAGTGTGGGATGCAACCTGTGTAGACACGGTAACCCCATCACATCTTCACCGGACCTCTAATAGGGCTGGTAAAGCAGCCGAAAGCTTAAAGGTAGGAAAATATAATGATCTCGGCCCAGAATATATGTTTGTTCCATTCAGCGTCGAGATCCTTGGTCCGGGGGTCCAAGCCTCTTCAAAGAAATTTCGCAGAGGCTCATTGACGTCACAGGGGACCGAAGAGCTGGCAATTTCCTCGCTCAACGTATAAGTTTAACCATCCAGCGAGGAAATGCTGCCAGCATCTTTGGTACCATTAATGCCGCAGGGGCCATTCTTAGATTTGATGTTTTAGTTAAATTTATATCTTTAGAGTTAGTCTTATTTAATTTTAGTTTTAATTTTCAGTTATTGTGTTATGGTTTTTGTATTACTCTATGTCGTTTTTAGAAATAAATACCCAACTACATTGGTAAACAAAAATTAGAAATACAAAAGAAATGCGATCCCAAAAAAAAATCGCTACCAGCACATAAACCACTAAGCATAAACCATTGCAGTTGCGGAATGATAAATATTGAAATGATTTTCCAAGATTCAAAAAGTTAAATATTAAAGCAGAACTTAAACTAGAAGTTCTGCAAAATAAACTATCTACTAAATAACCTTTCCAGGAATTAAAAATCGGTGATTTAAAAGTACTCAATTTAATCGTTCGAGGTAGTGAACAGTCGATGAAATGAAAATACAGGAAAAAAAAAACTTTAAACTGATATTCCAAAAGTTTGTCGATATCTCAAGGGTAAACCGTATTTACGGTGTTTTATTTAGATTTTGGAACATTTTAGTTTTTCTAAAATTATTTACTTCCGATAATTAATTTTCGTTCCCTGGCCGGAACAATAATTTAACAGGAGATAGATATAAACGAATAATACACAAACTGGGACGCAAGCTTGCTGACTACTTATACTTCAATATACACTTCAGCAATATACTCGTAACTTCTCAATAGATCAAACTTTAGTTAGTTAGTAGATACTTAAATACGTGCAACCTCATTCATTACTAACGAAAGTGAATGGAATCCGCTTTAGCTATTCAATTTAGAAACCGCCTTTTGGCTGAGGAGGACTGGGAGCTGCACTCCCGTACCGGGGAAATCGAGGGGTGGGTGGTAAAGTCTTTAAACTCTAATAATGTGGGGAAAGTATCATTAAAATAGCTACAGGGGTTTCAAAGAAGTTAAAGATTAGATAAAATGTAGTATATTATGGGATCTTTCTAACGAAAGTGTTATGTAAGTAATAGTAATAATAAGAACTATGATTTCATATGACACGTAACATACATTTTTCCTAAAATATTTGCACATACTTTTTATCATTTTGGTTCAGCAGGCCTTCAAAGAGAAGTATTTTTTGCTGTTCGAGGGAACATAGCGCCCTAACGAATTGAAAGGCAAGTTGTGAGTATCACTTAAAAGTATCGCTTGTCCTCCAAAGTAACGACTTGATACGCTAACCTAATTTATTTGATTGAATCAAACCCTTCCCGAGCTGCGAGTGGCGTCGATTGATTGATGGAGCTACGCTTGCTACCTATCACAAAGCCAGTCGCTAGATCCACTGTTCTGACTACAGTAACACTATTAACGTTTTTTATAATTTACTATGTGAAATAAATAACAATTTAATTTGCAAACTGAGCCAAAGATGGCCGGTCAGGATATTACAGTGTCGTACGACTGCTATCTGACGTCTGTGACCCTTGTGTCCGCGGAGCCCGGCAAATTGGATAATGGGCCATTGGTAAACTTACATTGAAAGATTTTACCGTTTTATAGAACAGCAGGTGTACTTATGTCTTTATCGTTTTACTTTTCAATTTTGTTTTGGTAACATTTTTATTACTAGGATATTATGACAGATTTTCGAAAGTATATAGTTCAGGAAATATGACTTGGCCGTCTGTTGTCTGTTGTTTTGCGTTATTTTATTCACCGTTATGACTTACCGAACCTCAGTTTAACCTTAACCTTTCACCCCACTATGCTGTTTAAAGAACGAGGGCAGTTTTACAATTACCATTGGTTTGATATTAAATAAAATATTTTAGTAAAATATATACATAGATTTGGGTTACAAAATAAAAGGGCGTAAGTAGTTTTTATGAGAAATAACATATAATGAATTAATAGTTATTTTATCTTAAACTTAATATAAAAATAATGATCTAGTGTATAAATCATATTGAGTCAGAAAATCACAAGCAATTTTACGCCATAAACGTCATCGATAAGTCCCAATTGACTTCAACGGGGGTGGTGTAGTTAGATTAAATATTAAGTTAAAGTTGAACGATTAATTGGACCATTAATCATTCATTGATGAAAGAGAATAGAATGTCAATCACTCTGTGGACGACGACGTTGTCATTGGATATTTAGGGCATACGTCGACGTGAAGGCTGAATTATTTATGAGAGTCCTAAATGATCAGATCATACTTTAGGACGACAAAATGACATTCAATTAAATATAAAAAAACCTTAATTATCTATGCTACCTATATAAACTGTAGTACCTGAGCTAATTTAGGAAACTACTGCTAGAATTTTGTTGAGGTTTACACTGTAATTTAGACCATTCCTTAGCTTAGCTTTCTTAGCTTATCGAGTCACTAGAATGAACTTGATCTCTAGCCAAGACCAAGAAGTATGTATTTTTTGTAAAACCATTCAGTGGTCTGAAGTAATGCGGAGAAACCTCACAAGCAGGGATTGTAACCGGTTACAAATAAACCGGTATTTATTTAGGTTAAACCGGTTAATTATTTGGGTTACGTTCCAACGAATTGGTTACGCTCACAGGGAGCGAAATGCATTTACCGGTTATAACCGGTTAGAGAGCGCTTCCGTCATTCACCCTTGTCTCGGCTCATACGGAAGGAGCGGGTTAGGGTCTAATAGTGTGGCTTTAACCGCTACGGAAAATAAACCGGTTTTCAATCCCTGCTCACAAGTTCAGTCAACTGAACTGAACCCCTTAACCAATGGAAATAGGCCGAACCCCAAGTAATATACAAAAAAATCCCCCTGAACGTAGATTTAATCAACTAACCCATAGAAAAAGTGACATATTAGGGAAAATGACGACTAGGGCGAATTAATAAATTAAAGATCTTGATGATAGGTACTACGTACAAGAAATTGCCTAGTTGACAAAAATTACGTATTGAGGAAAATCACGAGATAAATGCCAATTCTAAGAAAGGAATGAACAACATTAATAAGATCATTAACTCTGCCCACTACACCGTATCATACCATGCATGACCGTACTATGACCGTAATAGGAACGTGACAAACAAAAAAATATTCTTTGTAAGTATTGAAAAGTATGAGACTGCCCACTAGACCGTTCTGTCACCGACTAACATTTTAATACTAATTACTAATTACCTTTCAGACCTGATACGTTCATAATACGGTCATGGTTTGGCACGGTGTAGTGAGAAAAGGCCTTTGTTACCTATGAAATTAATTATTTACATATCATCTATAAAAGCCGTATTCCAAGTTCCAGGATGCAGGCAGGGGGCAAGCAGGTTCCAAGCTGCTCCTAGGTAGAAACATCAGATTTTCCAAAATCCGGACATAGCATATCATATCACTCTTATCAGTCTGTAAAAACCAAACGCAAAGTTTTTTTCGTAAATATGTTTTATAGCCAATTCGAATAAAAATCTTGTATTTAACAAAATTTTGCTTTGAGAAGCCAATTTCATTAATTTCAGAGTGAATTGAATAATTCATACTGGCACAAATGGGGAATACATTTAATTAAATCATACCTAAATATTATTATTTACAATTGTTGAAACTCTTCATTAACAAAGCAAATGAGCACTGGAATAGAATTTCAGATTAATCTTGACGAGATTGCAGGCTTCATTATTGTGCGTTTCAGAGAAAAAACGCCAAATTCTGATTTGCAATTTTCTTATTTTCGTACCTTCCTAGCGTACTACCGTTTCAAAGGGCTTTATGAATAAATCACTAGAAAATAATACGAATAAGTAACTAATTGTGAAAATTTACAGTAACAGACTTACTGCAGTTGACTTATCGATACTTTGGTTTATTTTTTTTGCTGTTGTGGTTAAGGAATAAATCTGAACCTGTGTCTGAACACATCTACCGACCAGTTGAATAGCTATTTCTACATAATACATATAATTTACGCGTAAAATATGAGAAACATTTGACCAAAACATTATATCAAGTTATTTCATTATTTTCAACAAAAGTAGAGAGTGCTTGCTTAATAATAATTATTATTCAGCACTTTGAATTTGAGCTCTCACCAGAATCACTATTTAACTTTATTTAACCCGCCGTTTTTAATTTTTCAATAAATAATATCGCTGACAAACCTGATATTCTGCTGAAAGTGTTTTAAATTTAAGCAAGCTCATTTGCAACATACACAACAAACGGTCGCCATTGTTATGCAAAACCAGTAACAATTAAGAAAATGTTGGCATCGATGTCATGTTTCGCGGTCAGCGCCCACAACAAGGGTTTCAGATTTATTACCTTCTATTCTGTACAATTTGCTAGTTTTTGCTTGGGTAGTGATTCTCTGAACAACGAACGTATAAGGCTGCTTAATTGAAAATGCACGCGCTAAAATGTGTTTTGTTCAACAATACTATTACATGTCTATAGCAATATTTGCTTTCACGGAGTAGGTACAATATATCCCAGTTCTGAGGCCCTAGCCAAGGCGCAAACGCTACTAATGTTTTTATTTTCTATCGCTTAAAATGCATGTGATGACATTCTTGTGCGTAACGATATACCACGTGGTCAACTGTCATCCCATACATGTCGAGCGATGGACAAAACGCTTAATTTTAGCGAAAATACAAAATTATTTTTCAAGAGCGCCAAACCTCACTCGATGTTGGCACTTTGCTTTACGTACCCTATTAAAATATATTTTTGAACATTTTATTTTACAACTTTGGCGAAGTAATTTATTGTATAACTGTGCCAAATTACAGATTTTATGGACACCCTCTGTCCATAAAATTTTATGGCGAATTTTAAAGGTTCATATTTTGATTACTGAACCCTAAAAACCCAAGATAGAAAACTATAAGTAAGTGTCTATATACAAGTATGGTAGGTACTCCTTGACTCGTGTAGGTCGGTGCCGACCAAAAATATTCATTGGTTCCTGATCCATGAAACAAAATATTCTTAAATGCCACAGGGTCGAAGATATAAGGTAAATGTAATAGAAGAGATTCGACGCGAAAACAGTTCCCTAAGCGGTTCGTATGGTAATAGCGTTGCGATTACTATGGCAGTGCGACCTGTTTGTCCTAAGCTCAATATCGTGACTGAGATTTAAATAATTCAAAAGCCAGGTCAGGTCACCGACATCAAACTTCGCAGTTTTGCTGTATTAAAACCCCGATAGAACTGGCTGAATCACGGAAGTTGGTGTTTCCCTGTAGTTTGAAACTGTACGCAAAGTTGAAAGTTCCTTACAATAAATGAATTCTGTATTAGTGTGTATAAGTTACAAGCCTGTAGGTATTTAGTTGGATTGCAATGGAATAAGCAATCGAAACTTATGCAGTGTTGTGAAGTAACCGTATTGTTATTCCTAACAATTGGTAACGTGTAGATGGTTATCCTTCCATGATCCTGCCTACGATATTGATCATCCCAGGTTCAATACTGGTTAGGGCAAATAGTTTTGTGATGGACGTGGTATTTTTTTCCTGAGATTACGATGCTTTTTAAAATAAAATAATACTAAATAAAATATAATGTAAAATAGTACGTATTTCGATTATTAAGAGGTATTTAACTATCTAAAACGAAACTAGGCCAGCACTAGGTTTAGCACTGCTCCGTGGGATACAATAATAGATAAATATAATAATAATAATAAAAGTTATCTATAAACGTACATACTGGACGAGTTGCTTTAAGAACAAATGTCTGCGAGTCCGACTCTTGCCTAAAAAGTTCTATCTATTTAAATCTTGCTTTATTTTTCAGACCTATTAATTGCATGTATGCTTTTTATGACCAATTTAACCCCGTGAAACATCATAAAAAAATAAACATCATACCGAAATTAATGAGAGAAGTACTAAAACCAGTCACCATCTAATATGCTAACTTAACTTGTGTTTAGTTTCATTAACAACTTAATTTGTGATTAAAGCACTAGCACTTACTACTAAAAATGTACCGAATAACAGTCAGTAATGATGTGATAAAATTTCTTAAGACAAGTGAAATTCTAATAAATGTCATATACCTACCTATGTCAAATAAAAAATAATCTTGTGTCAGTCAACTAAAGTCAAAAGTCACTTTGACAAATAAATGACCTAAATTTAGAACGTTGGGACTCACGAGGTAAAGTTAGATTTATTATGTTAGAGTTGTCTGACAGAAAAGAAAATCGGAATTGTTGGGTTTAAAGCCTGTTTGCTTTGGAAATACAATGATATTATATCTTTCCCAGACATCTAAAACGAAATCGCTTGGGGCCCTATCCAAGATGCAACCAATGTTGGACACTTTTTGCTGAAGGCACCTAAAATTTACACTAAACTCTTAATTTAAAGATAATAAGGTTATAAATTGATTGTCTCAAAACAAATGAATAACCCTTATCTTCTGTACCATAAGAACCAAGTGTCCATTATTGGTTCTTGTTTATTACTGGTTCCATCCCCCCTAACGTTTTTTTTTTCTATCGTTCAAAATGTATGTGGGATACATTCTCGTGCGTGCGTAAACCACGTGGCCAACTTTCATCCCATACATTATGACTGAGCGATGGCCTAGCCCTTGAACGTAAAGCCACGAAGCACAGTCTATGGCGCATGGTTACCGAATGATTTTGAGGTTTGCAAGCAATATACCGAATTGAATTTTGCCACTAAAGCTGGAATGGGCTTTAATCAATTATGAATTTCGTCCTAGATGGACACCGCTGAGATAGGAAATTAAATTGGCCCGCCAATCAAGTGCGCTCGTTGTCTGCCATACAGCCATTCGAGCGGATTCGTACCTACCTATCCTATACCGGGCCATTGGACGGCGTCACCTCGTACAAGTAATTAATACCCTGTGTTGATACGTGACTACCGTAAAATTAACGCCCAAGAAGTCTGGTCAGTAACATGAAAGTATAATTAGTAAATTTTCCCTACACATTAATATCTTGAAGTGATGTAAAATTATAAAACGAGAAATTATTTTCGTGATCGTATTTTCCTAAAATATCGATAAAATTGTTCTAAATAAGTAAATTTTACTATGTTTTCGGTCTAAGCACTGAGAGAAATGCTTGAATTCTAAAATGAGATTTAAAAACAAACCATAGTTCTTACGAAATGAACGACACTCTTGTCTGATAATAGGTACCTATTCTCCAAAACCTTATGTCCCCACCACATTGAATTAACGCATTCAACTAAATAAACTGTAATCACAAGAGTTTATTGGTATCCAAGTTTGCCTTTTAAATGTAATAATATCCGATATATTACATTTAAAAGGCAAACTCTAGAGGTTTTCGGAAGAACGCTCTGTAAAGTTTCGTGAAAGGAGAAGGTGAATTTATTAGTCCCGTGTGCCACTCGAGTATGAGGAGCAAACCTCGAAGTCGCGGTGGCACGAATAAAATTTTGCTAGGGACTTCCACGCGATATTATTTCATCGATAAATTGGACTTTCTTATGACAATAGTTATGTTATGACTATGAGATGACGTATGTTATTAATATGCAACTTGGAATACCTATTAAACTGTATCATTTATACAGTATGAAGATTGAAGTCCGTAAATGTCGATTAAGGAAGATAACGGTTTTCATACTTTATGGATGTACTTCTAGGTTTTAGTTTACTTTGCATGGAAATTTATGAAATAAAAATTTACTTGATTTTTATTTGAATTTTAAAATTCCTAAAAATGTCCTAAAAACTCCTATATAGGTAACATTGACGGGTAGTAATCATCACATTTTAGTTAATTTTCAATTATTCTGTAGGTAAACTTTACAGCTAATATGAAGTGTCACTTCCAATTAAGCATTCAGTTATCGATTAATTTTAGATCGGAAGGAAGTCCCTAGTTAATTGACGTTATTGCCACCGCGACTTCGAGGTTTGATGAGGAGTGTTGGTGGTAGATACAGATTTCACGGTACATTTTTATGTCCTATCACTTTTATGACTTTATGCATCAACGATTAATGCCAACATATTGCCAGTGACGATTGCCTCACGGGCGGTTAAGTAGGCCGCACGGGCACTTTTACACGTCAAGCACTTCCCAAGAGGAGACATTGCTGAGAAGAAACACCGCCAGAAACTCAGCAGTAAATCATTCTTTAAACATATTACAATGGTATTACTTAGTCTAGCATTATATAAAGCTATAAGTAAATATTAAGTGAAATATAATATGGTAATGGTATTTTTATAACATCGTAGTTACTTATTTGATTGGTTTGCCAAATAAAAGTACTGCCATAAGTTAGTTGGAAAATGATAGTAGGCAAAATATATTTCACCGAAACGGCAGTGCCTACACTAGTATAACCCCAAGTGATTGATCTATCTTTATCCTATTTATTGTCCCACTGCTGGGCAAAAGCGGTAGGCTTTTCTCCAGTCATATTTTGTTCTTACTAATCCTTGCCAGTCTGGATTGATATTATCTGAATCGTTCCGCGATCTTCTTTTTGGTCTGCCTCTACTCCGGGCACCATTACATAGGATCTCGTCGATCGTGATCTGGCTCCACCAGTCCAGATGCATACGGCAAACATGTCCAGCCGTTTCATTTTAATATGGCGGTCTTCCTTCCCACATCGGCAATTTGAGTCCTGCAGCGCAAGGCTTCACGTTTTGATAGTAGCTCGTCGCTACGTTATTTATCGCTATTCCCTTGGAAAAATAGAAAAGTAATATTCTGTATATCCATTCCCGGGAAGCTATCTCCACATACATTTTCATAAAAATCGGTTTAGCTAAAAGCGTAACAAATAAACAAACGTTGATAGTACGGATGTAAGTATATCGATAAACATGTAGTGAAAAATTGTTTTTTTTTTTATTATTTTGGTACCCAAATCGATAAAAACCATCAAACGTCAGATTGAACAAATTTTTACGTAATTTGGCGCCAAAAGTCGATTGTGATCGCAATTTATCGCTCGCTGGAGACGTTTCGTAGAGCAATTGCGGCAAAATAGCCAATCTGACGTTATTCAGTTCGATTTATTCGTTTCACAATGGATCTAGATAGGTTTTGTTTTTTATTTGTGGTATTAATACTATGCCACGCACCAATGTTGGGTCTAGAGCATTGGATGGTGCATGTACGAGTACATACATAAATAAATAGTGGGAGACCCACACAAATAGATCTAGTCCCAAACTAGCACACAGGCCACGTGATGTTGCTGTGTCCTTCACAATCGTAGCGATAATCCTATATTATAAAAAAGCCATACTAGCACACAGGCCACCAGATGTTGTTGTGTCCTTTCTAATCGTACCTATAATCCTATTATTGTAGAAAAGGCAAACGAGCACACAGGCCACCTGATGTTGCAGTGTCCTTCCTAGTCATAGCGATAATCCTATTATTATAAAAAAGGCAAACTAGCACACAGGCCACCAGATGTTGCTGTGTCCTTTCCAATCGTACATATAATCCTATTATTATGTGAAAGGTAAACGAAAACACAGGCCATCTGATGTTGCCGTGTTCTTCCCAACCGTAGCGATAATCATATCATCACTACATAGTATAAAACAAAGTCGCTTTCCGCTGTCTGTCCCTATGTATGCTTAGATCTTTAAAACTACGCAACGGATTTTGATGCGGTTTTTATTAATAGATAGAGTGTTTCAAGAGGAAGGTTTATATGTATAATAAATCCTGTTTCATGAACGGGTGTTACAGAAAACTCACATAAACCGAAGCGAAGAGAGGGCGGGTCGCTAGTTATTATATAAAAGGCAAACCAGCACACAGACCGCCTGCGCTTTTAACCTAGTACAGTATCTGCGCTGCGGCTATTGCTTTCAGCGGTTGCGGCTCGGCTCACCATTGCACCGAATCCAATACATAGTCAAAATGAAGTCTCTCGTTTCGTGACGTGGGCATTTGTAGCCGTATTTATAGAAGTGGAGGGTGTATGGTTCATTTCTTAAAGTTGCAGTTACGCCCTTTTCACTTAAGCTGCCCGAGTAAGTGTCCCCAGCCACTATAAAAGCTGTCTTGCTCAGCAACTCTCCTAAATATTTTATAGAAGTGTGTGTTAGCATGTAAGTACAAATATATCAATAACTAGATCATAGACAAACCACTGTGGGAGCATATAAAGATTTTTATTATAAGATTGTTATTACATAATAAGATTTTCATTATACTATTAATTTTATATGACGCATGCAAACTAACATTTACTCTCAGACAAGCACAGAGACGTGGTGGGTGCCTTACTTTTGTTCTAAATGATGTGAATGTCTCGTATTGACTTTACCACTACTATCACCTACCGCAACCTTCAGGTGATTTATCCCCACCCGCGATTCTTTCCGCGTTGATTCTTAGCGCTGTTCCTTTTTAACCCCCGACCCAAAAACGATAGGGTGTTATAAGTTTGACGTGTCTGTGTGTCTCTGTGTGTGTCCGTCTATGACATCCTAGCTCCCGAACGGATGAACCGATTTTGATTCTGTTTTTTTTGTTTGAAAGGTGAATTAGTCGGGAGTGTGCTTAGATGTTTTATCAAAATCGGTTTAGCCGTTTTTGAGATATTGAGCTTTAAAGTTTAAAAAGCGTGATATTTCTTTTTATTGAAAATTTAAAAAACCCCCGATTCTAAACAGTCGGTAAAAAAACGTCGAAAAATTAAAAAATAATAAGTATTGGCCCTATAAGTGTAATTATAGTAGGTATTAATATTTTGATTCAAGCGTCGCCACGTCGGGCGACGCGTAGCTGGGGTATTTTATATTATTTCATTTTCTTAGCGGTCCCCCGACACGTTTCTACGCTTGAATCAAAATATTATTTATTTTTTACTTTTTCGACGTTTTTGTTGTGTCTGCCTGACTATGTATATGTCAAATTATTTGAGGCTCCTTTAAATGTTTGGGCATTACCTTATCACCAAATATTTGACTATGAAGTTCACACATAGAAATGAACCTCTTAAGACATCCTAAGCAAGCAAAAGATAACCATATCTCAATTTTAGTTAAAGTCGGTGACCTCGTTACTGTTAAAATAAATAACTGAGCTCCACTTGAATTGCCTATGGCCTGAATTGTAAAGGTCATCTGGACCATGGCAAGGTAAGAGAGGCAGGAACAAAATGGCTGAATCTGACGAGATCTTTCTTTGCTCCCAAAACAAGTTGTGTCCACTACCAATGAGATAAAAAAGTGTAAGAATTATTCAATTACATATTTTATAGGTAGTATATAGTAGTTCTCACAACAATTAATAATACCTTTGAAAAAAAAGATAATTAATTTTTGTTTTAGATGTTACAGTAAATAATAAAATATAACAAATTAAAGCAAACTTCATAAATATTTATGATGTAGGTAGTACTGTATAAGAAATAAATAATATTGTATAGTTCTCTAGTTCTTCTTTGCCAGCTGAACTATGTTTACTACATAATGTTAATGAACATACATTATTATGATTATGCGCGGGAATCTTTATTGAGTGTGTAAAACGTGACGCTATTCCGCTGTCTCATCATTTCATCACGAAACGACAAACAAAATATATAATAATACTCATTCTCTTCTTATTAACTTATTTCGACATTAGTTGCAACATCATCGCAGTCGTTTGTTTCTTTGTGCTCTGGCATTTAGTAAGGCCCAAAATCCTACATATAGGACATTGGTCAAAGTGACTTTTGACTTTGATTGACTGACATAAGATTCTTTTTCAGTGTAACGAAATTGGACGTGGGCCTTACGAGGATTATATTTGTTGATACGCGGAATGTATATAAAAGGCAAAAGTAGGTATGTTATGTTATGTGTAATAAAATTTGACTTAAAATTTTAATAAGTAGCTACTTACATAATTAACTATAGGCAGATCGAATGCTGTATGAATTCATATAAATTAATTGAGTGTCAAAGGTTTAATAGAACAATATTTCCGTACAATTGTTTCCAGAATGTTTAAATTTTAACTTATAACAACAATTATAACACGACAAACGTCGACTTCGGTCGGAGATGCTTTTGAATATTATGTGAGTAAGTACCCAAGTATGTACAAAAAATATATCTTCGCATACGCTATTGGACAATAAGAAAAACGTTTCGGTAAACTGCAAATCGCAATGTAACTGGGTACCTAACACTCAACAGAATTAGGTACTAGACAGATAACCTAAATACTTAAATGTTACACAAATAAAAGTGCCGGCGGACACTGATATAAGTAGCAAGACTTATTTAAAATGCCGGCATATACTTGGGAGTTTCCAAAGTGAATTTCGACAAAAAAAATACTATACCTACCTTTATTTGGTAATCGGTATCTTGTTTTTACAAATAAATAATACATACCTAACTTATTTTCAAAGATTTTTTGTTCCGTGTTACAAAATCATTTTTTCCTGCTGATATCATAATTATTAAAGCTGTTACGACCTTTACAATGTTATTACCTTTTCTACTTGTTCTAGAATCTTTTTTTCAAGTTAGACAACCACTAGTAGATACTCCACACCTAACTTGACGCCGCGTCTGTAAGCAATTCACAGAGATTAAGTTATCTGGGTAGTGATTCTCTCAACAACGACGGTCGAACGGACGAACGAGTGAATGTCCACGCGGCGAGTTTAAGTAGTCCCGTCAGTGCGAACAAAACATATCTTAGCGCGTGCATTTTCAATTCAGCTGCATGATTTCTGCCGATAGATCGAACGTATAAGGCTGCTTAATTGAAAATCACGCGCTAAAATGTGTTTTGTTCGCTCTGACGGGACTACTTAAACTCGCAGCTTGGACATTCCCTCGTTCGTCCGTTAGACCGTCGTTGGTTTTGAGAGAATAACACCCTTGTTGGTACAGTCAGGGTAAAAAAGAGGTTTGTCACTTTTCGACTCTATTTCAACGCCGTTAAGGTCCAAAAGTGACGAACCTTTTTTACCCTGACTATACATTTATAGTATGTAGATACGAGGTACTACACAAGTCCAGAATTCAAGTTTATTTTGAGAATAACCCTTTTATATTATTTCTATTCAAATATGCAATGAATTGGTGAAAGTAAAATATCAATATTGTGTACCTACCTATTAAAAAAATTTGATTTATCAAAGTGTTTTATGATTGAAAAACCTGCAAAGGAAAAATTCAACATTCTTTATTAAAAACAATGGAGGTTGTCCACACTACAGTCGAGTAGTAATCGAAAACGCAGATAACCGATACGCGTTGCAGCATGCACTTCGAATCGATTTACCTACTTCGCATAAAAGATGTTTTATATATGTATGTATACATTATGAAAGTATACATATGAATAGGTAAATTCGTTGAAATAAAACATACTTACCTACTATTCTAAAATTGACAGTTATAGCTTCATTAAATTGGGTAATATCGAATAAGGACTTCTCAGAACGATCTTGTGATTAAGGCACTGTCGTTAGGTGCCCTATTATTAAAGTTTATTAAGCGTAATATTTGTTAATTAGCTTGACAACGTTGAAATATTAAATTTATACGGGGTCAGAACCGGTCTCGTGTCGCCGTAAAAAGGATGGACACGGGTTTATACGGGAAATTTATAATAAAAACATATTCACGACACAGTGTAAACTGGGCGGTAAAAAGATGAAAAAAACACCCAACTAGAAACGTGTAATTGACACACCTTTATAAAATACAATTATCTCTCTCTCATACGTTTTTCTCAATTTACACGATAACCCATTAAAATAGATCCAATAGTTGAGACCTAGACTGGATTATTCGATTTTTTGAAATATGCATTATAGGGTGTTAAAGTTATACAGGTCGATTCACAAGAGTTGGCACGAATGGATTGAACGAAAGTAATGTCACCTTTCATTGTGTGAGTGCCGTCCGTTGAACCGATGTTCGAATTTCAAACCGAAAACCTGTTCCTATGTTACACACTAGTATACTTTCATTCATCATTCAATCCATTTGTGCCAACTCTTGTGAATCGACCTGTACCATAACCCTTCTTTTGTTCGTGCTAACGTCGGGTAAGTAAAACAGAATAGGTAATCAACGCAAAAGTGCAACGGTGTGTTGGATAATCGGGCACGGCTCAGCATAAAGGCCGGTGCATCTACAGCGAAGCGTAGCGCTTCATTGTCGAAGCATTAACGTCTTTGGATATATTGAAATAAGATCAAAATTAACTCTCATGCTCAGAAGCGTTTGAGGAGGTTATTTGTGGTGTTAATTAGTTTAGATCTTATTTCAACTAGTCCAAAGATGATAATGATTTGGCAATGAAATAGTCTGTGCGCTTCGTTGTATGTACGCTGGCCCTAATGCTCCAGGCGGCGTACGGAACCCTGCTACACTGATTTTCGCGGGACAATCTCTTGCTTGCGGATATATACATACCTACTGAAACTTACTTGGTATTTGAAAGTTCAAAATTACTTCGAAACGTAAATAGATATTTACATGTGGTTGGTTTAAGATTTTAAACCGACATTTACGAGTATGATACAGTTCATATTTTTTTTATGAGACTTGAAATACCTACCTAGGTACGTTGTTTACATTATTTTTCATCACACTTGCTCGTAAATAGTGTCCTAAAATGCTAGAAAAATCGACCGTAAATCCAAAATAATACCCGTGGGCCTTTTTTTTACCATTACGTTACTTAAGTGCGTAATAGCTTTTTTTTAAAATATTATACGTGGACTCGAACTATCACAATACGTCAGGACCCCAATTCTTGTGCCATTCGATATGAAGTTTCATTCGAGATGAAATGTCAGTTGAATACTATTTCCTAACAATCTCGCATAATAAACTATTGATCTCATATGTCACTAGAATCGGACTCCGAACACGTTTGACATTATCTGTGGTAAGTCACAGACAATGACGTAGTCTGCCGCTAATAAGTTAAAAATATGATCTTTTGGTCTGAGTTTATTTCATTTCCTCGCAATTGTGATGAAAAACATTGTATGTTACACGGGTGGTAAAGGAAATACAAAGCTCGAGTCATTAAAGCCCTCAGCCTTCGGCTTCGGGCTTCTAACAGACTCTCGTTTGTAATTCTTTCTTTACCACCCTTAATACACAATGTACTATTACCTTACTTACCAAACATTGCAAGTTCATGCTCTTATCCCAATCAGTTCCACTGGTTGCACATTTACATACTGATTAACAGGAGTGCCTATATTCTCGTGCGGATGGCAACTAGGCAGTGTGCGTATTACGTGCGTTGTATTGTTATCTTCATATTTCAAATATCAATAACACCGACATAATTACTTAAGTTTAAAACGAGACTATTAAGTAGGACGTAGGTAGTTTTTAAAGGTAGTCCTTTGACTGCAGGTAAGTAATTCAATTAGACATTAAAGTACCATTACTAAAATAGCTCGACTAATAGTGAGTCATGCCACTTAAGATATTTGTTAAATGCTAACGGCTTACTTGGTAATTAGATTGACTGTGACCAGCTTTAGCATACAACAACTTTGTTGCCGCAAGCAATCACTACCTTGTGTGAATGCTAATCGTTGTCGCAGGCACGTTTTCAAAGATCGCTCTTACGCCTTTTGCTTACGAACGAGACGTCTTTTTCGCATAAAACCGACGTTCCAACTCATAAAACTCACTTAACGTCCCTAATTAATTCTAACCATATTAACGCTGACAAGGGCCCGTATTTTTTATATTTAAGTGTCGTTTTAAGCTGAAATAAAAATTCATAATTCCACAGAGAAGTTTCAGATGGAGCAATAAATAAATTAGACGCGAGTCCTTATTCCTCGGCAAATGTTTTATTTTCACTGACAATTTTCCTCTTATTCCAGCTGGGTTTGCAACATTTTAAACTCAATTATCAATTAACTTTTGCGCCATTGATACCGACGAATCACAATTTGGTTTGGTTTCTTGAATTCAGCAACCGTGCAACCGTCGCCTTGTTACTGTTCGATTGCAAAAACCACGCGTAGATATCATATTGCTGAAATTTGACTCCTTGTTGTTCGTAGTCAATTAGTTCCTCCGTACCTACATAAATTCATACAATGTTGTTTTGTTTGCTCACGATTTTGATTTAAATGTCTCTTATTTACTTAGTACCAAGAGGTGGAACATTTGATCAGCTGGGCGTAAGACTCCCGTCGTCCCGAGACTGCGAATGTTATAATTTAATTTTAACGTTTGTACAGTTAATATTTTGATTCATTTATACAAACACGTGCCCTGGAGTTTCTACAGAAACGAAACATAGAAAAGAATATAAGGAATATCGAGTTACTCGAATCAGTGCTTGAGTTTCTCTAGTTCTTTATTTTATTGTATTTTTATGTTACTTCGTATGAATGGCGTGTGACAATATAAGACTTGAACCGTAATTGTATAAGATTTTACACAGCTATAATTTTGTTTCATGTTGTTTTTAATATTATATTATTAGTTGCTCATAAAAATGTATAATAATAACCAGCCCTTTATGTTTTTGTTTCAGGTAAGAGACAATATCCATTTTCGAGAGATGACTACAGCGATAAGTACGATACAGCTTTAGGATATTTCATCACCCAGCGCCTTAATAAAGCATTGGATATAAGAGCGATAACATCAGACAAGAATTAAAATACGATATAAAATAACAGGGCCGCCGTAGCCAAAATACAAATACAACTAACGTTTATCTTTTCTATCGCACAAAATGTATGGGATGACAGTTGACCACGTGGTTTATCGTTACGCACGAGAATGTCATCCCATACATTATGTATGATTTATGAGTGCTAGGAAAGAAAACATTAGTACCTACCTAGCATTTACATCTTGGCTAGGATATCTAGGATCACTTTCGGGGATGGGACCGATTAACGATAGGTAACAGAATTTATAACATTCTCAGCGGGCCTAGATGTCGACATATCTATGAATCTACACATTCTGATTGACATAAGCTGTCGGACGGTTGCTTCGGTCGGCGTTTAAATATGTCAATTCTATATGTTTTGTCAGTTTTTGAAGGTCGTTAATATGGCTATGGGTAGTAAAATGTAACTTGTAGGCCCGCTACTGTTCATAAAACTCGCTATGCGATCAATGTTCAGAAGGTGACAGATATATGTACTAGCATTGATTCTTCAAATAATCGAAACAAAATCAACCCATTAAATATCTTGATTGTTTGCTAATTCAGTCTCGAGCGTGTAGGCGAATGTTGAGCTCATAGGTATCCTTGGTTCTCTATTGGTTGTACGAAGCGTCTACCTACGCTCTATTAAGATTCGGTGATCAAGCGTTAATTGCTTTACCTAGTGAGTGAGCACGTCACTGGGTGCAGTGGAGGGCGACGCGGCGTCCGCCAGTGCACGGTCAGCGTAGCATTCCACGATGACTTTTGGTGATAATCTTTTAAGCATTTCCAACGATATTAATTTAACCTGTAAACGCGCAACGATTTCGTGTTTGTGTATATCTTGATCGATGCTCGCTTCACCCATACTAAGGTCATAGATACGTACCGCTGCATAATGCTATCGGCCACGCGGAAGTTGTAGAACTCGACGGCCAAAAATTCATCAGTAAGCATCGTGAGTCCCAGGATGCACGCTCAGCGTAGCGTTGCACGTCGGCCTGGAGTGCATGCAGCCTCCGACCGGCCCCCGCCGCTGCGTCAGCGAGTCCAACCCGAGCCCGCGCTAACCGCTTAGTCACGGCTGACGCCGCGGCCGCCGCACACCTGCGATACAAACTAACTTAATCTCACCTGAACTAACTTGTGATAACTCTGTGATATTCAAAATGATGGGATTCCTTGATGGTGTTTCGTTTTCTGTTTTCAAAAAGTGCCCCAATCTAAGATTCAAGAGAAGAAAAAGGAAATATCGAGTCAGGTATGATATTTGTATACCAGTTTAGTACTCGTGCGAGATGAACCACGTGTGATTGTTATCAATGATATCGCTTATCGGTTTCGCCATAATGTAGGTAGATTCGACTCGAAGCAGGCATAGAAATAATAACAATGTATTGTTTGCATTAATGTAGCAAAGGAACGAAACGGTTTCTGGGCTATTGTGTTGGTTGATTGTTGTGTATTGATTTTGTTGGTAAGCCTTGAACTTGCTATAAAATGAGTGAGTTTTAAACCATGTGTATAATATTCATTGCGCTCGATGCCCGCGGTGAAAATACTTTAATATCTTTCTTAGGTAACGCAAACAAATTAATTAAGTTTGACAGTGCCTTAATGAGTAAGTGGCATACAACTATTGGAATATAAATTAACATTATTTTGAATAGACTTTACTCTAGTTTCAAGACTTATATTGACTAAAGAAACGTAAATGAATGCTTTATTGTGTATTTAACAATAAATGACCATGTTTTTAATGCGCTTATTAATTTATTGCATATTTTTAATCTGATTTTAAAGCGAACTTAAGAACAAAGCCTGACAATGACACTTTGTACCGGACCAAAAAAGGAAATCAAATTAAGCAAGTCTAAATAAAAGAAATGAAGTTCTTTCTTAACTCTCAACTTAAAAAGTTCATCAAAAATAAAACAATATTCTCAAAAGAAGTCTGTTATTCTATTACTTAGATTCTGGTTTCTCAGTTAAGGATTTTCCTCATCAAATGTCGACTCAGATATGACCATGTAGTAAGTTAGTTATACATTAAGGTATAGGTTTACATAGTTTATTAACACGATGTTGATGACACAAATTACGATTCCGTCGAGTCGATCACAGCTAAAAGCGTACAATTTTACGTTAGTTTTAGAATTTGACTTAATTAGGTATAAGACATTCGGGACTTGACAGAAGCGCGTGGAGATACCACCATGTGTTTCTGTTTAGTCCATTAGATAAAATCATCTTTTACCGAACAATTGTCTTCGCGTATGATATCGATTGACTTATCACTACATAGTATAAAACAAAGTCGCTTCCCGCTGTCTGTCCCTATGTATGCTTAGATCTTTAAAACTACGCAACGGATCTTGATGCGGGTTTTTTTGATAGATAGAGCGGTTCAAGAGGAAGGTTTTTATGTATAATAAACTCTGTTTTATGTACGGGTGTTACAGAAAACTCGCAAACCGAAGCGAAGCGAGGGCGGGTCGCTAGTTTCTCTAATAAGTTCATCTAAAAATAACTTGACACTGGCAAAATACATCCTAACAGTAGTTGAAAGCCATGCATTAAAATTAGAAGTAGGTATAAAGCCCAAATCCTTTTGGCTCAAAACTACATCACGACGTGACGTTGCAACGTCACGCTAACAACAACGTTAACAATATGTATAGGTACCTATATCCTTGACTCCACCCACCTTTAAAATCTCAATCACTGCCTACTTATTTCGACCCATTTGTTAGAGTTTATCTCTTTAGGTAATTAGGACGTGCGTCTTTAAAGCGGTGACCTACAACGGCAAATTAGATTAATTGGCTGCATTTAAACCAGTTATCATCGATTCTACTTTATACTCTTGGACAGTCCTCAAACACTTTTGTACCTACATTTAAACAACCCAAAGTAACAGTTAAATGTAAAATGTAAGCTGAGGTAGCACAGCCGATGGCAAACAACTTAGTTACCAACCAGTTCTAGTCAGTGTATGTACTAACAAGATAAATGAGTTTGTAGGTCAGAATTGGTTGAGAACAGATGGTGACTATCGATTGCAATTGCCATATTGGTCCTTCAATACTGATTAACGTCGGGTTCCTATATTCAAACCGCGGATAGATAGGGCTTACTTCGGGTTAAAATTTGACATTTGCCCATACAAAATGTGTCAAATTTTAATCTGAAGTAAGCCTATCTGTCCGCGGTTTGAATATAGGAACCAGCCATAAGACTATAATGATGAAACATTGTTCAGAAATTAAGAATAATGACCGTTGAAATAGTTTAACTATCGCACAAAATACAAGTAAACAAAGCAAGGTTAGTGATTGCTGAACCGAAACTGCAGCAGCGGTCCTGGCAACACTGCGCTCACGGACCCATGGCCGTGACGCGGAAACAGACCGCTGACTGTGTAATGGAAATTTGAACTTGAACTTTCCAACTAGCAGGTTAAAGTCCCTTTTGCTACTATTTATTTCATTCTAAAGCACAAAAGACTGCTCATAGTACTTACTAAAACGAGTATCAATTCACTTTTATATTACAAGAATATTACAACCGAAACTTTACATTTTGAATTAACTAACTTAATCTGAGACTGTTTGTATTCTTATGTGTGTTTTGGGGTAATATTAACTTTGTTGTATTCTTGTTATTGTCAATAAACGTTAGGTTGTTAAAAGGAGTGACGTGACTTAATCAGATGGGTAATTATTTCTGTAAACGGCTAGCTGCCGGTTGGCCTTGCCGCGTCATATCATGGCGTATTCATGATTATGGAGGATTACAATGGCATTAGCGGAAGGCACAAACGTGTGACGCCACAATCACTTGACGGGCTAATTGTAGTTTGTGTTTGAGCACATTTCACCAGTCAGTAGATTTTTGAACAATTTCCGAACAATGAACAACCTTGGTTTTTTTTTGGCTTTTGTGGGATGAATGATCATTGTTAACATTATGCTGATATCATGAGGGTCATGTGTCGCGCTCCATGGTGGATAAACCTGTTGCGTCAAACCTTCGATTTTTTTTTATATTACGCTGTAACTAAGTCAACCATACATTATATTATACGAGTTAACTTTATATTTGTACATTTTTTATATGGAAAAAAATAGGGAAATTCTAAGCACACATCAAAGGTTTTCAGCATAAGCCTCCATTCGTAAGAGGCCTACTACTTTTGCATAGCTTTGATGTTTAGCGGATCGCACCACTTTAAATAATTATTAGGCAGAAAATGGCATGTTTTTTACTAGTGCAAGTAAGCCAGGTAGCTGATTCTCTTAATCAACTCGCTCTTGAACTCGACTTTAAGAAGTTCCGTCTGAGCACTCTGAGCGTACACACAACATTAAAGGGCGCGCATTCGCAATTAGGTAGCTTTGTGCTTACTCGTCGAGTGAGCCCGATCGTATGATGTCGCGCGCTCTATTTGACCGTTCTATAAAGGACCATACCCCTGAACTCCCTTTTGAGTCCTAACTCTTTTTTGGAAATAAAAACTTATATTCCTTAAATTTTGAAAAACGATTTTAGGGAAATTAGTAATTGTACCTACCTACCTAATTTAAAGTATCATGATATTCATGATTCAAAATCGAATCCTGACGTAGTGACTATGGCGTGAGACAAGGGATGGGAATAACACCTAAGTCCTTAAATTCGTTTTAAATGACGTTTGTCGAGATGTATATCCTGTTATGTTCTTCTTATCACTACTAATACTAATACTACTAATGCTAAGTAAGGTGTCGTTTAATTTTAAGTTTTTTTCTTAAATCTTCTTAGGGATAGAATACAAACGGTTGCTGTAAACCAAACACAGTCCATTAGGCCAGCTGTTAAATTAGGTGTACCTCAGGGCTCTATATTAGGCCTTTTCATATTTCTAGTCTATATAAATAACTTACTACCCACGGTAGATAACCCTTGTGATATTGTGCTATTTGCTGATGATAGAAGATAGATCGAAAATCTGTCGATTACAGTAGGATAAACGCCACGCTAGGTAAAGTTTTACTAGTGACAATAGTTAATTGGTTTACTTGTAACAATTTGCTATTTAATGCTAAGAAAACTAAATGTGTTAGGTTCGCTTTACCTTATGTAAGACCGGTAGATTTTAGTATATTTCTAAATGATGAGTGTTTTGAAATGGTGGATAAGGCGCTTTCCTTAGGAATAAATGTAGACAAAAACTTGCAATGGAGTCCCCATATAGCATTATTACTATTACTAGCAGGTAAATTAAGTTCGGCAGCTTGCGCTGTAAGGGCAATAAGGCAGCAGGCAATGTTGAGACAGCTCGCTTAGTTTATTATAGTTATTGTCATAGTGTTAAAAAATGTGATATAATAATTTGAACACAAGATATAGAAATAAAATTGCTTTTAATAATATCGTTAGTATATAAATCATTTGTAGAGGTTAATGCACTTATTTATAAAATAAATTACCTGACGTAGTTTTAAAGTTACCATTTCCAGTACTTAAAAAATCTTTTTAAAAGTCGTTGATATCTAAGGCTTACTATAGGGTCAAGGACTATCTAACAGATAGAAATGCTTGGCCTTAATTAAATTAAAAACCTAAATAACTTAATAATAACTTCAGTGTTTCGTGCGGCCTGCTTACTTAAAAAACTTTTTTTTTTTAATATCTATCTGTTCATGGTTCAACACGTCAACTGGACAAACACTTTAGAATAAGGAATCAACCCACAGTTCAACTGATCGATGTGAAATTTGGGACAGAGATAGTTTATAAGGACTTAAAGTACATAATAGTGCCATAACACTATGCATCCTTAGTTTTTAAAACAAATCACAGTTTTCGGACAAAATTTAGACCTGTTTCATTGCAAATCACATCACCATACGATAAAGTTATATTAAATAGGTACCAGAATTTTGTTTGTATTTGTATTTCAAGTGGTATATAGTTGAGGTACTCGTGTAGTCGCGTAGATACAACCACTTACGACAACTGTGCTAAAACAATTATCACGTTCTCGGTACTCAATTCGGGCGTATTTATTTCGCAGACTTCTAAATAAATATTACTCCATATTATATTATAATAATATAACACACATCGGCCCACCGAACAAGCCTCGCGGCCTAGTAACTGATCGTCGTTGAGTGTGTATATGAAAGCTTTTAGTGTTATTAAAAAATATCTTTAGCAAAACAATTTATAATTTTATATGTGATGACCGATTGAGCCAGAATACAGTCGAGGAGCGACTCGCTAATTATGATTAAGCCAACAAGACTTCTGTAAAGCTGTGTACAATGTACCCAAGTTTAAGATTTGTTAAAAAAAATAACTCCTATGCCGCTCTGAGACCTTTTAAAAGGCTTATGGAAATTGTTATATAGGTATTGTTTTAGTTAATAATAAAAATATCTCATAATAAATGAATAACAGAGTTAAACCAAGGCGTGAGTCAATGACGAGCCCGCGTAAGCGCGTGCGCCGGCTTTTCCCAGTTGGGTGGCGCCACTGACGCTAGAAACTTGAACTAAACCACAGAATAAGTAATAGTACAAGACTAAACCAGCCTAGTTGCATTCTACAAAAGGTGGCTAATGTAGGAAACTGTCAAAATATATGGCATGACCCAGGTAAACGTACGAACACTTACGTCAATTACACTTAATTACAATATACTTATAATTGCGAACGTTTGTAAGTGTGTGTTAGTTAGTTTGTTGGTTACTCTTTCACGTTGAAACGGTTAGGCAGATGTAGGTGAAATTTGGAATCGCGATAGCGTATGTATATTCTGACATACCACAAAGGCTACCTTTTATCCCATAAAAAACCTCTGCTCCTATAGATAGCGAGTTACTCTTTTTACGCGGGCTAAGTCGCGGGCAGAGCCTAGCCCCACATAAATTAATTAATGGTGAATTAGTTTTGCTAGGTATTGTTGGTAAACTTTGATTAACTACCTGCGGCTAGACCAGAAAAATAAGACGATGTCCATTCACTAAAGCATAAATGTTGTTTCTGACACTTACATTAATCAGTTGCCAACTTGCGGGTAAAGGAGCAAACCAGCTAATAGAGGTTGAACAGCAACCCCGTTGTTTAAAAAATCGATTGTATTGAAAAACTCACCACGTCAGAATTATTCAAAGAAAAGTTATACTTACCCTTTGGAAATGTTGTTAATTGTATCAACTTTTGTCGTCCTAGTAGAATAATGAATGCGTGATGTGTGTGTGTTCTCGCATATACACACTAGGCTGGTGACTAAAAAGTACGATAACCTAATTAATTTACTTTATAGCTTATAGACCTTATAGTATTGTAACCAGAGGCACAGAATAAGTAATAGTGCCAGAGGGGCTATTGCCTAACGCAATTGCAATCATTTTCTTTTGAAAATCGAAGGCTTGTCTACAAAATGACAACGTTTGTTCCGCCACAGAATAAGTAATAGTACAAGTACAGAAGCGACTCTCTGTGACAACAAACATGCGAATTTAAACCTATTCAGAACGCGGGAACGATAATAATACAAGTGCATGCACGGAAGAGACCTTGGTTACATTTTTGCGATCGATAGTGGGGGCGCCCCTAACGAGGCAAAATGCACCTTAAATCTGCGCCGCGAGAGTCTGTATTATTTCGACAGTCATGAGCTTTACTGACTCCGCCCACCTCCCAGGGATGGCACTTACTTATTACTTTCTGTGACTGTTGTAAGAAAACAAATTGAATTTATGATAATTTGTAGTTTTTTTATGTAGTTCTTAACGAGAAAAAATAGTTCATGCCTGGAGTGTTAGCAAAAGTTGTCCGCGACTTGTTTGTTGTTTGCTCCGATCTCCCTTTCTATCTAAGTAATATAATAACAATAAGACGTAGTTTACTAGTATTAACCTTCAAAATAAATATGTTATTTAATTATTCATTTTTTGGCATTTTGCTGTAATGTGATAAATGCCAAATTTTTAGTTTTATTGAATTTGACTGTGCTAATACCGTTGCAGACCTGTAATTGGTACTAACTATTTAACTATTTTCTTTATACATACCTTTCGTATTTGTATTTGTTCGTACAACTATTGGTGTGTCGAATTGAATAAATAAATAAATAAATATAATAAACAAATCAATATAGACCTTAAAACTTTTTGTTTGTTATAAACTCAAGCACTATCGTTACCTACTCCGTTACTTCGAAAAGCTGCCATTTGTTTCTGTGTTGTGTTAAAGATAAAAGATAAAAGATATTTATTCAGTAAGTAGGCCGCACGGGCACTTTTACACGTCAAGAATCTACCAGCGCTTCCCAAGAGGAGACACTGCTGAGAAGAAACGCCGCAAGAAACTCAGCAGTCAGTCATTTTTTAAACATATTACAATGGTACCTAATAACCAGCACATGCTGACCTTGCTTTAGCAGGCAGTTACTATTACTGGGAGATCTACTTACTTACACTGAACGCTGTTTAAGGCAAGTATAGATAACTGGTTTTTGGTCCGAATAAGTTGAAAACTGCGAAACTGCGGACGGGTCGTTAATAAAATAAATAATATTATACCGCTCTTTTTGCGTCGAGATTTCAAAACTGTATAGGTACTGATTGTGTCAGTAATTAAGTCCAGCTACTCGTAACGACCTATCTAGATCGAAGTTATTAATAATATTAATAATAATCTTACCTTTCGGCATCCTGAGGCAGGTTAATTAAAGATAATTCGACATTAGAGTTATTATTTAAGCACCCGTATGCGATTATAAGTCAATTCAAACAAAAACTTTGGCAGCGCACGGCGGCGCGCGTCGAGACGAGCGCTCGCGTGACACTCAACTGATTCGCCCCTTGCAAGGGGCAGCACATTTTGAAGGCGATAGCGCGGAGTGTCACCGGCCTGGTTCCGCATTGAAGTCGAATGCGATTGCGTTAGGCAACAAATAGTTCAGCAGTTGACTTTTTTCAAACAAGTCTAGACAAAATAAATTTATTTATTCTATGTTTATAGAAAGTCCTTGGATAATCTGATTTGACTTGCTATTTTTCGCTGTAACTCTGTCAGGCATCAAAGACATCATTATTAAATTCTTCCACCTAACGTAACTATTACATGTCATTAAAGTATCGATTATCGCTGTATTGCATGCAATGTTCACTTTAAAGTATCGGTGACCTGTACTTTAATTTGAACATTAAGATGCAGGGTAACGACAGTCAGTTTTCTCACATATTGTAGAACATTTATGGTATGAATGTAGATAAAGTTACGTATGCGGCTGTACGCATAATTAGGCAGTAAAATACTCGTGTGATCTTACAATGAAACTCGCCTTACGGCTCGTGTCATAAAACCACACTCGTATATTAATGCCTGTCATTATGCACCAGTCACATAAATAACTATTTCGCACCGGTGCCGTATATTATCGCTCTTGCGTGTATTTTGTCTGATGAGATGATGTACTCACCAGTCGCCATTACCGGAAGGTGTCAAACGATTCGCCAGGAATTGACAGGCGCCTAGCTTATTAATACTATATCGCGATGTGATATACAGTGTGTCCCTGGATAAAGTGCACAAACGAATAGGGATGAAACTAGACACAATTTTATCGACAAAAAAAATAATAAAAAAAAAATACCACCTTTATTTATTTTTTTATGATTTTTTAAAAAAAGTCATAGTACGCAGAGGACCTCATCGGAACAAATCAAGATATTTTGGCTCCTGTGGGCTCTATTGACTTGAAACAAACGGAATTATAATCACAAAAGTTTATTTGTGTCAATGAAAATAGAAAAAAATGAGAAAAAATGACATAAACCCTAAAAATAATGACTTTTCCTATGAATTTTGTGTTTTTTTTTCTCGAATTTTTAGTATTTACTCGATTTACTCAAAATTATGCCCATCTTACCTCATGTTATTTTTACCAGTAATGGTTGTGTATCTCATTGCCTTTTATTTAAAAAAATAACCAAGTGTCTCGCACAATTACAAGATCCTTAATGAGCGGCCAAACAAAGACATTGCGTTTACACTTAATTAGGTAGCCGCTCAGGTTGAAACCCTTAATGGAGGATTAGGATTACATTTTGGGTATGGGATTATAAAATCAAACGAATTATGGAATTTCATAATTACTTATTTAATGTAATAACTGTTCAAAATGCCCACCCCGCTCTTGCAAACACAATCCTGCACGTACTGCTATTTGTTGAGTTGCTCGACGTATCATTTCCGGGTTATTTTTTATGTAATTTACACAATGGACAATTCTGCCACGCAATTCCTCTTCTGTGTTGATAGGGACGCCGTATACCCTCTGTTTCATTGTGCCCCAAAGGAAATAATCCAGTGGTGTCATGTCTGGTGAGCGTGCTGGCCACGCCACTGGCCCTTGTCGGCCAATCCAACGATTAGCATAAGAGGCGTTGAGAAATCCCCTTACGTCAAGTGCGTAATGGGCCGGGCATCCATCCATTTGTAAATACATTGTTCTTCTAGTCTCCAAGGGCACATCCTCCAATTCAAGGGGCAGATCTTCTCTCAAAAGTCCTAAAACTCTGGGACCGTTCAAAGTTCTGGGGAGAAAAATAGGGCCAATGAACATGTCACCAATTAGTCCAGCCCACAGATTTATCGAAAACTGCACTTGAAATTTTGACGACCTTTTGAGGTGAGGATTTTCTGCCTTGGGGTTCCATTCATGTAGATTCCTGCAGTTTGTGATCCCATGTCGTGTAAACTGACTCTCATCCATCCACAGAATTTTTTGGGTGAATTCAGGATCGTTCCTGATCTGCCGTTGAATCCAAGAAGACAGCACACATCTTGGTACCCTGTCTACGTCGTCGTGTAGATGTTGAACTCGTTGGTAGTGGTATGGGTGAAGACCTTCTTTTTTAAAAATCCGCCAAACCGATGATTTTGAAACTCCATGCTGCAAGGCCAACCGCCGAATACTGGTCGTCGGATCAGCAAATAAACTTCTTAGTATGGCTTCCTCAACAGCTCCATCAATCACTACTCCTGCTTGTTCTCGGCGATCTCGATCCAATCGAAGTCCATTCGACAATCGTCTGTGAAGTTCTTGAAAATTACGAGCAGACGGTACAGGTCTCCTGTTCGGGAATGCTGCCATGTATAATAAACGAGCAGCTCTGGCATTACCTCTCGCCATTCCATAATAAAAGTGGATGTCGGCGAGATCTCTGTGCGTGAACTCACTTAAACGGGGCATTTTATGAAATCCTGATAGTAGAAGTAGTTGTAACTGAGAATAAGTAACGACGAATGATTCGAAGTAACTGATGAACTAAACCTTATCTTATCACTATTTATGCTAATCCTAACATGTATTCCCCGCCCCACCCCAAATAAAATTCAATAAAGAGTAAGGACAATAATCTACCTGGGCGACAACCTAATTAAGCGTAATCATTATGTCATTGTTTGGCCACTCATTAATAATCTTATAATTGTGCAAGAAACCCAAAATGTAATCCTAATCCTCCATTAAGGGTTTCAACCTGAGCGGCTACCTAATTAAGTGTAAACGCAATGTCTTTGTTTGGCCGCTCATTAAGGATCTTGTAATTGTGCGAGACACTTGGTTATTTTTTTAAATAAAAGGCAATGAGATACACAACCATTACTGGTAAAAATAACATGAGGTAAGATGGGCATAATTTTGAGTAAATCGAGTAAATACTAAAAATTCGAGAAAAAAAAACACAAAATTCATAGGAAAAGTCATTATTTTTAGGGTTTATGTAATTTTTTTCTCATTTTTTTCTATTTTCATTGACACAAATAAACTTTTGTGATTATAATTCCGTTTGTTTCAAATCAATAGAGCTCACAGGAGCCAAAATATCTTGATTTGTTCCGATGAGGTCCTCTGCGTACTATGACTTTTTTTTAAAAATCATAAAAAAATAAATAAAGGTGGTATTTTTTTTTATTATTTTTTTTGTCGATAAAATTGTGTCTAGTTTCATCCCTATTCGTTTGTGCACTTTATCCAGGGACACACTGTATACAAAAATAACATTGTTTAAGTACACAAAGATAAATAAATCTCCTCCATTTTTAATTACATATTAAGTAGATACGAGTAAGGATAAATAATCACACTACACGGAAAGCATGCGTACTCAAGGAGATGGGCGGATGAAGTTTCCGAATATTTATGTTTATGATGATATTATGTGCCGACGTTTATCGTCATAATATTAAAGACGCTTTCCTTGGCGTAGGTTGTATGTGTGGAGACATTAATTGCTTCCTTAATCTTTATCATGTCATAAATAATGATTGTAGTTAATACATTTTTGCTGCTAACGCATTATAACGTTCACGTATTATATAATTACTAAATATCAAAAAAAACGTGCTTATTTAAACCTTACCTTAGAATGCGTGATTAAGTTAGCTAGTTTCTTCTATATTTCAAGGTATCGACCGAATGGAAAAATTACATGAGTTTTTAACTTTTGAGATTAGTATGGTATCTTATTCATTTTAATTAATAATTCTAAATCGAATTATCGAGTAAAAAAAATGTGGACTGGAAATGTACTTTCAACAGGACTTAATAAGATCTTATTAGGCGCGTTCAAAACACATTTTAGTAGATAATTATATTTTTAATGTTTAAGTACAGTCGAAAGCACTGATATCTATAAGTACACCTATTGCGTCAAAAATATATGTAATGTAGATATTTTTGACGTCTTGGGAACCACTTTGATTATACAATACTTTATGAAGTTATAGGTGAAAAGTTTAAGTAAATGACCTCTTGCATGTAGGTTTGCGCATTACCTACTTGTTAGTCACTAACTAAGTAGATGTTATATGTATTAAGGATATCTTTAGGCGCACACGCTCTTGCTTGAAAAAGCAGAAATATTTTTAGTATTTTGCCATTTCGACTTATTTTACAAAACCGAGGGCAATTGAGAATGTAATAATGACATTCTGGGCGCTAGGCTATATAATGTTTATTCTACTTTACAATTTTTTGACTCTATTTTCATCAGATTAAGGTCCAAAAGTGGTATCTTGGTCGACTATAATTAATATAACTGTGTTTGCCGGGTTATATTTAACGTCTCTCTCTACTAAGTAATAAGATACAATAACTTTGGTATTGACTGATTGAGTTCAAGGCTATCTATGTTTGTCGTGGTTCGTGCTATGTATAGATTTGATATCGGGATTGAACTTTGTTCTCTCGTTGATCTTATGTTATTGTGTTTGAGCGATAGAAGGTAAGGTAGCGAAATATTTAGATATTTAAATACCCCGTTTAGAAAAGTGTACCTACTCCCCAGTTCTTATGCAAATGTCTGTTAATACAAAATTCCAAAGATCCATTAAAAGTAGGTACTTACCTAGGTCTCACAAATTGGATGTTATCTTTATTGCTGTAGTGTTTAATTAACGTGGATTATGTTGCAATTAGTATTTCCATTATTTCGGGCAGTAATAATAGAGGCTTCTGGATCACATAATCTGTGAGCAGGTAGGTCACAGTTTCCTTTGTGGATTAGAGCTCGCATTTGGCTCGCACACCTATGTTGCCGCCGTTGCCGAAAGCCAACTTTGTGAGTCAAAACAGGTACTTTGCAGATATGATTGGTGAGTATATTTCATTAACAGAAAAAGTATAGCAGTAACCCCTACGAAAATGTTCAGCAGTTTAGTGAACATCAAATGACAAGCATGACAGTGACATTCATGATGACGTCGATGAGTATTCATTCAATATGCTCAATTTTTATTGGGGCACTAAATTAATTTTGCGTTTTTAGAATAAACTTAATGGCGCGCCACAGTAGGTATTTCGGTTTACATACGCTCCGACATAAAAAAATATAATTACATTTATTATGAATGTGAATCAAATATTTAATTTACTCGTTTTTTTATGTTTTAAATTGTACGCATCGAGCAGTTTCCATCAGAATCCGACTAAGTTTGTTTCCCGGCTAAGTTTGTTTCTTATTCGTTTATAGAACTGGAATAAAAAGTCAATATCAATTATCAACCCTGAATAGGACCCGAGTTGTCAACTCAATGCCATTATAATGTCATGGTAACCTTGCAGATCATTGTCAAAATAATGGTCGATATGTTTAAAATAATTATTCATTGACATTGGCAGGCCTCAACGATACTAGTGAATTAGGGTATTATTGCAAAATTTACGTACAGTCACGAGATTTAATTTGGGACTCACCTTTGGTCCAAAGTCATTCTGACTTGACATCTGTAACGACATTGACGACTGTCATATTTTTCTTGAAATGGGTCCCAAATTAAGGCTCGTGACCGTACCTAAATCTAATCGGTGCAGATACATGTTTAACTCTATAGAACTTGCCACCTGTAAACATCTACTTGGGTTCTCTTACGCCTTACGGCGGTACCTACCTATGTTAGAGAACGAAAACCACGCGGTGTTTAAAAGTTGACCTATTTTTTATACAACCTGTGGCACTCTTCTTAGAGCACCGCTGTCATTTACGTTTGTCATACTCCCGCGGGTACTGTATGTACAGCATCTTTGAGCCGTAATGTATTTTTTTCTTAATTCATGTCATTCACTCCTTGTGCAAGTTGTAAGTATTTCGCTATTGTCCAGCGTTTTGGGACAGCAGTATAGATACAGGCACTTAGGTAATAATTTTATAAAGTAGCGAGAACTGTTTAAATATTGGCATTTTAACCGACTTCAAAAAAGATTATCATTTCGATACGTATGCATGTACCTAATCTATAAAGATTTTGGCACTGCAATATATTTACATATGATAATTCACAATTGTGGCAAAGATAAACGATTTTATTGGTGTATGTATGTTGTATGTATGTTCGTACGCGCATTTCTCCGAAACTATAAATCGAATTGTGACCATTCTTCAAGATAACAATGCAAGTTTCATAAAAATCATTTAGACGTTTTCAAGATTTGGACTAAACGTGTAAGTTTGACGGCTTGGCTTATTGACATGAGAAGCGGGTGTGGTGTCAAATGGGAAATATCTCAAAACTTTGGTCAAAAACAATTTCTTACTTAACCCTTTGCTTGACCGCTTTTGACTTGATACAAACGTCGTCCTCACACGCCAATGACAGCTAATATCAACCTTACGTCACAAATACTCGGGTCTACTTTGCACTGTATCTGTGACCACTATATGGGTCGATGGCGTCGTAGGCACGACAGTACGCGACCACTTTAGTGGTTTCTGGCGTTCCAAGGGTTAAAAGAGGCCTCTACTCTGCGTTAGATGTGGGGTGAAATGATGATGGTGATGAAAAATTACGAAATGAAAAAGTTTTAAATAAAAACACTTCAAGGAGAAATAAACTCAAAATTATGAAAGAATATTTATTAGATGTACAGGCTGTCCCAGAACTTGATGTAGATAATAACGGGTAAGGATTTTTCAAAAAGGTCTAGAATATAAATTTAACTTTTCAATCTGTTAATGAGTTTAAGAGTTATTAAGGTTTTAATGATACTGGTAAATAACGCTGCAGTGGGTAGGTACACCTTCGACGCCCTTGGCTAAAAATAGCCATAATTTTAGATTCTAAAACTTGATATTTAATTCTCAAGAACGTTCGCATTCAAAATAAACCCGTACTTTCTAAGTCACTAGTATTTCTCACTTTTCATTGGTTTTACGAGGTTTTCTTATCCCTTAATATTTTCGTCAAGTTTCAGGACACCCTGTAGTTACATTTAACCAATAAAAAATATCAAAAAGAGACACGAAGCAATGTAGAGGCCTATAATTTTGTGTGACGTCGTTGTCAACAACCCAAGTAACACAAAAAGCCGTAATAAGAGCTGTTTATTAGAATTGTCTACGCTTAAAGCTGAATAACTTAGCTGAATAAGGGCTGAAAAAGCGCTTTTTCAGCCGTTATTCATCTTAATTGGGCACAAATTATTCAGCCTAAAGTTCACATGGCTGTTTAATTGCTTTATAGTGGCTGAATAATGGCTGTATTAAGGGTCACAGAGTTATAAGGGCTGAATAACGGCTGTTTAAAAGAGCACAAGGGCGTGTTTATTCAGACTAAAGTTCACATGTGAACCCTTATTACTATCTTAAACCTCCACAAGTTCACCTTTAGCTGGACAAGCAAGAAAGTCGCTACATCAAACGTCAAGTTACAAATCTATATAATTAATTGAATACCTGTTGAAGTGTTTTGATTTTTCATTGAGATGACCCTACGACTAGATTTGCTTCAACGGGAAATGGCGGAATATTAAATAGTAATTAAGTATACTTGAATTTTTGTTATATCAGTGAAAATGATTGCGGTCTCGATTTTACTGTGTATATATATCTATATATATATTATTTAAGAAAATTTTCACGCGCTCCATAAATAATGCGTTTTTTTACAAAATAAACAGTAAATATACGCCGAAGAAAGTATACCAAATCCGTTTTCTTTCCTTTTTTATCAAAAATATACCATAAACTGATGTTACTGGTCTAAGAAGAGACAATAATTTTAATTTAATAATAGTTTATGGTTGAAATATCCTCAAAAGTAAAGATAAAGTACGATAATTTAAAGGTTATAGAATAAAAAATGGTGAATGAGTTTTCTGCACCAATGTGAACTACTTTTATTCCATATTTCAGCTATAGGCTGCGTAATGATTAACGAGAGTCCCTTTATTCAGCCTAAACCAGTAATAAGTGTAACTCGTGACCGCAAATTCAGCAGTAGCCGTTAATTTGATTCACTAATATTCTTCTAAACAGCTATTAGCGTTTTGCTGAACTTCTAAACAGCCGCTATGCAGATTGTATCAGTAGGCTGAATAAAGGCTGACTAGCAGGGAAAAAATCAGCCCTAAGCGTTAGTAATGTTCACTTGTAGTTCACTATACCTCTATTGACGTTATAATAGTTCACAAGTGGTATCTTAAAAAGTCAACGTAATAAATATTCACATGTGCTATCATACACAGCACTTAGCATAAAGTTCTCCACTAAGTTGCCCTTAAACAGCTAATAGTGTTTAAAAATACTTAGAGCTGAATAAGGACGTAAATGTGTACCCTTTCTATACCGTAATACAGCTCTTATTCAGACTGAGCTGTTTAATTGACACTAAATGCTATTATGCAGCTGTAAGTTCACGGATGAACTTTTGTAAGTGTTTATATCAGCATAGAACTGTATATAAGACCACGAGTGAGTAGTTATATTGCTTACTGTGTTACTTGGGAAAGACATCGAACATAAAACTTAATCTAAATAGAAACAACATACCGCTAGGTTATTAACAGGTCATGTTGCCTTAAACGTTCGTGGAACTAAACGTTTCTATTCTATTCTGTCATTAATTAAACGTGGCGGCTGGGAGACGCAGGAATGGTGAATGGGCTTTAGACAGAGATGGGCAAAATTTATTCGAATGACGAATAACGATTGAGAATAAAAAAATCATTCGCGAATAACGAATAAATTTTCCGAATGATTATTCTTATTCGTACATATGGCGAATAAATTATTCGCGAATAAATCATTCGATGAATAAATTATTCGCGAATAAATTGTATCACGAATAAATCATTCCCGAATAAAATACTACGAATAAATTATCCTTGTTTAAAAGTCAATCGCTATAAGATCGACAGGGGTATTAAATTAAATAAAGAAATGAAAAATATATAGTGGTTTTGTGTGGTCTTGTGATACCACATCACGGTTTTCACTCAAATCCGTGGAGTTTAACGAGCTATCCTTGCTGGACTGGATATTATCGTCATCGTCATTAACCTTACTCATTTTTTTGTTAAAGTAATACACAGACTTCAGAGATGCGACTGGTTTAGACCAAAGTATGCGAATGACTAATTTTTGTGAAATAATAATGAACACGGGTAAACAAACCGATAAGAAAATTGAGTTACGTGGTTATCTCGTTCATTCATATATCCATCTCTTTCTGGTTGGCTACCTGCGAGACAATCCCTAGACCCTAAAATATGCTCCAGTTGCATTTTAATGGTAAATTTGAAAGTGTACTATAATATTATTCGTGGTATTTATTCGAATAAAATAAAGAATAATTCATTTATTATTCGAAGAAGTGGTAGAATAATTTATTCGCGAATAAATTATTCGCGAATAAATTTATCGCGAATGATTGTTTATTCGAATGATTATTCAAATAAAAATTTATTCGAATAATGCCCATCTCTGGCTTTAGATGCATTAGCATTGCACTTTCCGCGCAGCTTGCCGACCGTAACCTTGGCTGCAACTCGGTCGCGCTGCGATGACGACCCAACCGGTTCCCCCAGCTAACACACCGGCTTTGACTCGAAACACGCTAAAGAAAGGCTTAACTCAAAAAAATACAGCAAAACATTTTAGATTTTAACATGTGCGTACTAAAACTCAGAGTCGTACCTGTACAATCGGTGAGTTCTATGTTTAACATTAAGCATGACGTCATAACTACGTACTTACGTTGAGGTTGTTTTTTAAGACTTATTTTAGCTACTTACTTGAAAAATGAGGCCACTTAATGTCACGTTAATTAATGTGAACGGCGGCTTGTCCTTAATTACGACTACTTTTACATTATTGTTACGATAACAAACTGGGTTTTTCCACTTTTACCCCAGTTTTAATTAAAATATATTTAAGCCTCGCGAGGGGCACTTTGCATTGCATTGTCGTCGGGTTTACATATTTGGTCAAAATTAAAGCCAATTCCATTAACGTTAACTGGTTCAAATTATGACGGACGACTGACTAACATACATACAAACAGTGCAAGTTAAATAAAAGCTTGTAAAAAATAATCCAGGGGGCCAAACAGTTTCCAAATATATTGTATGTGTTTATATTGAATAGTTCACAATATTATTATTATCTTTATATGAATAGATGCCTCAAACCAACATTTTACTTCATTTCAAGATGTGAGGTTTTTCTATTTATATTTTATGTTGTGATATACACGCAACATTATAAAGAACAATGTTCACTCGGGGACCTGTAAACCAAAACAAACTGTGCATAATGTAGAAATGACCAGCCTCTCGGGTTAAAACTCTGTCGTGGCGAGCAAACTACCTCAGCTTTGATATATTTTTACATAGTTCGTCGCTTCATTATGCAGATATAATGATAATCCAGGTAGCTTCTACGACGTTTCCTGGTAAGTTAAAGAAACGACTTGGTTACTCAATACATCTTCGAATGAAGCGACTCACATAAATCATATTTAATAGTGATAGTAACTTCACTTCCAGAGGCTCGTTTGGTCATTAATAGTAGACCTAATTTTTTGCACGATCATCCTACTAGACAGGTTGAATTACAAAAGGACCAATTAGTAATTCAAAGTGTTATTTATATAACTTCCTCATGAACCATCAATTTTATTAATACATTGTAAACGATCCATTATCTCGATGAAGGCTTATAAGGATCCAATATTTTGCTTCCCCTCGCTCTTATACAGGTACTAAAATGGAAATTTTATTCCGGCGCCCCCATTCAAGTGATTTTCATTTAATAGGTCCTGCCTGAGCCGTTCTCAAATTTAATTTGTTCATTCTTGCCAACGCAACGGTCACAATCTAGGTAATGTTTTTCATTTGGCTTCTACCTTAAGTATTAATTTGATTAAAATGTGGCGCATTTTTATTACGGGACAATTCAATAATTAACGTATACTTTTATAAGTATAAAGTAAGATAGGAAAATTTTAGATCATTAATTAATCTAATCTAATTAGATGACTGCCAAAAATAACATAAAAAAACACAGGGGACAATCTCATACAAATTAACATAGTCCCAAAATAAGCACTTGGTTTGTACTATCTTTATACATTTGTGTGACATTGTGCGCTGATTTTCTTATAAAAGTACAACTACTGCTATTTTTAATTATAATTTATATATATTATATTATATCTTTTGTATAATAATACATGAATTCTATACATTTTGGGAATCAGTGAGCAGTTAAATTGCTTTGACAATTGAATTTATAATATACGAAATAGGGAAGGAAAATTACGAGTTTGTCAGACGAAATGAACGTACGGCAAATATTTGCCGCAGTATTTCAAGTAAAAGTGTAGTAACGTGTAGTCTATGTTTTTGTCTCATTGATAATTACACGTACAAATCTTGATGACAATGATAGTAAAAAACTTGTGAAAGCCCTTTATGGTGTAAGGGGGCGTCCGTTAATAACATGTGCTCTAAATAGGTGGAGGGGTCCGGCACAATCTCACGGAATCTTTTAAAGAATTGTAATTGTATTGTAAATTGACAAAATGTATTTTGTACTAGATATGAAGCAGAATACATGAATGTGTTAATATCAAATAATTTTATTTTTAAAAATTACGTAGGAAATCTTTCTCTAAGGGGATGAGGATCATCAAATCCCACCAAAATGGGAAGTTTAAAAAAATACCTTGCGTAATTAAAGTAGCTAACTAGCTCGATGGTACCCTAATTTGTATTTTTATCAGAACTAAACAAATTTATGGCTAATTTCACGTACGTATACTAAGTCACCTAATATAATGTTGAGCATACTTAGAACCTTATCATTGTGATTGTCATCGTTATTGTCATATTTGTCATTTTATGTTCAGTTTGAAGTTTAGTATATACTAAAGCGCTTAACATTTTCGTTGGGGTTCTGTACATTCTTTTTTTTATCTCCATTGTATTTTTTTGTTCTTCGTATGTATAGTTTGAGAAATATAAATTGGAAACTTCTTATTTAGTTTGCGATCTTTTGTTCGGCGTAAACACTTACCGGACAATGAGAAGTCGAGCACCCGTATCTATTGTTCATAACAGCACTAATCCTCACTTGGGAGCCGGAGCGACTAAAGTGCATTTTTTTACACGCGATTATACTACTTATTGTCAACGACGTATAGCCTTGAATAGTGAAAACAAACGCTTAATTATGAGTCGCTTCGACACTCAGGGTGCAAAAATACTACTACTCATGGATTGAAAAGTATTGATACTATTTGTTTTTTCTTCTTCACTTGGGTGCAGATAGTAATCTAAATAAAATAATTTTGCTTTTGGGGGTGTATTATAAAACATTTTTTTTTTTTCTGTGATATTATGTGGGTATTTGGTTCCACAAGTTCAAGTACTAGTGACTCGGATGAATGAAATACTTAATGTAAAAGTATCCTATACATTTTTACTAATAAAAAAATATCATAACCTATTGGACATTTTATTTTTTACTTTTCTTTTTCAAATAAAATTGTGATACAAAATCGTGCCGCAAATATCAAGACTTTTCGGTTCGCTGTGTTGTTTGAAGAACGGGGGCACTTTTACAACTAGCTTTTGTTTGATATTTACAAAAAGATTTAAGTGGAAAAAGTAAATGTTCAATTCATATTTCCTAGACTATACAATAAAGTATAGTATTTAGAAGTCGGTACCTAAAAATCGACTTCTAAGAAGAGTTAACTACAGGAAGCGTAACAAACATACAAAGTTACTTTCACATTTATAACACTAGTCTGGATTATGAGTTTTAGGCAAACTGGAGCTCCTATTAAACCAAATACCAACATCCTAAAAAATCTAAGTTTTCCGAATATCTTGGATACTTCGGTTGCTTTGGTTTTTTTTTCTCACGTTATGTAGGGAGATATTAGTTTCTTCTAAAGGTGGAGGGCGCCAGGCCAGCCGCATGAGTATGGATACTTCAGGACGTCCCATAACTATGCTACACGAAGAGAAAGTACCTTAAATGTTCCAGATATTTTATTATATTCAAATATTTTTCTGTATGGAGACATTATTTTATTTTTAAAACTTAATACTGCATCCAAATATTTTTTAGGAATTCATGCGGAAAGTGAATCGAAGTGACCGAATGTGAAAAAATCACCCTGTATTGGTATGATGCCAACAAAAAGGGTAAATGATAAGTTATAAGGGTTATAACACCCAACTGATGATGAGGTGGCTAGCTGTATCGAGTGAATATGTCAAGGTCCGCATTTGTTAAACGACTCTACCGCGCCCCAGAAAATAATCTCGAGTGGTGAGAGAGATAGCCGGGTGGTCACAGCAAGTCGATTTCAAGATGATAAAAAAAAATCTTTGATTACAGTTTTTATTTTTTTAATTCAAATAAAGTCTCCATACAGAAAAATATCCTATCTATAATAGTTTAGGTACTTTCCGTTCATGTCGCAGAGCCGTGGGACACCCTGTATACTACGCGTCCCTTATGATTAGGGTTGCCACCCGTACTATAATATATAGTATTGTACTATATTTCGGCTGTCCGTACTTTATAATATATGAAAGACATAAAGTACGCTAAAATACTTTATTTTTAAGAACAATATAATTTCGAAATTAGAGTCTTATAATATGGTATAGTAGGAACTATTTAAAATCACGATTCCCACTTGAAAACTTATCCGCGATGAATGGCATTGTTATCTTTTGTTAAACGCAACCGCTAACTACCTGTACAACATGAAATGCATCAATAACAAAAAAAATCATATGAATTACAACTTTACCGTCTTGCGAATAAGGTTCAAATTAGAATAGGACACACTTCACATAGATCCTTTTGGAAATGACATATAATAAGGACCACTGGGTCGAGCTTTTAGCATTTTTATAAAAATATCACCTGTAACAAACATAGACAGGCACCTGCGTGACAATCGTTCTTAATTTCAAAATGTCATACGTTGAGTGCATGCTATGACAATATGAACCTTATTTTTGAAGGAATACTATTGTTATTCATACGAAATCTTTTGTTATTTATGGTATTTATTTTGCACTGGTAATTAACGGTTGGGTTTACAAAGGATAACAATGCCATTGTTCGGGCAGTTAAGCTCTCAATCAAGTGGGAATCGTGATTTTAAATAGTTCCTACTATAACATAAATAAATTTTGGTCTAGACGTTTCTGAACGACAAAATGTTATTGAGAGAAGCTAGTTCGAACAAAAAATATGTCTTTAAATATAAATAAAAATGTACTACATTTTTGTTGTATGTACTATATTTTTTGGTCCTATAATTCACCATAAAATATACTATATCTTGATAAGAAAGGTGGCAACCCTACTTATGATAGCCCACAGTAAGGGCACCAGAATTCGCGAGCAGCCAGTGTTAGGGGCTCTTGCTGACTCCTCAATGCGACCTTTGAAGAAAGCTTCATACGTGGTCCTCTGACGCTGAAATGTGCATGAGGGGAAGTACGGCAAAACGTGAGGGCACTACTGAAAAATAACCTAGTTGTTGTTAACGCAGAATACATCTCTGTATTAAAACTTCAGACTGACATTCATTTTTCTACAGCTGTTATTAGCATGAAAATATCGTAATTTATATACTAACGATCAAATATTCATCAAACGTTTTAGTAAAGCTATCGCATTTCAAAAACAACGCTTTAATAACGCTAATTTAAAAAAGATAATGATTAGATATACAGGTAGGCTTTGATCCGCTCCTCCTTTCGATCCATCACCAATTATATCCAGTTTATATGCGAATTGGGGGTTTAAGGAATAAGGTCATCGAATAAGCTTTATTAAAAATCTGTTCGAATATTCAAATAGGGGTGAAATTATAGGGCAGTGTGTAAGGGCCAAATGAGGGGATAATCTCAGTAGGGGGCCCGACCCGGCGTTACGCGGCCGTCGCCGGCCGCCGCCTCAGACCTACCGGTGATTAATCTTTTTGTCATCCAATTGGATTTTTTATTGGGCCAGACTTTAATAAAGTTGCCACAAAAATAAAACAAGAACATCCCTTTGAGCCGAATGGATAAAGGCATTTTATTAGACATAGGTTGAATGAAATTTAAGTCTTTGACGGAAGGTAAACCGTTTTAGTATTTAGAATGTGAATGGTTAAACCGGATTTGCTTGACTTCGTTATCGGCAGATAAGAATATAGGAATTCAAATACATTTTTTAAAGCATCTCAAATACGAGTGTAACGTGGATATTGCTCAAACCTGAAGCAGCCCCGAGTACAATCAAGTTTGTTCGGAAAGGTCCTTTCCTTCGCTTCACAATGATATCTGGTAACGACTGTAACGAGTACGATTTTATTGCATATACAGGATGTTCTGTATTTAGGGGCAAAAAACCCCGTGTACATAGACGAGCCACTGGTTTTCATAACATGACATGGGTTTAGTAAAATTAAAAATCGTACGGTTCTTGAGATAATCGCAACTTAGGTACCTATTGGATATTCGGTATTTCACATCTTGTTGAATTTTTTATAATCCTTTTTGCATAATTTGAGGATTTTAATAATTTATTTATGAGTTACTATTGCTGATCAGTTGCACTATGAGATCGCAAATTTTAGTAAACTTTAGCAGTTTTCTCGTAAATTATCTTCGACTTGACAAAATATTTGATGAAACTTTGAAAATCTGTGGTGTGTTTTTTATAGAACCGGTGGCCCACTGGTATAACAGCTTCTACATTTCATACTCATTAAGTCAAAAATAAAATTGGATTTATTATAAATTAATTAAATATGACTAATTAAACGGTGGTCTAGTATAAATTTCTAAATGATCTTAATTCAAGTGTTTTGACGTAAATATCGGAAATACCATATTTTAATTTATTTATTTCCAACTACAAATAGTAAAGTTGGAGTTTTTTTGGAGCGTCGAAGTTATCTAGTAAGCAAACACTTGTAATGGTAAAAACTGCTGCGTACGGCGAAACTTATTGCAGAAAATAATCATTCATTTAAAGTAATTTATCCGTCATCATTCTATGACATTGTATACTGGTTCGGCTTAAAGTTATGGTGGACAATGTAATTCTCATTTGATGGTTTAATAATAAATGGGATCCAAACGGCAGCGCCGGCGCTAGCTGGAATTTCAAGATATGTTTACATTTTTCACCATATTCCATTGAAATAATGTCCAAAAATGTAAACATGTCTTTGACGTCGACTGTACAAGCCTAGAGCTTAGTTTGGGACTAGTTCAATTGGCATGACATGGTCCCCTGTTTTTTTTAAGTTTACTAATAACATCGAGTACCTACATAACACAAGAATGCTTTAAGTAAAATCAAACTTCGAAATGTACTTTATTTAAGCTACGTAAATTTAAACTGTATGCATTGTGGACACACTCGATCCCAAATATTCATCTCAAAGATATTCATATTATAACAAAAATAATTTTCTATTTTAGTATTATAATCATTACTTTTTGCCTTTGACGTGTTATCGTATTGTCGACGTTCTGATAGCTCCTTGAATGTGATGGTGGTGATGTAAAAAACATATCATATCATGTCAAAAGTATTATGGTTTTGCCGAGTAGAATAGAGCCCCTGAAGTAATTATGCAATATTTTCAGACGCACAACTAGTTGTAGGTTGTTGTTCATTATTAAAGTGACGAACGCTACGAAACATCGTAACCATTAAAGCTCAGTGCTACGCGCACTGTTGAGCCAGCTGCGTAGCAAATTACATGTATACCGGTGTGAAGTTAGCGGCCCAAAAGTTGGCGGCCGATTGGCTCCAACATTTGGCCGCTAACTTCACACCGAAATAACCCTACCAAATAAAGAAGTTCTATAAAAAACTGATTTAACATAACAACAAATAGTTGATTTCGCGACTGCAGTCAAAAATCTAGATATAAGTATATAAAGGGCTTTCTTACTTGGGTTTCGCTTGTTTAAGTTTAAAAGATGTGTGTGTTTGTTTAACAGCGGCGCAATTATTTTAGAAGAAAACCGAAATGAATAAAAATCCAGAATACTTGACACTCTGGAATGGCATTCAGTCGATGCAATAGCACAAGAGCTTTCTGTAAAGGCATTCAGAACTCATTTACCTAAACCACTTTTGACACTGTGCGTGTTTGTAAGTTAGCGGCCCATTGAGTAAAATAACAAAACCCTCAAAAACTTTAAAAAAACAAAAGATAGTTTATTGAGTGATACTAATTAAGAACAATGATAAATGAGCTAAAAATGTTTTTTTTGCACCACAATCTGCCTCTGTTGGATTTTAAATATTAATTAAAAAGCCTAACTAATTTAATTTCATGAATATGATAGGCACAGGCACATATTACAGATAATAATTGATATTGTGTATTGTTTTATTAGGGAAAATAGTTAAAAAAATGATTATTTTTAACTCATTAGTTTTTTTGTTCGATAACAGTTTATTTTAGACGACTATTCGCCGAATGCCGAATAATAGGTACTAGCTATTATTCGGTATTCGACGAATATCAAAAAAATTACGAGTAATGCCGAATACCGAATAATAGCGAGTATTCGCGGCAACTCTGTTTTATACCTGTTTTTAACCATCTATGAAAATGTTAAAACCATTTCAAGATATAAGTAGGTATATTTAATTTATTTAATAAAATTAATAAACCACCTTGCTGTCCGAATTGCGCTACATCAACTTTATTGTGGTTCTATATAAAACATTAAAACAATAATTCCTCGGAGTTTGTTTTGTTGAGTTCCAATGTCACGAGAACAACTGTACATAGAAAATATCCGAGAATCAAGAATACATAGATACTCGCTCTCATCCATAGACATACATTATTTCGCTCTCATCATATCAATAAGTATTTGCTCATGCTGGGAATCGTACCTAGGCCCGCTAGCTTCCCAGTCAGGGTCACTACCTAGCCTAGTTGGCTAACCGTGTCCTCAATAATTGTATAATTAACTTCCCGTGAAACCCTATATAAAATTAATTAACTCGATATCGTGTGTTATTTCCGCAATGTTACGACCTTTAGGTCAGAGCTATAATTTATAACGGAATTAAAATTACGCGTTAACCAATTAGTATTTTATATGTGAATAAATTAATATCACGGGATAGTGTCTAGGCTTGTACTATGGATACTAGATAACGATAAACCTCGTATATAGAGAAATACATATTATACATATAATACATCTAAAACTCAAAACTTGTCGTCATTAGTGTCATTACATACATTTTTGCCCATACCGGGGGAATCGACCCACGATATGTGTTTGTTTGTTTTTTCGAACCAATCGATGTGCAATTAGGTATACTTAGGTACTTTTTATCCCAGAAAATTTGACATTGGGGATCACTACATAGTATAAAACAAAGTCACTTCCCGCTGTCTGTCTGTCCCTATGTATGCTTGATCTTCAAAAGTACGGTCACGAGCGTTAATCTGGGACCCATTTCAAGAAAAATATGCTTGAAGTCGTCAATGTCATTAGAGATGTCAAGTCATTTGTAACTTTTAGGAAACTCAATCTTATTGTTGTAGAATGTCAGATTGATTTTGGACCTAACGTGGGTACCAAATTAAATCTCGTGACTGTACATAACGGATTTTGATGCGGTTTTTTTTAATAGATAGAGTGATTCAAGAGAAAGGTTTTTATGTACAACAATTTACGTTTTACGTACGGGAGTTACAGAATATTCACATAAACCGAAGCAAAGCGAGAGCGGACCATAAATAACTAGTACTAGGACATAAAGAACTTCTTCGCATTCTTATTTTTTCCTATTTTACTTTTTTCTTATATAGTAAAATTCGTGTCTGTCATTTGTGACGTAAAGACCCAACAACAATCGACCTCCCCCGCTTTAGCTAACAGTAAAATAGGGAAACTGGTTCTACAATAGCAAAGATGAAAATAAAAAATAATATTTGCAATAGGGGTAAAAACGAAGTGGAATAGGCCCTGGGTTCACTCTATTCTACTCGGTAAAACTATATCAGTTTTAACATGTTATCGTATTGTCAACGATATGATTGATCTTACTTATAGTTCGTTCATTGCCACTCTCTGAAGTCGCCGACACCGCTTTGTGAGCACTGCGGCGGGTTCTATGTACGGTCACGAGCGTTAATTTGGGACACATTTCAAGAAAAATATGCTTGAAGTCGTCAATGTCACTAATAGATGTGAAGTTATTTTAAGTAACTTTTAGTAAACTCAACCTTATTGTTGTAGAATGTCAGATTGACTTTAGACCTAACGTGGGTACCAAATTAAATCTCGTGACTGTACCAATTGTGGCGACACATCAAATCATGCAAACCATTTGAACAAACGAACTATACTTCCAAGTTAAACCCAATTTGATAACATGTCATAAGCAATATGGTTTTACCGAGCAGAATTAGTCCCTTGGTCTGTGTGCTCCTTTGTTTCCTCCATGACTTAAAAAAAAAGCTTACATAGCTTATATCGTTTCCAAACGACACAATCTCATCTCGTTTGAAAATGCCTTCGTTGAACGAACCGAAATACCGCAAACCTGAACCACCGTTAGCCTACGGAAAGGATGCTGCTACGCCAAGTTAACACAAACATCTCCAGAAGACACCTAGAATCTTTATTTACATTCCATTACAGTTGAGTTTTAAAAAGTTTATAAATTCACAGCGGCAAAGTTGTTATAGGTAACTCATTTGAGGCTTGTGGTTTTTGTATGTAGTGGTGAAACCTATACAATAATGATTCGGAACTTGATACTACACATTATACACGGTGTATGTAAGGTTTGATCACCTTACTTTGAAAATTGAACTTTGATTGCATTAGCTCTATCCTTTTCCATCGATTCAATCTTCAATAAAGAGTGAATAGAACGGGGCATCCCGAATTTCAAGTGTTACGTAGTTACTATCCAGTTGGAAAGTATGAAGAAGGCCTTTTTTGTGCGCTCATTCCCAAAATACCAGTATTTCAAAATACCAAACTACTCTTTTTACCAGGTTCTCAAAAAAACAGATTCGAAATTTTGGGTAAAGATAATAAGTAATACCCTAATTTGTATGTTTAGTTTTGGTATTCCGATATATTGAGAATCAGGTATTTCCGGGATGTGCGTTTTTGTGGCATAGAGAAGGCAAGTGGTATCTGAAATCCTTGGACATTTGAATTCCCAAGCCTTCAATCTTAAAACTGCCAATGCGTTGACAAGCCTGCGGACGAAGATGGAATGCCTCTGTAATTTCACCTATTCTTATCGCCACACCGGAGAACTACAATGCGAACACTGCTGCTGGGTTTCCTCAGCTTTTTCCATTGTCTAGTCTAGTCATAGACTAGCAATTCTTAGGGATATTTTTATCCCCCGACGCTAAAAGAGGGGTGGTTTGATCGCTGTGTGTTTGTGTCTGTCTGTGGAACCGTAGCTCTTAAACGGGGTTTTTATTAGAAAGCAGGTTTTTTAAGGGTGATTCTTAGCTAGTTTCGTGAAAATCTGTTGGGCCATATAAGAGATATCAGCTCTGAAAGAAAGGGACACCCAAAGGGAAGGGAAAGGGATATCGGGTGTTTTATTTCTAATAATTATTATTTTTATACACACGTATGTTTAATGACGCAAAGATTAAATGATTAAGCTATATTTGCTTTGTAAATGAGATCTTACGAGACAATGCAAAGGATTTTCTGACTCATGCTATTCGGAATATAACAGGCAAGGTTCTCTATAGAAATCTTGTTCTTTGTACATGTAAGCTAAAAAAGTGCTTATATAAAAGAGTATATCAGTGTTTTTATTAAATATCACTCAGTAAAACTGTCTTTTTTATTTTTATTTATTGTGAATTTTGTTATTTTTTTCAATGGCCGCTAACTTTCAAATACGCACAGTGTCAAAAGTAGTTTAGGTAAATGAGTTCTGAATGCCTTTACAGAAAGCTCTTATGCCATTGCTTCTCCTGAGTGCCATTCCAGAGTGTCAAGTATTCCAGATTTTTATTAATTTCGGTATTCTTCTAAAATAATTGCGCCGCTGTTAAACAAACACACACATCTTTTAAACTGAAACAAGCGAAACCCAAGTAATAAAGCCCTTTATATCTAGATTTTTGACTGCAGTCGCGAAATCAACTATTTGTTGTTATGTTAAATCAGTTTTTATAGAACTTCTTTATTTGGTAGGGTTATTTCGGTGTGAAGTTAGCGGCCAAAAGTTGGCGGTCAAATGTTGGAGCCAATCGGCCGCCAACTTTTGGGCCGCTGTTTTCACACCGGTACATGTATTTAGGTAGTGCTGGTTTTGTGCCAAGTATGTATACACGTTTCCAAGACGTCTTTAATATCTTCACGCTTCCACATGCTACTCATGGTAAGGTCTATGTGTACATATCAATATTTGTTGCGATTAGTACTTTTGTGCTTGATTGTGCTTTTAAGATACGTTCCAAACCGTTAAAAATTCTGAAAAAATTTAAAAATAATCCCACATTAATTGACCTAGTCTCAAAGGTAGCTCTTGGATTGTACTTGTAATATAGAGAAATGCATACTTTAATGCATAGGAAATATCCAAAAATAAAATAGTCGTGCTAATGGCATAATTATTGCCCTTACCCGGATTCGAATCCGGGACCGCTAGCTGAACGAACGACTGTTGATTTTGTTGAGTTTCCGACGGCGCTACTTATCAACAGTGGTCTCTCTTAGGAAGCGCTGGTAGATTTGTAGCGTGCAATAGTACTAGGAAATGCAAATAACCGGTTATTTTTATACAAGAATGGTTAATATAGGGTGACGGCACTAATTATGGACACTTTTAGCAGACCGGCACCAGTAATGGACACTTATATCTTAATTCAAATTTCATACGTTCCTAAATTTATTGTTGCAAAAGAAATTAATAACCCTTACCTTCTGTAAAATACGAATCAAGTGTCCATAATTTTTCCTTGTCCATTAGTGGTTTCGTTACCTTAATAACCTGATTGCATTACCTAAATGGCACCCGTGAGGCTACTGAATGAACATATTTTATACGAAATTATGACTTAGCCAGTAATGTAGCGGCAGTGCTTGCACTGTTGTTCCGGTCTCATCTCTAGGTAAGAAAACTGTTATAGAGCCATTCCGTCTTAAGGGTTGGGAATGCATTTGCGGTCTCAGGATTGCAGTCTTAGGATTGTAATCTTAAGAATGCAAATAATTCTATGGGCAGATGCTACTTACAATTAGACAGCCTGTGTGCTCGTTTGTCTTCTCCATGACATGTTTTTTTTTGTGTATAAAACTTTACTTACTTACTTTAATTGTCCACGCTGTTGAATTCGTATATCGCAGGCCCATTACATAATAATTATTATAGCACTATTATTACCATGGCCACGCTCAATATTGAACTGTTTTCATACTTCAGTTACGCTATAGGTGGCTTTGATACCATTAACGATATCAATATTAGCGGTTTATTGTACGCGAGTAGAAAAACGAACTAATTTATTAGAATTCAAATAAGATCACTATTAATAAATGTTGTTGCTCTAGTGTTAAAAACGAACGTATGTTTAATTAACTAACTGAGGACAATTCTGCCGAACAAAATTTAAACTCCAGTAAGTGGACACTAAGACCACCATATCATGGTCTCCAACTTTGTGGAGGTGTTAGAAGTTGGAGTCCAAGATATGGTGGTAGCTTTTTACACTTACTGCTTTTTAATTTTGCACGGCAGAATTAGAATGTACTTGTCTTGTATGTTGTAAGTGTTGTAACTAAGACTATTAAATTCAAAGCGAGTTAAAATCTTAAAAAATGCTAGTATAAAAAATTATCATTTTTCAATCTAAAGAAAATAAACAGAGTCTTTGCCGGAGCGGGAAGGCCCGCGGGACGGACTGCGATGGGTTTTAATTCAATTTTTACACGCCGTCGTCGTCATTCGTAGTTTATAGAAAAATGGTTTATGAGAACAATGTCAGAGTATTAAGACATTCATTTATGACTAGAACGTTTGCCGGGAGCGTCTCTGCGTAGAACTGGTTTATTATTATTCTCTCTGGAACTATTTATTTTTATTGCTTGTTGAATTTTAAGAATGCACCGAGCAAACGCCAAGCGTCCAGTGGCGCCCTCATTACTATTATTGTGTTTTCTAATTAACTAAAGAATTTCATTGAAATCAGACGATACGTTTTTGTAGTGCAAGTAAAAACACAATTTATGGTATACGTAACATACTTTAATAACAATTACCCTTTGAGTAGTAAGCTGAACGGAAAAACATGGTCACTTTTTTCCGTTACGTTGATAACTCGAAGGTGAATTGTTATAAAACTATGTGATGTATTTTATTAGTTGTGTTTTCATTCGTAGTACAAAATCTTACCGTCCAATTTTAAGAAAATATTTTAGTTTATTATAAAACACAATAAAAGTAATGAGGGTGCCACTGTACATCCGGCGTACGCTCGGCGCAGTCTTGACGAAATCAATTTTTATTTATTTATTTAAATAGCGAAGCCCTATTTATTTAAATAGCGAATCTTCTAAACATCAACAAGTTTGTACATAAGCCCCCTTACTTATAAACGTGGAATAAGCTTGGAATAGTTTATGCCATGCTTTGTCCTTATCTGTAATTGTAACATTTGCATCTGACAGAAAGTGACAAAGCATGGCATAAACTATTTCAAGCTTATTCCACGTTTATAAGTAAGGGGGTATAACATTAGACGGATAGAATAGTTAAAACATTCACTTTAACATAACATAATGCGTACAGCTGGTACCGGACAGCGATAATTTTTAACCCCCGACGCAAACACGACGGGACGGGGTGTTATAAGTTTGACGTGTCTGTGTGTCTGTGTGTCTGTGTTTATGTGTCTACGTGTCTCCTACTCCTACCCCGTGTCTGTATCTGTGTCATCTGGCGTACTTCGACTCGTGTCATAAATGCAAGTGTCGGCGTCTCCTGGTCACGCGGACAATAGCGAACATGCTTTGAAAAAAACAACTCTCGATGGATCGACTCGTAACACGTGACTAAGGCCCGTATTAATAAACTCATCTTGGCTGAGATGCGCGTCACAAGATACGTCAAAGTAATCGTCAAACCATAGAACACTGTCAATTTTGACACATCTCGAGACGAGCATTAGAGTTGAGATTAGTTTATTAATACGGGCCTTAGACCCGTATTAATAAACTTACCTTGGCTGAGATGCACATCACAAGATACGTCAAAGTAAATGTCAAACCATACAACATCGGGAAACGAGCATTAGAGTTGAGATTAGTTTATTTATACGGGTCTTACATGCGTGACAGTACACAGACCAGCGTCCCCACTGGGCCCGGCTAGTAGATCGTAACTCCATACATTGTACTGCCGTTTATGCTGTGTTCAGCAGTTTCTTCCAGTGTTCGGAATGGATTGAACCGAATTGTGTCAATTATTCGCGTAAAAAAACACGTCCACATTACGGTACTGACACGTGTTCATGATACTCACGTATTGATGTTGGTAATATGCGTTGTGTAGGTACATTTTGCGTATTGTACATTATGCTCCGAAGGGGAGTTTTTCCCCATCGCTTTAATTCCTTTGCAAAAACTGAAGGAACTACTGATACTACTACTACCTACTTCTGAACTACTGATATAATTTGATTACGCATTTTGTCCAATATTAAATTGTACAATACGCTTTGTCCAATTCGCTTTTAGCCAAATACGCCTTATGTCCAGTGATATGTCTAACACGCATTATAGTTACCCCCTTCAGAAGGAACTTTCTTGCAAGGGAACTAATGGGAAACACCGGTCTCGGTTGTCCCTTCAGGTTTTGTAAAGGAATAAAAAGCAAAGGGAAAGTCGGAGTAGTGGAAGAAGAGACCTGCAGCTAGCACAAAAACCGCATCCACTCTGCAGTTTAACAGCTGACTGGTAGTCCAAACGCACCTTTCGTCCACTTTCACAACTAAGATTTCATAACTGGTTATGAATCAGGATTTTTTTTCACTGTTTCTTAACCAGTTATTAAACAAGACTTTTTTTCCATTTTCATAACCAGAAACTAGGTAGGTTTAGGTTATGTTAGTTTTGCAGCAGGCCCGGAGTGCCAAACCACCCAGAAATAGGAGCTCCGTCGACACTGTCCAATTGATTTGAAATAAGAGTGGTGTATAGTGGTACTTAGGTTCTGGTTATGAAAATGGAAAAAGTCTTGTTTAATAACTGGTTATGAAACAGTGAAAAAAAATCCTTATTCATAACCAGTTATGAAACTTTGGTTATGAACGAGGACGAAAGGCAAACGCAAACGGTCTGTAATAGCCAGAGACCGCACAAATTTTGCGACATTGTTCGCAATAGTGTGGACATGACTTCAAAATTAATTAAAATATTATTCAGTTAATTAATTTCTTACTTTTTAGACCGCAAAATTACACATATTCTGGTTAGAAATTTAAGCGAAATAATTCTGGATAATTCTTGAATTTTTTTGAATCAAGTTTACGATGGCTGTGGGAAGACCTTGCTGAAGAGAATTTGAAAAAAATATTTTTGTTTACTAGTGATTCGGTAAGCTATATGTTAAATGCTGGACTCAAAATTAAAACCAAATATCCACAAATTTTGCATATAACGTGTTTGGTACACGGGATCCATAGACTCTGTGAAGAAGTGAGAAAAAACATTGAAGACGTAAACACATTGATCAACTATGTTATAAAAACTTTCTCCAAAGCTCCATCCAGGATAACCACGTTTAAACAAATGAATCCAAACATGCCCTTGCCACCTCAACCCGTAATTACACGATGGGGTACTTGGATCCAAGCGGCATGCTACTACAATGATAATTTTGCAGCAGTAAAGAGAGTTATAGAAACATTTCCCAATCGTGATAGTGTATATGTCCGCAAATGTAAACAGATTATGCAGTCGGATGATGTCGTTAACAATTTACGCTTCATTTCACAACATTTTCAATACATTTTGGCTGTAATAAATAACTTAAAGTCTTCTTCAAATACTGTCGAACATACTTTAAGTAAAATAACAACTATACTAAATAATCTGGACAGTATACCAGGAGCAGTAGGTAACCGTTTGCAAGCTAAAATGAAAGCCGTACTTAACAGAAATCCCGATTTTGAGGTTATTGCCCAGAACTTACAACAGAAAGTAAACTCTGAATTATGCTGGAATGATAATATTCCTATAAAACTACTTAAATTTAGCGGATGACTCGTGGTCACACCAGTTTGTCACCCCAGTGCTATTCGCTTTAGTCGGTTATTCGTCAGAAATAATTTTTATTCCGCAAAAGTAGGTAGGTTAGGTTCGTTAGGTATCTTAACCCTTAACCAGGCTGACAGATCACACATCATAGTAGAGATTCACCCTTAGATATTAACATACAAGGTACTATTGAGTAGATTTTATGTGGTTCGCATGGGTCCCTTGCCTGGTTAAGGGTTAAGATGCCCGAAGGGCAAATCGCTCAGAAATAGGAGCCCTGCCATAGGCAGGGCTCCGTCGAAAGGCACTGGGGTGACAAACTGGGGTGACCACGAGTCTGCACCCAAATTTGCCCCATTAACATCAGTGGATTGCGAGCGGAGTTTCTCAGCACTTAAGTATGTTTTCGATGTAAAAAGAAATACTGACAGCAGAAAATTTGGAAAAAATACTGACCATTTTTTTTAATAAACCTTTAACAAACTTTTGTATTTATTGACTAGGAATCAAATTATATGTCAAGTAAGAAATTAATTAACTGAATAATATTTTAATTAATTTTGAAGTCATGTCCACACTATTGCGAACAATGCCGCAAATTTGTGCGGTCTCTGGAATAGCCTTAAAAACAATAAAAACCCAAAAACTTTGTAACCATTTAATTTCACAATTATTGGTGGCCAAATAAATATTCACAAGCAATTTACAACCCACAAAAGTGGTACAATCAAGCACTGACGATAGTTTCAAGGTGGGTGGGGATGGCGCTGGACTCGCACTTGCAGCAGCGCCAGCTGTTAGTGCTGGGCACCAGCTGCTCGCTGCTCACACACTCCAGGTGGAACTGCGACGAGCAAGCGCTGCACTTGATTGAGGCGCACCCCTCCATCGTACGTTTGCAGAACGCGCAGTCCATTGTGCCTGTTAACAAAATTGGAGTTATGATAAAGAGTTTTGGAATGACAGCGCGTTTGTAGTGCCACCTATATATAAAAGCCCCACGTCAAATATAAATCTGTCACTCACACGTCAAGCATGTTGAAAGCTAGCCAATTTAACAACCCAGACAATTTAAGCTCCTTTAAACTGTAGGTAGGTACGACAGCTCATGACAACTGCTGCATTTTTTTTGCAAAGCTATAATCTCTATTGAATTGATAGACTGCCTGTCGCTATCATTACTTTATGGAATCTGACAGATTTAAAGTAAGTTTGTACCAAGCCTGGGTTTATGGAGCTAAGACGTACAGTGGAATTCGCATGTAGTTGTACATTATAATACCTAGCCCCAAAACGTACTAAAGTGACATTGGTTTTAATGTAGTACCTGCGTGGGTCAATAGTTGCGAAGAGGTACTAAAATGAACAGTATTGTACAGCTACTCGAGTTCGACCGTACCGTAAAGTGATCATTATTATGTTGCTAGCTATGCGACTGACAGTCTTAACTGAAGCCATTTTAATACCTCAAACAGGTCCATAATGACCAGATTTAAACCGCTTCGAATGCATTGCAGCTAGGTTTCTTCGCGTTGATATTCTAAAGCTGCACATTTGATCCCTGAAAATTGCTCAAATAGAATAGACTGCGGTTTGCAGTAGCCTCATGCGACTGTATAGTTACCCGCAAGCGGAAAACCAAGCGCGAATAGGGATGGTCGGTCGAACTGCTAAAAGCGGACGCATAGTACTATACTAACCTTTTCTATACGATGGCGACGATGACTACGAAGGATAAGTTTTTCGTAAAATGTATCTGGTTAAATTCACAGGGAACACTTAAAAATTTAAAAAAGATAATATTTTTTAACTTTGAATAAGGTTTTTTTAAGTTTTTTATACTATTTTTAAATACGGAGGAGAGAGCGTGACAGATTTAGTAAGAATGACCACCAAAAACAAAATCTTCGGTTGCTCTTTTTTTTAGATTTCTAATTTCAAAAGAGCGGGATTTTATTTTGTGCCATGGAGTAAAGTGTACTTGCACAAAATAGTTTACAGCTGTTTCATATTGTGATGATAAAATAAAATTAAAGGCTGCAACCCAAGATATGTTTTAGTCGTCAGTTTTCACTAAACTGTCACTTAAAACTTTCGTCCCCGTTGCTCATCGTGGACCCCGGTGGTTACATACGTTCATATTTTACTGAAGGTAGACATCATATAACATTATCTTTGCAAGATGTCATCGGACGACAATGCTTTTTAATGCGTGGTTTATTAATTTTGCTTTGCAAAGAGTGGCAAAAACGGAAAGTTTATTTCCATATAAATTAATGGACCAATATTTAATTAATAGGTATTCAATAAACTCGGCCAACCACTGTCTTTGCTCTATATTCTACGACGGTATATTTCTCGTAAGATAATAATGCTACACTAGCAACAATCGGTTACCATTTTGAAAGAACAACACAGTCGAGACACTAGACAGTTTTCCTCCTATCCAAAATCAGTTTAAAGTGACAGTTTTAACTGTTCAAACTCGTAGCTAAACTAAGTAACTGATCGTGGGTAGCTGGCGCAAGAAGCTGATTGCTTAACACCGTTGCATGAATTAATAAAATTAAAAAAGCATTTCAAATGTCAATCAACTTCAGATGATTGTAAGTCAAAGTGAGTGGAACTAACCCCATGTGCTTCTATTTGGACCATTAGATACTCTTAAATACTAATAAATACTCTTTTACCGAACAGTTGCCTGCGCCTGCGCGTGTTATATCCATAGCCTTATAGGAGTGTCTATAAATAACTCGACATTGGTGAAATACACCTTAACGGAGTGAAAGCCATTCATATTTTTTTTCAAAGGATAACTTTTACTTTCCATCCGTTGCGGTTGAAAATTAGTCCTATTATACCAACGTCGACTTTTATGGTATTGTTTCTGCATCATCTTTTATATCATTATTGTTTTAAAGTTTTCAATGCAGCAACGCTTTATAATGTGCTATAACCATTAGGAATTCATCATCAAGAATTTCTGGTTTCATACTACTATTAATCGTGCTAATGGGCATATTATATGTTTTCGTTACGGTCGAAGGAATGCAACTCATCTAGGCCTGGTAAGAAAACTTATTAAGTTATTAAAGTGAGGTAATATCCCATCCTTGTTATATCAATTCGTAGTATTACCATATTTTAATTAGCCTAGACGCGACGTCGAATTGCTTGCACCCTGTATTGCATTTAGGTTTAGGCTTAGCTTTCGTATATTGTAGGTTTCTATGATGTAAAGTTCCAAGAAGTTCTGAATGTAATGACTCAAAATGGATAGTTTTACTGTACCTAATTATTATTAGCAACTATGCGTAAAAATGTAAAAAATTGCTACGTTTCTATTTTAAGTCAACGTGTAATATGCATGCCCTAAGTATTAATAAGTACCTAGGCATAACACAAGAATAGTTTACTACGCGATTGCGGAAGCAACGAAAACATGGCAGAGTGAAAATAAACATTGTAGCACCGAAATGCTGACGGATCCATTGCCTCGGGGAGGCATAACACGTTTGCTAAGCCAACACGTCATTTTATGATGGCCTCTGAAACTATACTAAAAAACTACAGCTTTCTATCTCGGAAAAAGCTCGTAGTACGAGGGCTGCTACTTATGTAACCGGAATAGAAAAAATAAACAAACGTACATGGCTAAATATGGTTTTATTGTTTTTCGAAGTATTCTCCGTGATAATCGATGCACTTTTGCATACGTTGAAACCAATTTATAAAGCACTTTTTCCACTCTGACTGAGGTATCTCCAAAACGTGCTGTCTGAACGCGTCGACGGCATCTTCACGGGTCGAAAATCGTTGACCACGTAATTTATTCTTTACATTTCGAAATAAATAGAAATCATTGGGTGCCAAATCAGGGCTGTAAGGTGGATGACCCGTTAATTCTATATTTTGACCTTCCAAAAATCGAGTCGTTTCACGTGATGTATGACAGCTGGCATTATCATGGTGCAGAATGATTCTCCGTCGCTGGTTGTTTTTCCGTATTTTTTCAAATACTTCCGGCAAACAAATGGTCGTGTACCACTCCGAATTAACCGTTTTACGATTCTCTAGGGGCACTGTAGCCACATGGCCATTAATACCAAAAAAGCAGGCCACCATTTGCTTCAAGGTGCTTTTTGCACGAGTTACTTTCGTAGGGTTCGGCTCATTTTGAAACACCCACACCGTTGATTGTTGTTTAGTTTCGGGATCATACGCATAGATCCAGGATTCGTCACCTGTGTAGATATTATAAACAGCTTTTGAGTCACCACGGTTATATTTTTTCAACATTTCCTTGCACCATTCGACGCGAGCCTCTTTTTGATCCTTAGTTAAGTTGTGCGGGATCCAACGCGAACAAATTTTTTTCACAGCTAAGTGTTCATGTAATATCTTATTAATGCTCGTCATACATATGCCTATAGTCGCCTCTATCTCGCGATACGTAACATGACGGTCATGCATTATAAATTTTCGCACAGCTTCAATATTTTGTGGTACAACGACCGATTTCGGGCGACCATCCTTAACTTCGTCCCTGAGCATACTACGTCCACGATTGAACTCACTAAACCAGTGATACACAGTAGTTTTGGATGGAGCTTCATCACCAAAAGTCGAAGTTAGTTGATCTATGCACTGTTGTTGCGTTAAACCACGCCGAAAATCGTAATAAATCATAGCACGAATATTTTCACGAGTGAGTTCCATTCTTGCAGCGAGATTAAAATTTAAACCCGCCAAAAACAAAAGACTAGCGTACATAAGAAAAAAAATATATAGCGGCCAGTATTAAAAAAAGTTCAAATTTTACCATGGAGGTCAGATATAGCGTTTAAAAATGTTGGAATCCTGGATTCCGGTTACATAAGTAGCAGCCCTCGTATTTGTCTGATTTCACTAAAATACTTATAAGGGATACCCTTAGAAGTATTTTAGCGAAATCAGACAACTGACTAATAAAATGTATGTTATTGTGAGTGTAAATTTAGCAATATCATCACGGGGAAATGAACTCTCAACATCTATAATATTGAGGTCACAGTTATATAAATATAGACTGCCAAACTAAACTATGTGATGTAGGCACCTTTATAGTTCCACCACATTGTTTAGTCTGCTGTTTCGCCGGGAATTCGTAAAATCCTTTGTTAGGAAGTCCTGAAATTTGGGAGCTCTTGACTTTGCTAAAGTGCTTACATTATTGGCAGCATATATTTCGAACAGCATCAGGCAGACTGAGGACGAACCTTATCTCATTAACAGGCTAATTACTTTATCGAGTTACCTCATCCTTGCTACAGTGTTTTCAATTCACCACGGCACGCCCTGGCTCAAATTGACTTTGCGCGGTTGCGTCGATGTGCGTAAAATTAAGTAGTTGTAGAAAAAAATACAGGAATACCTACGTGGAAAGATGAAAGGGAGGCCTTTGCCCGGTCAACGGGACACTAGGCTCATCATTTCAATATGGAACAATAAATCATTAAAATTGAGATCGAGCTTAAAAGTAACAATAGACAGAATGGGTACAGTTTATCCCGGGACATTTAAGTGAGAGAGTAGAGATTATCGAACTAATAAAACATAATTAAAAACAAACGAATTTATCTTGCAGTAGATAACTCTTTTGGATAGTAACTTTATATACACTCCTTTACAACGAGTCCTACCTCACATCACATGTCTATAATAATGTTGTTGGCAACGTATTCTAACGTAGTAAATGTTTTTGTCTTTTCAGACGCGCAGCCGAAGAGAGCGGCGGCGCAAGGGTAATCCGCTCGACCCCCGACTGGGCCGACGCCGCTGTGAGCGGCGAGCACCTGTGGTCGCCCACCTCGGTCTCCGGCGACTGTTGCTACGTCGGGGACGCAGAATGCCAGGTACTTTTAGCTCATATTGGTTGTGTCGACGGCGCTGTGAGCGGTGAGCACCTGTACTCATCCACCTCGGTCTCCGGTGACTGTTGCTACCTCGGCTACGCATAATGCCAGGTATTATTAGCTCACATGGGCTGGGCCGACGCTGCTGTGAGCGGCGAGCACCTGTAGTCGCCCACCTCGGTCTTCGGCGATTGTTAGCTACGTCGGCAACGCAGAATGCCAGGTACTTATAGCTCACACGCGCTGGGCCGACGGCGTTGTGAGTGGCGAGCACCTGTGGTCGCCCACCTCAGTCTCCGGTGACTGTTGCTAACTCAGCGACGCATAATGCCAGTTACTTTTACCTCACACGGGCTGGGCCGACGCCGCTGTGAGCGGCGAGCACCTGTAGTCGCCCACCTCGGTCTTCGGCGACTATTGCTACCTCGGCGACGCATAATGCCAGTTACTTTTACCTCACACGGGCTGGGCCGACGCCGCTGTGAGCGGCGAGCACCTGTAGTCGCCCACCTCGGTCTTCGGCGACTATTGCTACCTCGGCGACGCATAATGCCAGTTACTTTTACCTCACACGGGCTGGGCCGACGCCGCTGTGAGCGGCGAGCACCTCTAGTCGCCCACCTCGGTCTTCGGCGACTATTGCTACCTCGGCGACGCATAATGCCAGTTACTTTTACCTCACACGGGCTGGGCCGACGCCGCTGTGAGCGGCGAGCACCTGTAGTCGCCCACCTCGGTCTCCGGTGACTGTTGCTACGTCGGCGACGCAGAATGCCAGGTACTTATAGCTCACACGCGCTGGGCCGACGGCATTGTGAGTGGCGAGCACCTGTGGTCGCCCACCTCGGTCTCCGGTGACTGTTGCTACGTCGGCGACGCAGAATGCCAGGTACTTATAGCTCACACGCGCTGGGCCGACGGCATTGTGAGTGGCGAGCACCTGTGGTCGCCCACCTCGGTCTCCGGTGACTGTTGCTACGTCGGCGACGCAGAATGCCAGGTACTTATAGCTCACACGCGCTGGGCCGACGGCATTGTGAGTGGCGAGCACCTGTGGTCGCCCACCTCGGTCTCCGGTGACTGTTGCTACGTCGGCGACGCAGAATGCCAGGTACTTATAGCTCACACGCGCTGGGCCGACGGCATTGTGAGTGGCGAGCACCTGTGGTCGCCCACCTCGGTCTCCGGTGACTGTTGCTACGTCGGCGACGCAGAATGCCAGGTACTTATAGCTCACACGCGCTGGGCCGACGGCATTGTGAGTGGCGAGCACCTGTGGTCGCCCACCTCGGTCTCCGGTGACTGTTGCTACGTCGGCGACGCAGAATGCCAGGTACTTATAGCTCACACGCGCTGGGCCGACGGCATTGTGAGTGGCGAGCACCTGTAGTCGCCCACCTCGGTCTCCGGTGACTGTTGCTACGTCGGCGACGCAGAATGCCAGGTACTTATAGCTCACACGCGCTGGGCCGACGGCATTGTGAGTGGCGAGCACCTGTGGTCGCCCACCTCGGTCTCCGGTGACTGTTGCTACGTCGGCGACGCAGAATGCCAGGTACTTATAGCTCACACGCGCTGGGCCGACGGCATTGTGAGTGGCGAGCACCTGTGGTCGCCCACCTCGGTCTCCGGTGACTGTTGCTACGTCGGCGACGCAGAATGCCAGGTACTTATAGCTCACACGCGCTGGGCCGACGGCATTGTGAGTGGCGAGCACCTGTAGTCGCCCACCTCGGTCTCCGGTGACTGTTGCTACGTCGGCGACGCAGAATGCCAGGTACTTATAGCTCACACGCGCTGGGCCGACGGCATTGTGAGTGGCGAGCACCTGTGGTCGCCCACCTCGGTCTCCGGTGACTGTTGCTACGTCGGCGACGCAGAATGCCAGGTACTTATAGCTCACACGCGCTGGGCCGACGGCATTGTGAGTGGCGAGCACCTGTGGTCGCCCACCTCGGTCTCCGGTGACTGTTGCTACGTCGGCGACGCAGAATGCCAGGTACTTATAGCTCACACGCGCTGGGCCGACGGCATTGTGAGTGGCGAGCACCTGTAGTCGCCCACCTCGGTCTCCGGTGACTGTTGCTACGTCGGCGACGCAGAATGCCAGGTACTTATAGCTCACACGCGCTGGGCCGACGGCATTGTGAGTGGCGAGCACCTGTGGTCGCCCACCTCGGTCTCCGGTGACTGTTGCTACGTCGGCGACGCAGAATGCCAGGTACTTATAGCTCACACGCGCTGGGCCGACGGCATTGTGAGTGGCGAGCACCTGTGGTCGCCCACCTCGGTCTCCGGTGACTGTTGCTACGTCGGCGACGCAGAATGCCAGGTACTTATAGCTCACACGCGCTGGGCCGACGGCATTGTGAGTGGCGAGCACCTGTGGTCGCCCACCTCGGTCTCCGGTGACTGTTGCTACGTCGGCGACGCAGAATGCCAGGTACTTATAGCTCACACGCGCTGGGCCGACGGCATTGTGAGTGGCGAGCACCTGTGGTCGCCCACCTCGGTCTCCGGTGACTGTTGCTACGTCGGCGACGCAGAATGCCAGGTACTTATAGCTCACACGCGCTGGGCCGACGGCATTGTGAGTGGCGAGCACCTGTGGTCGCCCACCTCGGTCTCCGGTGACTGTTGCTACGTCGGCGACGCAGAATGCCAGGTACTTATAGCTCACACGCGCTGGGCCGACGGCATTGTGAGTGGCGAGCACCTGTGGTCGGTGGTGTGGTGTGATCTCTGGCGACTGTTGCTACGTCGGCGACGCAGTTGCAAATAACTATTTATTATAATTTAGAATTACTTTTATGGCTTAAGTGATTAGTAAACTACTATTCTAGCTTAATAATTTATTAAGTCTCTCCAAATGATATGATATTACTACTAAGACTTCATTTATACCCATATCTCTTAACGTTGCTAAATATATATTGGACATGGAAATGATGTATTTTTTAGTATTCGGTAGTTGGACTTCAAATAAACTCACTATGATATTACTTAGTCCGCATCAGACTCCTTCAAGCTCCGACATAACTGCAGATCCTCTCGTAGCCACAATAAATGGAAAATGACAATATTATTATTAAAATTAATTTTGCAGCGAAATCATCTGAGTGCCGGGAAAAGCTTTGGTTATATCGCATGAGTATTAAAACCACAAACATACAATGGAAATAACGGAAATTGTGGTTGAAAGCTGCATGTGAACTTTAAAATTAATTTTCAAGTGACATCAAAGTGAAATTTTACCTATTTATATTTTACGTGGGAGACCGTTGGTTCCTTTTTTTTGTCATAATGTCATTGTTGACATAATTATTAAAAGTCAAATATTTTATATTACTTGAACTGTAAGCTTTTTAGAATTTCTTAAACATCTAACGTGTAAAGTCATGAAAATGTTGAGCATACTTAGAATTGTGGACTGCCATTGTTATGGTCATACTTGTCATTTGATATTCTGTTGGAAGTTTATTATGATTATGACAGAGCGCTAAAGTGCCTAACATTCTCGTTGGGGTACTGTACATGGCTAGGTTAGGTTAGGTATAATTTATTAAATCCTGAAAATCCTACACTATCTTAAAATAATACGTTATGAATTTATGACTTGCGATAAATATGACTTAAAACACCGTATGACTAAAAATTATTATGCCATACGATTATATTTTACGTAGTAGGTACCTACGTAAAAAATTGAGAGCATTTTATTATGTTGGTTTTTATGGTTTCATACCCGAAGTGAGCCAAATAGGACCCTGTTGTATACCTACAGTGTCCGTCCTGACTTTAAAGAGCTGTAGTTTTTGAACCGTAATAGATAACGGGTTGATTTTTTTCACAACATAAGTAGTGTTACTATGGTGGAATAGTGGATTAACTATCAAATACTATTTTTGAAAGAAATGAAATGTTAAAAGTCCCCATACAAGAAACATTTATTTCAACGTGTTTTTGTGTTTGTTGTATTTATCGTAAAAAATGTAAACTATAGGGGTCATATTTGGCATGATTATAGTATTAACCCCGAAAAAAAACAAAAAATACTAAAAAATGGTCAAGTATGAGATTGTCTTGCGCTGATTTGATTCGAAATCAAATTCAAATCGGAATATACACGGTGATGTTTTATCGGTGATCAGGAGTTGAAAATTATTAATAAGCAACAAAAATGGAATTGAATGGTTGATGTCTCAAACAATTAACTCACTGTTTAATTTATTTAAGTTAATGAGATTGTTAAAACCAATCACCACTGGATACATGGACATCCTACATTAATTATTGAAGTAGATACGTCAAGTGCCATCGCTTTGGCGGGAAATTCGACAGATATTACGTCAATAAACTTATCAATAGACTAAACAATTAGTAGGGTGACAATTAATTTCAATTAAAAGTTAGTTTCAAAATGTATTTTTTACATAAAAAAAATAGTTTTGTTTCATGTAACTGCGACTTAAACATGATCGCCATTAATAACTGATTTAGAAAAATTGGGTCCTGATCACCAAAAAAAAATCACCGTGTATAACAATGCCTACTGTACAGCGGTACGGAACCCTCGGTGCACTAGTCCGACTCGCTGGTGACCGGTTTTTCAGCTATGCCTGAACGGGTGAACGTTTTCTGATGAAATTCGGCAAACAGATAACACGTTAAATACTTTTTGCCCGGGTAATAACGAAGTAACGAAAACACTGTTACAAATAATAACGTTATAGTCAGAAAGCAAACGAGTAGCAGTAAAAGCAACGTGTTTTATAATACGTAATGGCTCCGGGGCGTTTCTAGTCTCTTTTTATTAATTCCCTCGCCTCGCCGGTATGATAGGAATAAATTTCCCCTTCAGAGATTTAGCCTACAGCAGGCTCGTGTCAATTTACGATTACACGGGGCGTTAACGCCAACGCACGACGTCTCGGAATATTTCTTACCTTACGGCGAGAGCGCCATGAAAGTGAGCACTTAGTTTTCTACACGATGTTGCCGACCTTTTACAACCATTTAAAATACCAATTTCGCCAAGCTATTATTGAGGCGACGTAAAAATATGTCACATAAAATTACGCGTCAAAAACATGACTATGAAAGACGTTATTGTATTAAGACGTGATCTGAAGTGTGTTTGTGACGGTGTAAACATTTTGCTGCGGTGTAAACTTAAGGCGTTTTACTCACCGACGAACCGTCACGAACGCAAGTTTATATATTCTTTGTCGTGCGAATAAACAAATCTCTCAGGTATGTTTTATTTATATCCTTTTACATGGAAAAGCCTTTGTAAGCTAACATGCTGATACTATGATATTCTTATTGAATATCGCGAACAGGTCTCGCCGTAAAGAATCCAGTATACAAACAGTTATTTTATCGGTTGATAGCGTAAGACGACAGGGTAAGAAATTGTAATATCCTCGGCAGCCATTAGCAAGTTTCCTGCCTATTGTGTGACAGCTGTTAGTGTTGGTGGGTCGTAAGCGCCGCGATAGTTGAATGTAAGATTAATGGCCCGCCGCCATTATCGCCGCGACCCGTCACTGTCGCTGCAACAAAAGAGTCTCCAGTCCATACACCCGAGGCCAATCGGCGACTAATCGCTACATTAACAAACTTCACGACACCAAGACATTAGACTTGAAAATTTCCTCTTTTAAAGACTGTAAGTGACTTCTTAGAGAATTTTGAAAAGTTGTAAAAGCTTACCTAACATTTCGGTTTGTTGTTTTACAACCTAACTTTTTTACAGCTGTGCTAAAACAAACCTTTAAAACCTTTTTTTATCTTTCTTACATTTATGTTTTTCCGAATGACTGCCCGCCCTCGTAGTAAAACCTATATTCTTAACCTAGGGTCGGGTACAAATCCAGCAAGTAGCAACTTGGCACTTTGTGCGCAAACCCGAGCTAAGGATGTTAATGTTTTATCCATGTACGTATGCTATGTCTGTGGACCCGTAAAAATATCTGATATCGATAAAATTTGGGGAAGGACGAATACATAAATTGGACGTTTTCGAGGGAATAGCAATAATACACTTCTACACGGAGAGTGTCAGATTTAGTCTAGTATTTTTTATATAAATTGTTTTGATAAATGTTTGAATATTGTAGGCTGAAGCAAAGGCTGTACAGATTCATTCCCTTAATTAGAAAATAGGATACTTTTCGTTCCAAAATGTTTGATTTCACTCTCCAACATACAATCCCCTTCATTCAACACTCCTTTTGCAGAAACACGGCTCCCGCATGAAGTGCTCGGCTTGCAAGATCGTGGCGCACCAGGTGTGCATCGATATCCTGATGGACCGCGTGCAGTTCACGTGCAAGCCGACCTTCCGGGACGTGGGGGTGCGCCAGTACCGGGAGCAGACCACCACGCACCACCACTGGGTGCACCGCCGCTCTGAGAAGGGCAAGTGCAAGGCTTGCGGGAAGGTCAGTCCCATGCCATGCTGGCACGATTACACTCGAAATATAAATCAGAAGAAGTAAACTGACGCTGCGTTGAAAGTTTTGAGAAAAGTTAATAGGGTTCTGAAATCATTCTGACGAATCAATCACTTAGTTCCTAGAGATAAGATTCGTATTTTGTCTAGGATGAAAAAAAAAGAATTTGTTATTTTATAAATATAAAAAGTTTATTTATAAATAGTTTTTTACACTTCGTATTATAAAAAGAAGCCTTCGCCGCTCTGTATATCTGTATGTCATGCGCTTTTTACCGTCGCGTCGTCAATTAGATAATTGTTCACGGAATGTTTCATGTATAATAAATTCTGGTTTATGTACCAGAAAAGAAAGAAGGGTGTAACAGAAAACTCACATAAACCGAAGCGAAGTGAGGGCGGGTCGCTAATCATTAATAAATTGAACATCATATTTTCAAATAGGTATCGGCATCTGCCAGTTTACATCGTCTTATTAAAATACAACGCGTTCATCGCGAACGCTTCGGCATTCCCCTTTCGCATAATTTCACTATATTTATAATAATGAATAACTCTGTAAGCTTAGGCAATTGAGATGCAACGTATTTGGACAAAGTGTTGTACAGTTTTTTTTCGAAGAATATGCATCTGCAAATGTCGGGATTTTGTATTTTTTTACATTAATATTGTTTAATATTTTTATTTATGTCATACTTTATAAACTAGTAGCTTTTGCATATTATGCATTTAGTATGCACGCTTGTGTAAGGATCGTGATCGTACCGCAGCACTTTGAATTTTCACATAAACAGTGAGTTAATTATGAGTTATGATAAGGTTAGATTTTTGTTGGCATATCGTCGTTCTGGAATCCATGGAGTCTTGATGTAAGTTGGTTTAACGGTTTAATAGGTAAATACCTGAATTTTAAAATGTGACAATACTTAAGGCCAAAATTAAAGTGTTATGTATTATAAATAATAATTAAGAAGAAGCGACTCTATGGATTATAGAAACGCGATAGACCACCACAAGTAACTAACCCTAGTTATGACATGACGTAGCTCAAAGCAATATCATATTCATATTGAACTCCTAAATCAAAGCAGTAGCAACTTAAAGTACAACTGCATTTTAAAATCAACTTTAATACCTACAATATCTTTGAACTTGAAACAAAACTAGCATGTTTTTTGTGTTGATACCGTTTTGATCTAGCAGTTGGTGATCTCAGAGTATTTTAAGGATAACATCCCAAGCTAAATTCTGATTTTTTAAATATTTTGTCTACCCAACAATAGACCTGCGAGTTAAAGAAAGTCAATTGAGCTTTATTTTTGTAAAAGATTTCAAACAACATTGCTGCAACTCTACTTACGTGGTAATCAGAACTGCGAGACAGCCATTAAAAGTAGGTCTACGGTCTGAGCTTGATTACTTCGTTAATAAATTAAGGTAGCGATCTAATGGCAGGTGGACCCTCGCGGGCAGGACAAAAGTTCCGTGTAATCTACCTCGCGGAATAATTGAAACCGTTCGTGATTAAGCCCAGTGAAGAAATTCCCTGTAATACTTGTATCGGAAATCTTTTCTTAAAGTGACCTAGATAAAATAACTTCTTGAGGATATTCCATAAAATGCATTTGCTGCTAGAGGCAATATAGTTACCCTCAACCATGTGGGACATAACGGGGCCCATTATAGCGAGCAAGGGAATTAGTTTTGGGGAAACTTATTTGAACTCGGAGCGGAACGGTCGTGAATCATTTATTTTGTTTCCACTTTTCCGATGTCTTTTGAACTTGTTCGTCCTCAAATACGGAGCATAGTTGTAGTGGGTGCGGGATCCTCTTGTGGATATCCTTTTCATTTTTTTAACGTTATGGACGGAAACATTTAGCGTCATGACGAGTTTTTCTTGATAACAACAGACTAACTTTTATTTAAAATGATATTATCCCTTGTTCCTTGGAGGTAACTGTGGTGATAAATGGTTATCTGTAAAGGTATTATTTTACCAGTTGTCTGCAAGGACACTTTAATTGCCCTATTTTAGTTTTTTTTTAATGTTACCTGTAAGATAAAAATCCTTACAGACAACTAGTAAAAATAATAGTTATCTTTGAGGTAAATAAAATCCTCGGGGTATACTAGTTTTCTCCAAGGAATAGATTTTCTCTACAAATAATTGTTATTTTTAACAGTTATCTGCGAGGAAAATTAAATCCTCGGAGTTAACTAGTTTTCTCCAAGGAATTGATTTTCTTTACAAATAATTGTTATTTTTAACAGTTATCTGCGAGGAAAATTAAATCCTCGGAAATAACCAGTTATACTGGAGGAAACAATTTTTCACAGATAACCAGTTATCTGGCCACGGTTATTTCCAAGGAACCAGGGGATATGAATTATGATATATTATAGTCATGTTTATTCAATGCGTTTATGCGGTATGTAATTAAACTAACAGAACGTGATTTAATAGCGTGCACCTGTGTTACATTTCTGCATGAACATTTTTCATATTTTAACATGGGGTTGAGACACGCGCTACTTTAGCTGCTATTTAAATTAGGTTAGGTACTAAATATTCAGAAACAGTGTAAATTCTTTTTAAATTTACTTCATTTGCATTTTGTTATGTAGGACGTGGCAATTTAGTTTAAGACAACCTTTGTTACATTACACGAAAACAAAAAAACGGAATTGCAGTAAAATAAATTCTACTTTAGTTTTCCGCTGTAAAATGGTAATGGTTAAGGTTCGGCCACACCGACGCGAAAAATACGGTGACTTTGCGTAAACAAAGGAGTGGGTCATAGTAATTACATGGGGTCAATTTTGACGGACCATAATTAACGCATCGTTAAGCTCTCGTATGGTCGCTTCCTTACAGTGCAAATAAATACATGCGGGTTGTAAACCAGCCCCGTGCCGTGTAAGCAACACCGAAGTTTATCTGCAGTTTAATTGCGGTTTTGAGGCCTTTCAGAGAAGTTCAGGCCCCATTCATAACCCACCTCAGTATTTCTTTCTTGTGACTTATACTGTGTGCTTTCAGAAAATTTGCAGGGATTCATCTGAAACTCAAAACAAATCCCGCTTGATTCAAATTTCAAATAGGTAGGTCATTAAGATGTGTGTACACTGTATGTATGTAAACACTTTATTGTACACAAAAAAAAAACAGAAAATCTAATACAATACAGAGTTAGAATGTTCTCTCTCGTTGTGTTTTACATTGTTTGAGAGTCCCTTAAATTTGAAAGAAACCTAATTTGGTAATACTACTCGGATGTTTGAGTAATCAGGTTGAATTTTAAGCGGTAGGGTTGCCGAGAAATAATTTAAAATGTTGTGTAGGTATTATTTTATGAGTAAAAAAGTCTTCTATTAAAAAAATTGTGACGGATCGTCATAGGCGTATTTTTTAAAGATAAAACGGTATGTAATAAATATATGCCTATTTAAAATCTTTACTTTTTACTCCATTATAAATTACTTATAAATATTATAATGTCGCAGTACGAAATAAATGACATTTCGTTTTGGCACTGCACCTTAACTATAGATAACTGTCATTTATTATACTTTTGTCAAATTGACGGCTCTTTACCCGTTCTGCGCGTGTATTCTAGGTGGTAAAATGCAAATCGTATCTGACCAGCGGGTCTAGTATTGCTGCGTCTATTTCGCGTGTCAAATGTGGATAAAGCATCCGTCACTCTTGAAATTATTTACGTGTCAGAATTAGACTGATGCTGCGTTTATCGCGTGATAAAGTTTGGATAAGGCATCTGTCACCTTTTTACTTTTATTACGTAAATAAGTACGAGAGTGGCGGATGCTTTATCCACATTTTACACGCGAAATAGACGCAGCCAAACTAGGCCCGCTCATAATTGAGATGTGTTCAGGTAGCTGGCATATATTTCTGATTGTGACACAGGCCCTTATAGTATTGCAAACTAACATTAATCAGTTACTTGCCATAATCGAGTAGATTCAATTACCGCCTACAAACTACCTACACGTAATAAGCAAACAGTTCGTATCGCAAGCATATTGTCTCATATCAAGATCAATTGTAATGTAACGCGCGCGTACACAAAGGTAGCTGAGGTGTAATGATAGATTAATTTGATGGCTTTGTATCGAAATGAAGCTGTATTAATTACTTGACATGACATACTATTATTTATTCATCAAAGTTCACAACAACAATCATAACAAAAACAATAAAATTTAATTATAATTACACAATCTGAAATGAAGTCAATTAAACACAACAATAAGCGAATGAAATAAAATCATAAAATCCTAGATAAAAAAAACATTAACATATAATAACTGTAATAAAATTCAAAATAAAAACCAAATAGTTATAGCCCAAGTAGGTAACTTTAAGAATCTGTGCTTAGCACAGATTAACTTAATAAATTAATCATTTTGTTCTTTATTTATTTCATTGTACTCGGTACTGGCCCGCCTTGGCCAAGGCTGAGTTCAAGCCGAGGTTAGTTCTTCAGAATGGATTATTGAGGATCTTAGACATGCATGCTCTGGGGAGGTAACAGTATCCTAACTATGAGTTACAATTACCGTACTCTTTAGCGAGTCGAATGATTTGTCCCTCATAGTATTGTTATAGAGTGCGAGGGACAGTGCATTCGACTGGCTAGCGAATGCGGTAATTGTGACTCATGGTAAGGGTACAGGGAACAGTTAGTCGGATTCGCTCAGTGATCTACATAAGGTAGGTATTCAGTGAAGTTAACTAAAGTAGCACAATGTCCTTTTATTACTAAGTTACTAAGTTGGACATCGCATGCCCGCTCTATTACTCGTCTGGCAAGCATGCATACAGTATTGCGCTACAATATGGTATTATATGTTTATGCAGCGGCACGGGTGCTCTAGGTCCAACTACTGATTAATTTGACCCTTGTGCCTATTATTCTCTTAAAAGATACGTTGCTATCGAAACCGTCGGCTAGCCCAACTTGACCCGTGAGTGCTTATGAACTGCTGTTCATGTGTGCTGACCTTGGTGGTTTTTGATGCTAAAAACATAATGCCTAATGAGTTGAGCTGAGGTTATATTTATCGGTCGTAATGAGAAACTTTTCTTGTAGGCAATTTATGTGATGAGATGGCGCTGTTATTATATTACAGCTTGCAGTGATCTAACGTCGTAGACCTCTAGTTCCGATTCGTCATGAGGGGTCAAATTAGATTTGATGAGCGATCTTGGTTTTGCTGTAGAAGAGTTGTAAGTAATAGCCACACTACATTGTATGCTGACGCAAATATTGCACTCGGGAAGCGCAATTAAAACACAATGCGGCGGCGGCGAGCCGGACGCCCGCGGCGCCCACGACGCGGCCATTCAACATTTCAACTTAGCCACGAATTTGGGTACTCATACAAATAACCCTCATGGACGGATTTTTAAACTACTATAGAACCTGTATGGTACCCTACCATGATGACAGCGACAAGTCACGAAAATTAAAAATACTGTAGGTCCTAATCACCGCAAATATTTGTTTATGTTTTCTTAACTTTATATTATTATTTACGTATTCAGTCATTTATTCGTTGTCTAGGAAACCGGAAAAAATGTTATGAATTTGCAATTATGAAAATGATTGTTACCAACTTACCTGCCTGTTCACTATTGTTATAATAATGTCGCAGTCTTCTTAGTAGTAGGTATACAATCTGGAACTCTATACCGCTTGAATACCATACTACCGTAGTCATAAAGTTTTTTTTAATACAAGAGCTTTAATATAATACAATAGCTTACTTATTTTGTTGATTACACTTAATTTGTTCATAATATTGCAGTATAATTAATCTGATCTTGAGAGCCACATTATCTTATTGTCTTTCTTTCACATACAATAAGTTACCTCGTACCTATTGTAGTATACGAGATAGAAGCCGTAGTATGTCCCTAATTCCACGTGGCCGCAATGTGCTCATTAATATTAGAGATAAACCGCTATACGTGTAGGTACAATACAAAGGTGGAATGTACAGTAGCTCTTGGACGTCATTTGCATAAGGCCGTCTTGATTAGGGAGATAGTAGTAGGTAAATAGTAACAACTGATGAGAGATTAGAGATTACAATCCATTCGTACCCCTATGGGTAAAGTCGCCTAACACATTATTTGGCAAAGAAAACGAAAAAATTCATCATCATCGTCATGGCAGTCGAAACGTGTTCTGGAAATATGCATCTCCCAAATAACTCACCACAAACGTATAAAATTACTCAAAGGTAGGTAATTAAAGGTTATTGCTATTAATTCATGATGATGTCGCCCACACGGTGCTGTGTAAGTACGAAAGCCGTTGAATTTCAAATGCTCGGTTTACTGTCATTCAGTGCGAGCGGCGTCCCGAGCGCCGAGTGCCGAGTGCCGGCCACGCGCGGCGCGGTGTCACGTCGCGTCGCTATCATTTGCATTCGCCTTGCATGCGACACGACACGCCACGCCGACTCAACGCGAAATTAAAACTTCATTTTTAATGACGTGTTAGCATATCGCCCACACAGCGGGCGCGATTTTAAGCTTAAAAAACTAGGTTTCTAGGTTACTCTGCTTTTTATTCACGCGCTTTTCATATGAGGTACGATCAATATTTAATTGCATGAGCTACGAGTATATACGACATTGCCTAAAAGCTATTAACTGGTTGGTTTCTCAGTCTTCCTAAGCAAAGACAAAGAAGAAAAACACGTAACGATTAAAAACCAAGGGTTTACTAGGGTAATAGCACCAGTAATGGACATGGAACAATATCGTATACTTAATTCTTATTTTAGAGAAGCTAATTGCTACGAATTTATATTGCGACAGTCAATTGTTGTTTGAAATAAGAGTTAAGTGTCGATTATTAGTGCCTTTTAGCTAAAAGTGTCCAACAATGGGTCGAGATTCTAGGCGTTAAAAACCAAATCGTCTTTGACTTATTGTCGTATTGTCAACGTTTTGATAGCTCTTATTTACTTGACAGTAATGGCGCTCGAGTTAGAAACAATACCATGACAGGTCAAAGACGATATGGTTTTTACCGCCTAGAATAGAGGCCCTGGTGACATCACCCTAAATGTCTTATCCAACGTCGTATAGAGCCCTAGTTGTTTGTTGTTTGTGTTGTTGTTGTGGTTATTGCTTGCATGTGTTGTGTTGCATGGTTGTCCTGTTGCCAGTCGCTACGGCGCCGCTGCTGCTGGTGGTGTGCACAGTCCGAGAACTCTGTAGACAAGGCTTGCGAAATAGACAAAGACAATGAAAGTGTGCGTATTCCAAGAAATAAGTCACTCGCTTTTTGGCCAGTTTAAGTTGCAATACAGTACATGTTACCGGGCAAAGCAATAATGAAACAAGGTTAAAATATCTCTAAAGTCTAAATATGAGGGCGGATTCGACTAAATGAGAGTAAATCACTTTTACGTTTTACCAGCGGTAATTCTATGAATAGTGAACCGATTCGGGAATAGTTACTATACCACCGTTTCGCGTGACATAACATAGTTGAGTCGTTTTCAAAAATATTGTACATAGTTAAGGGCTTTAATAAAAACAAAACTTAATTGATTCCTTTGTGTAACGAAAGTTACCCATACAGTTTGTATGACTAACTTTCGTTACACAAAGGATGCGATCGTGATTTTGTTTTCAATAAGCCCTTAACTATGTACAATATTTTTGAAAACGACCCAGTTATCCCAAAAAAAAATGGCATCATCATCTTGTTTTGTGCTGTCAAATCAACTCAACACCTATTTTCTAATGACAGTTATATACTCGTAACACTATAAGAGCAGGTAAGTAGACATGACTAAAGCTTTGACATCGATCGGTTGTACAGCAATATTTTTTGCCGGGTGATACATTCGTTTATCATTCACACTACTAATTCGAGCTTAGACCTTAGATGGCGGGGAAAATGACCACTGGTTTAGTAGAGAATAAAATTGTGAAATAGAAAGGTATATCCCCAGTATAGGTTATATACACGTATTAATTAGAGTTTGGTCGAATCCATCTCATCTTTCCGTGGATGTCGTAAAATCCGACTAAGGTAATAAAGGCGTGTAGTACTGTTAGGCGATGGGCTTGCAACCTGTCACTAATACACTGGTAAACATCTTCGCCTAAGTGTGCAAAATGTGGTTACAGAATTATCAAAAAGTTTTTAGAGTTGTTGGAAAATCTGTAGCTCTGCCTACCCCACTCTGGGAATAAAGGCGTGCGTTTATGTATGTATGTATGTATGGTCGAATCCACCCTTAATGAATGTCACTGAAAGAGACACAGGTAAGATAGAGATAACATAACCATGTATTATTGTTACTGAGTCAAGTTATATTATTTAAATTTTATATTTTTTATATGTTATGTGTTATAATTGTTCGCTTTTGTCAACAGTCGTTGCAAGCGAAACTATCGTTTAGCTCGAAGGAGATCGTGGCGCTGAGCTGCTCGTGGTGCAAGGACGCGTACCACAACAAAGAGAGTTGCTTCAACCAACAGCGAATAGAAGAACAATGCTCGTTAGGTAAGTTATCGTTAATTTATTAGGGTGAGGACTAAAAAGTTGGACCATAGTTAAGCGCAGTTAACCATACAAACAACGAACAATGGTATGGCTAATTATCGTGTCACAACGGAAAAGTTTCATATACAATTTAATTGATTGAGTTAGCGTGGCCAACTTTTGGTCCTTACCCATGAGGAATACCTGCATAATTTATGAATCTATCTTTAGTTGATACGATTCATCTGTTTTTGCGCTATTTATCTAGAATTTACTGTTTCGGTCTGAAACAGCGGTTTTCTATGCATGAGGCAAAAGTTAGTCAAGATAGTCACGAAGTGCATTGCAATTTTATATTAAATAGCTTTGTTACTATATTACTTAATACTTTTATTATAAACTTGTTTACGTAATAAGGCGAGTATAGATGAACAGATCCCACTGATATCTTCTTGGTTAAAGGACGTTTCAATTTTAAAATTGACATCAAATAAATATGAGATAGGAATGTCGCAGGTGCGACTTGAAATCAGAACATTTCCATATCGTACGAACTCGTACAACAATAATATGAATTTAGTGCGGGGGTATTCCTAGTAGTTTAATCTTAGCACATTTTTCACCAGGCTCGCAGGCAAATATAATAGTCCCTCCGTCCTGGATCGTCAAACTACCAAGAAGAGGCAGCTTTAAATCGTCATTAAGAAAATCACCGAAAAAGAAAAATGCTTCAAAAAAGAAAGGAAAGGATTCCAAAAATGAGCAGAAAACGTTCGTTATAAAGCCTATCCCGACTGGAAACATCCACCCAGTGCTGGTGTTCATTAATCCAAAAAGCGGCGGCAACCAGGGCACCAAGCTGCTGCAGAAGTTCCAGTGGCTGCTCAACCCGCGGCAGGTGTTCGATCTGACGCAAGGTGGACCTGGGCCAGGGTAAGCTGACAGAATATTTATTTATTTAAGTAGGTAAGTACAATGACGTAATGTAAGCAAAAACACGTTAAAAAGGACATTGTTATCAACCTTTACATCGCTTACACCACTTCAAAGCTTTTTTTACAAATCAAAGCTACCTACATACAATTAGTGATTAATCTTTATCTTTACATAGTATAAAATGAAGTCGCTTCCGCTGTCTGTTCGCTTAGATCTTTAAAACTCCGCAACGGATTTTAATGTAGTTTCAGCAATAGATAGAGCTATTCAAGATGAAGGTTTATTTGTATTATGGATTCTGGTTTATGTACGGGTCTTACCTAAAACTCACATAAACCGAAGCGAAGCGAGGGCAGATCGCTGGTAAAGAATAAAGATTATTTTCCCGACAGCGTCAGATGCAGGGTTATTTACAAAATAATTTAATTACTTAAAATGGATACATGAAAATTAAAATGAATTGTAACAATTAAGAATCGCCTTTGTACGGTTACGACCGTTAATTTGGGACCCATTTCAAGAAAAATATGCTTGAAGTCGTCAATGTCATTAGAGCTGTCAAGTAATTTGTAACTTTTAGGAAACTCAACTTTATTGTTGTAGAATGTCAGATTGATTTTGGACCTAAGGTGGGTACCAAATTACATCTCGTGACTGTACATACAGATGCACCATGTTCATGTTAGTGCATGCATGTAAATAAAGTATTTTTTTGTGTGATGAAAAGTTTACATAGGTACTTAACTTACTTAAGAATATCTGGTTTGCAAAATATGCAATAACAGCAAGCAGGTCAGGGCTGGTCATGCATTTGATAGTTGTGTGCAGCGTTGGTCCAGTTCTCCGTCCTATGTTCTCTTTGAGCTAGATATATTTTGCTGCCGGAGAGAATGTGTCAACAAACTACGATGCAGGTTAATTTTACCCCTGGAGGCGCAAGCAACGCTTAGCTACTCGTTTTGCATATTTCATACAAGGCTAAAAGGACGCTGAGCTCGTTATTAAACTTTGATGACTTGATGTGTCAAAGACTGATCATTGTGTAAGTTTGTAAGATAATAAGTAACATGGTATAGCGAAAATTGGGTTTTGCCCAGCTTATGCCATGCCTCCTGGGGCCCTAGCCAAGATGGTCCTGACGTTTTTCTTTTCTGTCACTCAAAATGTATGAATAGTTAATCACGTGGTTCATCGTAACCCATACATTTAGAGCGATAGAAAATAAAAACGTCAGTAGCGATTGCATCTTGACTAGAGATTCAAAATTAACTTTCGTCACCCTCTTAATAATAAAAATAAAATGTAGTGTCCAAATCAGTGTTAAGAACGAAACCGCGAACATTTAAAACAAAAAAAAAACCAACGATTTATCACAGTTTAAGGACGTGAAAGACCCAATTAAACAAACACACTTTTGTACATCTATTTAACATATTAAAAGCCGTAGAATACGTTTACCATTAACATCGAAAAGTTTCAAACACGCATTTATTTAGGGTTCCGTGCCATATTCGGTGTACTTTACAATCTTAGAGTTAAAATATATTCGTGACTAATATCTTATTTACTCCTTAGCGTAACTTTTTCGAAATATTTTTCATAATTACCTACTTTTACCGTTGGAAGATTGAGGAGGACAAAAAATAACTACACACAAAAAAAACATATATCGATTACGATAGATGTAAGAAGTAATGAGTTATTAATGACATGAGGTGTTTTGACACACAAGCAATCGTTCGAGTATGATTAAGGTATTTTAGTCTAGACTTTCCGCCAAAACACAACGTCTTAATAGTCTTTGAATAAAATAGTGGTGATATATGGATCAACAGACAGAGCTACAAACAGGCAGAAGGACGTGAAGAAACTATAGGGGTTTCATTTTTACCATTTGCCTACGGAATCCTAAAAAACTCCCCACTGATACAAAAATATAACAATGCAAAAGATATTTAAAAATTGGAAGCTTCGCTGGATTTAATTAAAGCCATGAGCCGCAAGGCCTGTCGGAAACCAAATAAAATACTCTCTAATTGAAACTCACCTGAAATAACAGACACTGCTGCTCTGAGTCACGGACAGTAAAAAATTAACGTTGCTTCCATTTTCAAAATATATAAAATAACTGTGCGAGGAAATTAACTGGAGTTAATATTAGTCACTTAAATATCTATTATAATCATATTAAAGCGAACCTTATCGGCTGACATTAGCTCTTCACTCGATAATTTCGTATCAAGTAATGTACAGACAAGACGCTGTACATACTAACTCCTCTGTTGGTTTTGGAGCTAGTTGCTACTTAAAGTCATCCTAAGTTTATTATTAAAGAGACGATTTTTGATCGTTGTTGCTCCTATTTAAGAATGTAGAGATAAACAAATAATTCAAAGCAATTGTGCCATTTTGCTAATACTTAAATAGATACGCGTACAAGGAGTACATAAGCGGTCAGCTAGTAAAACTAATCGACCACTTGGACGGCATCTTACTGTCACTGACATGCAGCTAGGGGAACGACGCAACGCGGCCGACCGCTAGGAATTCTCCAGACGAGACGCCGCAGATGCGGGATGCGCTACCCGTAAAGCCTTTGCTCCTTTCAGAGAACGATCGAGATTGTACGTCTAATGGGAATTGGGGGGACTTTGTGCACGCCACGTCAAGTTTAGATCGGCTTACCTCTTTACTTTATTTTATTTCAATACAGCTAAACGGTAGACTTAACAAAGTGAATGTATTAATTAAACCTTTTTCGATAATCTAATCCATGCGACACTAAAGCGATATAACTTCAGCGTCGTCGTATTGGATCATTGCTCGTTAGGTACATATATTTCAATTCACACAGCATTTCCTGCATGAACCTTCATTTGCTTAACACAGCACATTAAATTTATGTTAAGGCATTGAATATTTCCACTCATACATAAGTTTGTACAATAAATGCAAAACTTCAATCGAAAAATTGCTATTATTTATGACACATAACTTAAAAGAGAGAGATGTTGTCGTATTTTTTTTAATTTATACGTAAGAATATTAAACGTAATGAAAACAAGTAAAAAATTACATAATTATAACTGTCATCAGACTAAAGTGTCAGCTTGCTTTCTAAATTATCCTTACAATAAAAAAAATGCTTTATATAAAGCCAAAAGAGAACACAATTTGTTCCTTCATTTTATTATAATATACTGAAACGTATTATTTTAACCTAATAATTTCGCTTGATTATTAATAGTAGTGCCGCTAACCCAAACCGCGCAATTTAGATATTTTAGATGCGTTATGTTACTAGTGCGCAGCGGTAACCAAACTCGCTTCGCGGATGTCACTCAAACTTTTTCCAATTTAATGTCCTCTCGCCTGCAACGGCCTGCATTTGACACTGTGCTGTGTTAGCAATATTCGTAGTAGCGGATCATATTACCCCCAACAAAAAATCATAATTATGTTATGTGTGTGTCTGCATACCTGTATGTCTATCTGTTACATCGTAACTCCCAAAAGGATAGACCGATTTGGACATAGTTTATTTTCAAACAAAGGTAGTTCAACCGTGATTTTCTTAACTAGGTTTTATGAAAATTGTTGGTGCCGTTTAAGAGAGATCAGCTCAAAGACCTAGTGGCCAGGGGATTTAAAAAGTTATATGTACAGTCAAGGAATTTGATTCGCGTACCATCTTAAGTCTAAATTGCTGATGACAATCGATGATACTAAGGGTTATCTTTCTTTGCAACGCTAACATGACGTTTGTGCCGCAGTATGACATGTTTATTTACCGAGCTTTTCCGAGCTCACGTCACAGTGTGACATCTTTCGAAAATTTTGCATGGCATATGACAAAGACAGTAGTAGCATTTCTTTCTTACCACAATCGAATATAGCCGACCAGCAACGGATAAATAGGTTAACCATGACGAACGTTATTGGCTGTTGCTATGGGTGATTTCACAATATTAGCTTCTACCCTAGGTAACGCTTCTGACATGTTGTCGTATTGTCAACGTTACGGTAGCTCTTATCACTTGACAGTCCCTCGACGTTTGCTGTATAACAACGTCAACAATTTTGGACTAGCCTCAGAACTTTCTCGTAATAAATTGACGTTTGACAACTTAATAAATATTTAATGACCAATAATACTAAAAAGCTATAGGCTATATAGTAAAAATCAGATTTTTTATTCATAACGTTTAATATCTAGTATAAGCACCTCCACTTTCAGACACAGCTAGGAGGCGGGCCGGCATCGATTCTACTATCTTACTACAAATGTCTGAATGACGCAACGATTCCCATACTTCGTGACAATGTTCTTCCAAGGCTTGTTTCGTTCTTTCTTGCCCATTTTCCCACCTCTGCACCATGATGCCCCATATATTTTCGATGGGATTTAAATCGGGAGATTTACTGGGCCAAGGAATTTCAATTATGTCGGGATGTTGGCGAAACCAATTTTTGGTGACCCTTGCCTTATGAGTTGGACAATTATCGTGAACGAAGTGTATTCGGAACTTCTTCCTGTGGATAAACGCATCGCACAGTAGGAACCATGATTGTATCCATTGCCTCTACATAATCTATAGCTTTAGCTCGCGAAGGCAACTGGGCAAGCTCGCCGACACCCGCAGAAGATATCCACCCCCACATATTTACACTTATACGGCCTGAAGCTCGGTTTGGGACAACATGTTCTTCTGCATACCGCGTCCTGTCATATCTCCATAAACTCAAACGTCCGTCTTGGGAAGAACGAAAGGTTTTTTCATCTGTGAATATCACAGTGCTCCAGTCAAAATTTTGGTATCTGCGTGCAAAATTAGCTCTTGCAGTTTTGTTTGCTTCAGTCAATGCGACTTTTTTCGCGTATCGCCTATGGTGAATACCGATACCGTGCAGATAATTTCGAACTGTGCGTAAGCCAATGTCAAACCGATCAGCAAAATATCTAGTTGGCGTGAAAGGATGTTCTTCATAACGTTGCCGAATCTCCATAATTTGTTCAGCCGTTAGTCGCTGTGAACCGTGGTTAAAACGGCGGCGGTCTTCTGTATGGCCTTCTTCTCCGTATCGAGTGATCCATAGTCTTACAGTTGTTCGGGATATATTTAATGACCGAGCTATATCGTGAATGCTGCGTCCCTGCTCATGCAATGTAATTATTTGGCTTCTTCGTTCTGCATAGTTTACTCGATGCATTTTCAAAGTTTGACATTTAAATTTGACTATGTCACCAATTTGATGTCTCCGAAGTTTTTTTTTTTCTATTTAAAATATGAAACTACAAATAGGTTCTTATTCAGAGTAGACAGATTGAGAACGTGAAATATATCTAGTGATGCATATCTAAGGTTAAAGTTTGCAGATCTTTCACCCGAACATGCGTCATTTTAATTATGCAAAACACTTTAGCTTGCTGAAGCGAAAATAAACCTTAAGATATGTCTATCTTTCAAGCAATAAATCAGCGAAACGGTACGTGAATCAAATTCCTTGACTGTACATCGCAATGTTCATGTCTAAATCTTCCTTTTCAAATTGCGCCCTTAGGTACTCACTGCGCCCGATACATCCCGCCAATGCAATGCATGCAATGGTTTTTGAAATGCGTCATTTTAAACTTAGGGCTGTATTAATAAACTCATCTTGGTTGAGAGGCTCGTCACAAGATACGTCAAAGTTAATGTCAAACTCTAGAACACTGTGATTTTTGACACATCTCGAGACGAGCATTAGAGTTGAGATTAGTTTATTGATACGGCCCTTAGTAACCATTACACATAATAGTTTCCTTAGTAAATGCGACGGTTAATTTGTCTCTTCTTCTCAGCAGTCAATGATCTGTAAAAATGCCCGTGCGGCCTACTTAATGAATAAACATCTTTATGTTTTTGTTTCTTCTTTTGTTCCTTACTGCTTGTTTCACGACAATATAATAACAATGAATGAGTTATATAGGGATGATATCAAATTTGATAGCTGTGGATACGAAAACGGGGTATCTACTTATTACAAGTACTTTATTAGGTTTGATGTTCTACCAGTTAACCTTTGGGCGAAGCAGAGATTGTGGTGGCGGTGTAACATATATAACAATATATTATATTAATACAAATTCACTAATAAATAAATACATACATAATCTTAATGAAGATAAGAACAACACATTACAGATAATGCAATCAGAAAATCGAGATGATTCGCGAACTTTCTTTTTAAAGGCAAACTTGTTCGGAGCTTACTTGATAATGGATATTGATAATGAGAATTAGTTAACGAAAACTGAGCTATATGCGGCGTATGAACTACATTGTATTTAAGTTCTGGAAAGTAGGTAGTTTCGTACCCTGGGGTTCAGATGTGCAAATTGTTCTCTCCACTCGCGGCTGCACCGCCGCCTGTATAACCTATATAACACGCTCACCTCCCGCGCTCGGTGATTTCCATACAAAACGAACCAGATTTAAATAATTCACGATTATTTGGCATTCGACACGCATTTTACGGGACAATGGCTGCAAATACCATTTTATTTTGCTTTCTGTCATTTCGGCGTTATTGCATGCGCCTGACAAACTAGTTCAATAGTAAAACATATAGATAACTAAACTGTATCAATTCTTGTAAAGGCCACTGTATTCTCACGCCTACGTAACCATCGGCTTTGAATTGAAACATACTCGTATTACAAGCATTAAGTCAAAATCGATAATCGACATATCGGCTTAAACCAACCTCTAGCTATCAAACGTAGGTGGGTACTATTAAAACCCGGCTAAGTGCGAGCGGACTCGCGCACAAAGGGTTCCGTACCATTATCTAAAAAAAACACGTTTGTTGTATGGGAGCCCTCTACATTTTTTTATTTTATTTATTTAATACAGGTACAGCTAAATATTCTGTGGATATTTTAAGCGTCCTGCTGTCGTTATTAATATCGAGCAAAAAACGGCAAATAAATCTCGTTTGTTGTAGGAGCCCCCACTTAAATATTATTTTTCTTCTGTCTTTAGTATACTTGTTGTTAAAGCGGCAACAGAAATACATCATCTGTGAAAATGTCAACTGTATAGCTATCACGATTCATGAGATACCGCCTGGTGACAGACAGACAGACAGACGGACAGTGAAGTCTTAGTAATAGGGTCCCGTTTTTACCCTTTGGGTACGGAACCCAAAAAAAGTAAGAACATTAACGTATCTTAAACAAATTTTAGCAATAACACTTCGAAAATTTTGTGCCAAAACAAAGTGCCAAATACAAGGTGGAAAGTTGAGATGGGACAGTAAGGGCAGCTACTACATCCCTTGCTGCTACGCAAAAATGCTTTTAGGAGACCTTTACTAACTTTTTAAGTGATGACAATCGTCATTTACAGATTTTTGATAAAATGTACAGTCAAATCAGAGAAATACTAGGAAAATGTCCGAATCTTAAGTACCCGAAACCGACGTGCGTGCATGACTCGATGTATGAATGTGGAAGAAGCGAAAGAAATTTGTCGTAGCAAATGGAAATAAGTGGTCTCTGCCTACCCCTCTGGGAAACAGGCGTGATTTTAATGTATGTATGTACAGTCAGCGAGAAAATCGACCGATTTAAGTGTACAATAATACAACTACTAACTTTATAGCTCCTAACTTTTAAGTATACTTACACGTAAAAACTAAGTAGTATCTAAGGTAGACTATAGTTTATAGAATGAAAAAACATACTTTTTATTAATAATACAGTGTAAGTTTTAAGTGAGCGTGTTTTGACAGGTTGGAGCTGTTCCGTAAGGTGCCGAACCTGCGCGTGCTGGCCTGCGGCGGCGACGGCACGGTGGGCTGGGTGCTGAGCGTGCTCGACCGCATCGGCGCCGGGCCCGCCGTCGGCGTGCTGCCGCTCGGCACCGGCAACGACCTGGCGCGCGCGCTCGGCTGGGGCGGGGTAACTATCCTCACATCACTTCACTAGAAGAGCTCTGCTCCCGGTGGTAACCAGAGCTACCAACAGCAATGAAAACCATGTATAACGAAGTCAATGACGTCATGCCACTGACAAAGAAATACATATTATGTACTTTACGTGTGTTTGGCGCGTAGCATGCGTAATAAAACAGCCAAGAAGTACACTGATGTGCGGAGGGACGGGGCCCTGTCCAAAGCAACAAACAGTAACAACAACAAAATTCGGAATGTATAATTTAATTGTATATCAATAAAAAAATTGGAGCACTTATTTAAAGAGAGAAGAAAATTTTGTTGTAGGTACAACATTATGGGATTTAAAGTTGCAAGAATCAACTGTAATTCGATATCTCGGAAACTTTGCTCTTCTGTAGCGTAGATAAAGGAAATTCCCGTTTACAATTCGCGAAACATCTCAACCGAAGCCTTAATCACAACGCAAAACGTTCAATGTACTGCAAAGTGTAAAAGATACGCACTGCAACGCGGTAGTAATGAATGGTAATCTTATCTTTTCTTATAGATAGGCCCCTTTCGGATACACTTTGATCCTTTAGGATCTTTTGTGCAATTACCCTCTTACACACAGCTGTTCGAATGTGCAGGTTTCCTCACAATGTTTTTTCTTCACCGTAAGAGCATCGGATAATGCATAGGTACCTTACGAGTCGTCCCCCTAAGCTTGTACTATTACTTATTCTGTGCCCTAAGCCACTAGGCCAATAACAATATGTCAATATTTTAATACTCATTCTTAATCAAACTGTTATTTTGCCACCTCGGCTCGTGTTCGTGCTTATTAAAACATTTTGTTTTGAAGTAAAATGCTTCTCTGTTTTCAGCTTATATAACTCGAAGTCGTTGCAAAACTTCCTTCGCACGTACACGAGTAATACATAAATTGCACCGTACTGCAACGACACAGACTTTGAAGTTCTTTCTAAATCAAAAACTATACAAGAATTTACTTCAACTAAGAATTAATAAACTAGTTACCTACTTTATCTAGTTACCATACGGATACACTTCGACAATAATATGGGATCTTTTGTGTAATCTCTTATCAAGTTCGTTTAGAAGGGTCGGTTTTCGATAAGGTAGCCGTTTGACTTTATAAATGAAAGTTTCATCAATTGATTTTAAGTACGACCAACTAATAGAGTAGTTTAACTCTCAGTCGGCATAGAAAGTCGTTACCTTTTTGAAACTCGGTCGGTACTTACTAGCAAGCAAAGTCGTGTTAATAACGATTTTACGTTACCGGAAACCATTTTATATGGCCGTCATGGGTTATCTCTTGATAACCATTTGATAATCATAATATTATGAACAAACTTCCTATCGGAGCGAAATAACGATTTTATCGAACATTTTATTGTGATCAAAACTTTCTCCGGTTCTTACCTAATAAATAAGATACAGTGAAACTTAATAATCTCAAGTCCTTAATAATTGCAATAGCCCCAGGTGACCTTTTACAAGTCAGTACTTATGTGTGAACTGCGCTGAACAGTAACTGCTCGTTAAAGATGTTAGTTTTAATGAAGAAACTAATAATTTTACAAATTACGTACATTGAACCTTGATTATTTTAACCATTATACATATCGACAATTAACCATTGGTACTCATTATTTTTAATTTGATTTTATCCATGACACTATCAGGGGACCCTTACAGACCATCAAACTAAGTAAATAGAATAGATTTAGAGTGTACGTACTCACATCGATGGTTTACCACAAGCTTTTATTTAACTTGTCGTGTTATTGTATTTAGTTCAAATATTACAAGGCAATTTCTTGAAATGACAGTAAGTCCGTTCAGTACCGTTCCACATTCATTATGTTAGGATAGTAATAAGGTCGGGATTAACTTCGCATTAAAATGCGTATTTACTGATCCTAAATCCATAAAGCGAATGTTAGTTGCGGGTCGGTCGCCTGCGCCGGCATGGCTGTGATTTAGGTTCACGTTCGGATCGACAGTGTCAGCAAGTTATGATTATCCCGGCGCTTGTCGTATCACGTTAACGAGGACATAAACAAGCCCTATTACTCCCAACATCAACATTTTATTATTCAACAGACGACAAACAAAACTCCGAACGAGCGAACAATGACGGATCCCTCGTAACTGTTTCGCAAATTGTGTTTGAAACATTCAATTTAATTATGCAGGTAAAGACTGTATCGTTAAGTATAAATACAACTTTACGTAGTCGTCTTTCTTTCCTAAAGTATTTTTTAGATTTAAATGTACATGTGTTTAATTAGTGCTTTTATTAGGTACACATTTCATCCTGCGGGCTCGACTTGAGGCATATGGTTTAGTCAAAATTTACCGAATCCATCTGAGTGATGTTAACGAAAGTGGACAAATAGCAAAATAAATTTTACTGTTTGCGAGCTAGACAACGTAACCAAAAAAAATTATCATACTACGCAAACCATAATTACACATGATTCCCAAAGTAAAACATCTGAGCATTCTCTTTAATTTATTTTTAATAAAAAAAAGGCATGGATGGCGATGGGCGGTGGCCATTTTGAGAATATGGCATATTACTCATTACAACTCCGACTTTGACATCTATTATAACTATTAAGAAGCGTTTCTATCGACGTGTTTTACCGATGGTTAGACGCTACGATTGTCCATTGTGCTTGGGTCTGGCTGAGACCTTTGGTTAGTCTCCCTCCTCCCGCTCGCACCAGATATTGATGGGAAACCAAAACATTACGTAAAAAGTCGCTTTTGTGTGAAAGTAAAAATCTATCATATTTATTCTGCGGATGCTCATTCGGGTAAACATGAAGGGGACACTTAGTTCACATGTTTTGGCTGCATACCAACCTATTGCATTTTAAAATTATACTATAGGAGTTGCTGAAATACTTCAAATTGAGCTCAATAGGCTTGTCCGAAATATATTTTGGGGACGATTTTGAAAGCATCATAAAGTCTCCAAGACACAAAAGTTAACCATATTATATCAGATGAAATGGTTAAAAAACACCTGCAGGTCATATCCTCACAACATTGTAATTTAAAATAATACGGATGTCAAAAGTTAGACTAGGTTTTGTATGTATTTATACTAAACGATACAGTCTTTATATTGGCACTTTTAAACAAACGGGCAGGATTTGAAAGTGGATTAGGTATAATCAAACTGATTAATTGGACATTGTGATGATAAGTAAATCCCTCTTGTGCAATAAATCATCACGTTTTAAAATCTGTTTATCGATGTTTTATTAATTTTACATACTTGTAAGCGTAAAAAAGATTACATGCATTAAGTTTAGTTACACAGGACCTCATGAAACATTCATAATTGTTCGCTTTTAATTCGAAGTAGGTAGGTATTTTGTTAATCGATCACGTTGCTCGTTTTATGTGCGACAGCATATCATTTTTAAAAACCCATTTGGGGTAATAAGTAACGGCCGCCGAAAAGTTTCGTGTTCATAGATTTGTATCTTTTGATGAGCTCCGATGCTCCGATTGTGGTGAAACACAAAAGTGCGTATTTCTGTTGCGGTTACAATGAGCCTGCGTTAATATCGTGGGTACAATTATTCTTGTCAGCCCATCAGGTTTCAGAATCGTGTTTAAAAATAATAATAAAGAAAGAACCTTTGTATTTTATTCACTATTTTACAAATAACAATAGCTCTCCCTTTCACCTTTCTTTGTCTCGCTTTGAAATTTGATACAATACCTGCTCGTTCGTAAAATGTTTGTTTATATTTTGCGTTTAGCGAAGCATAAAGGTAGACAATGTGATGTGGGTTTGAGTCAAGAGTAACGTCGGCTTACTCAATAAATGCATAAAAAGGAGTTGATGTTATATTCAAACACAAGTACGCGCAAGATAGTTGTGGACAATATTTTAGATTCGTCAGGTAATATTTCTAACCCAAAAAGTATTTATGTAAAACTTATTACCAATATCGATCCTCTGGATTGGATGCTATTAGCAATAAAATATTTACCCATATACCAACTTAGCAAAACATGGGGTTGGGTAGTGGCATGCAAGGTCTTTCAAGTAGGTATATGGTAGGTAAGGGGTAATCTTTGTGTCAAAAATGTCGGTCCATGTTTGCTTTTATACAAAACTAGCTGTTCCAGCGAAATGAGTACCGCCTCAGAATTTTCTTCTTGTATTTTTTCCGATGTTGTAATAGTTATTATTATTAGGCAGAGACAAATTTAACAAATCAAAGATTATAAAAATCGGCTCAGCCATTCTTGAGTTACAATGGTTTAACTAACACAACTTTTCTTTATAACTAATTATGTATAAGTACATAGATTAAGGGTCTGACTCGTTTTTGCTTTTAAAATAATTTGACTACCATATACACCGTGCGCATAACGCATTTACGCAATAATTTCTTGAAAAATTGCTCAGGGCTCTTCCCTTGTTTCACTGGGTTACATTTAATAGGTGATATTATTTCTGTAGGGGTACGAAGACGAGCCGATATCAAAGATCCTTGCCAACATCGGCGAGAGCGACACAGTCCTCCTGGACCGGTGGGAGCTGACCGTGCAGCCCAACCAGGCTGCTGCCAACGAGGACACGAGGAACGCCAAGCCGGAGCTGCCTCTCAACGTCGTCAACAACTACTTCTCCTTCGGGGTGGACGCCCACATCGCACTGGAATTCCACGAGGCGAGAGGTGAGAAGTTTGGACATAATTTGGTATTCTTTTTATCCACCTGCACTGCACCTCAACTTCTGCGAGAAGCAAGTCACTTGCAAGTGTAAACTATCAGTAATCACTGTTGAACAAGCAGGGTCAAACAGTTCTCGCAGAAGGCTTGCAGGTGTAAAAGTGGCCAAAAACAGGCAAGCATGGTAACCGCCTACCTATACGCCTGATTGAAAGTGTTCACTGCCGCCTTTGGACATTAGCAACATCACACTATACACATTAGTTCATATTTAAACAAAAATATATCGCGCCACTTGTATGTGTGTGTGCTTCGACCGTACGCACCGCGAGCCCCAACAAGCAAACTCAACAGAACGGACCAAGCCAAGTATCAAGCGACGCGCATCGACTCAAAAATGTCGTCACATAATTATCATAAATGACCAAGCTGACGCCCGAGCATTAAAAGGTAACAGAAACTCGTATAGGGCCGGATAAAGTCTGCATTATATTTTATACAATGGAAACACCAAGGGCGCTAGTTGTGAGTTGCCGGTCTCGAATAAATTAATAAACAGGGTGTTATAATCTCAAATAAGTCGCCTCCTAGTTTCTCGACGAATTATAAACCGGTTAGCTTAAGATGCGCGTGCTCATATTAATAAGGTAGAGTAAGGTATCTAATATCTATCATAATTGATCGTAGGTTTTGTCGTCGAACCAGCTCGGCCAAAGGCTGTAACTATTACTGAACCCCTGAAATAATGTTTTAGCTAACATTCGTTTTTAAAAAGCCTATGAAAGCCTATTTTAGGCCTATGATAGGGTAGATAGAAAGGAGTTGTGGACGGTGCTGTCTATGTATGGAGTTAGCAGCAACCTGGTGCAGGCTTTGAGGTCCCTTTATGAGGGCTCTAGAGCCTGTGTCAGGATCAATGGGGCACACTCGGCCTGGTTTAATATCTCCAAAGGTGTTAGACAGGGCTGTGTCCTCACCATGGCAGTTCAATCTGTTCATGGACAGTTGTATGCGAGATTTGAAAGAGTATATGAGTTTGTGTATGCGAGAGTTGCTAATCAAACGCCTCTTATATGCCGATGATCAAGTTATACTGTCCTCATCGGTACTTGAATTGCAGGAGATGGTGACAGTTATGAATGAGAGATTTAAGCAAAAGGGGATGAAAGTAAATGTTGCCAAGACCAAGTTCATAGTAATAGAGAAGGACGAGGAGATGATTGAGTGCGTGATAATGATAAATATAAATGGTGAATTAGTAGAGCAAGTGAGCGAATTTGTGTACCTGGGAAGTATGTATACAAGAGATGGTAAGTGTGAGAAGGATATCGAGAGGAGGCGTTTCACAAAAAGCCCAACTGGCTGTTCACAATGGAGCGCTGTCCCCTACCCTGATGTATGGTAGTGAATGTTAGGTGTGGCAGGACACGCATAAAAGTCGTGTAAATGCAGTTGAAATGCGCTCTTTGCGTAGTATGTGTGGTGTAAAACTGATTGATAGAGTAAGGAATGTAAAAGTCACAGATAAATTTGGACTAAAAAGAGATGTAGTGACTAAGATTGAAAAAGGCATGCTTCGATGGTGGAAAGAAGTGGTCTCTGTCTACCCCTCTGGGAAACAGGCGTGATTTAATGTATGAATGTATATACAGTAGCGGAAAAAAGTTTATCACCTTTGTACTTACATCCCATACGATTACCTACAAATGTGACGCACCAAAATTGACAACAAATCAAGAACTAGTTGACCAATTGTGTTGCTATTATTCAATTCGTTAGCTGATTAAATAAGGTTCAGTATGGTATATAACAAACGTTTGTACAGTAAGGGTAAAAAAAGGTTCGTCACTTTAGGACCTTAACAGCGTTGAAATAGAGTCGAAAAGTGACCAACATTTTTTTCCTTGACTAATACATATCGTAGTTTAAAAAAGTTTTATATTTAAATTTAAAAAACCATTGCTGACGTGTTCATACAAATTTCGTGAAATTTAGTATGAAGCGTCGGCAATGGTTTTTTTAAATCTCAGCGTTGAGAAACATTCAGCTTTTATAAACAACGAGGGTCTGGCCATCGCTGGCTCTTTGGGCTACTATGAGATTTAGTCGTAATGTTACTTACTCAAATTTTTAAACCAACTATACTTGGGAGCAAAGAAATCGAGCCACTTAGCACTGAATTTCCATATAAAGTGGCTCAATTTCTTTGCTACCAAATATATATTCGGATTCGAATACAATTATATTCATCGATACTTTAATATTCTTGTTTTGTTGTAGAAGGTATTTACCTTGAATGTTTCTTGTATCTCTCTACTAACTCATGAGTCTCATGATAAGGTGAAGTATTCTCATTAGGTACCTCCTTTCGTAAACTTATTATAATAATGTACCTTCTAACCCAACGTCCTGAAAGTTTCAACATTACTTTGCACTTATACACTCGAATGAAAGACACTACCAAGAAAGTTTCTTTAGCATAAGTATTTGCTCTTAACCAGATTAGTTTAAAACGGTTTTACTGTGGAAAGTTACTCGTATTACGTTTGTATCTGGTTAAATTTTAAGTATTAATACTTATACCTAATAATGGTTAGTTAGACAGTTTAGACTGCGGGGTCGTGATCTTAACTCAATTTCCCCAACTCAGTGCATGATTGAGATTCTATTAGTATAGTGGTTTTTGAAACAATTAAAGTTTAGCAATTTAATAATTTGTTTCCCTATTTAATACTAAAATAAATGGTCACCTAACATTTTCATGTCAAAACCTATTTAAAAATCAATCGACCAGATGAGTAAAAAATGAGTATGTAGGGTGGCCACGATCCTGAATAAAGAGATTTCATTTAATATTTGGATAAATAAAAAACAAAGTAATCTTTTAAATCTATTCTGTTATGTTCCTATTGGTGTAGTGCGTTTTAGTTTACTTTGTTGCTACACAACCCTGCAGTCGCCCTGTATAGGTATATCCAACTAAATTAATGTGTTTTTCTCCCAGAGGCCCACCCCGAAAAGTTTAACTCGCGAATCCGCAACAAGTTGTTCTATGGCACGGCGGGCGGCAAGGACCTAATGCAGCGCAAGTGGAAGGGGCTGGCGGACTTCGTCACGATGGAGTGCGACGGCAAGGACCTGACGCCGGTGCTCCGGGAGCACAAGGTGCACGCCATCGTGTTTCTAAACATTCCAAGGTGAGAAATCGATTAACACGTTGTCCCCATACAAAATGTTTCAATTCTCTCGTGAGCACGTCGTAAGTGCGTTCCAGGTGGTTTCTTCGTGACCTATATGCGGCACGGACTTATGGAGCTAGTTTGTCGTGACCCACATATGGGGCACTACTGGAGTGTAAAGGTATTCAAATATCAACGTACGTTTACTACAATGTACGTTTGTACTATATCGCACTAACCGAATTGACAGTATTGTTTGACATTGCTTTCGTGACTGTAAACCGACAAGGTACAGAAGTTCATATTTACTTTTGACGCTGACTGTAGCTACAAATGTAGTAAATAAACATATGATATCGGGTTTTATAAACATATATATCATAATAAAATAATTAAATCTTTTTTCAAATGCACTTTTTTGCGATGAATAACTTTTTAGGTAGTAAAACAAATATACTTTTAAATTAGGTGCCTGAACTAAGAAATTACAGAAAACAAGATGAATACGTACTTATCTGGCAAAATATCCTGTTGTATGACTATGAACTAAATATGTCTGTATTTTATATAATTTACTAATATTACAAAAGTATACTGGCTATATCGCGATAGTACTCAATAAAATCTAACAGTGACATTTAATCACTTTCATGGCAAACTTTTGCTACGCGTTACGCTCGTAGCACGCGTAGCCAATTGATTCCGTTTCGCGGTTGAAATCTGCTACAATTAATCCGCTGGGGACATTGGCAATGAACGTGTTAATTAATCGGGAGCACGCCCAGTGTTATTGAATTTACCGAAACTAGCGTCGTTAGCATAACTTCAAGACACACTCGGTTACGGTGATTGTTGTGGTTTCTAGCGCGCACTCAAGTTTTACTGAGTGACTCATTCTAAGTAACAAGAGAAGTTAATGTAAGTTCCATAAAATTATAAATTATAAATGATCTGAAACATAATTTAACGTTGATGTTCAAAGTGCTTGAAGTAATCAAACTGTTTAAACTATTTAATTTTCTCAAGTTATAAACTTTTTTAAATTCTTAAGTACCCGAAACCGACGTGCGTGCATGACTCGATGTATGAATGTGGAAGAAGCGAAAGAAATTTGTCAAGATCGTAGCAAGTGGAAAGAAGTGGTCTCTGCCTACCCCTCTGGGAAACAGGCGTGATTTAATGTATGTATGTATGTAAACTAGAAAAGTTGACATGTAGGCGATTTTTAAAGGTCATGCGTATGTAAGACAATAATAATGACACCAAAACTTGCGTTTTATGATGAGACATCTATTAAAAAAGTAAGAAATATCAATTTTTTTCGTAGTCGTAGCTGTTATATTGGGGCTTACCTATGAAATTGGCGTTTTTTACGTGTTTTTTTTTCGTTCTGAATTTATTCATTTCAATTTTAACTTCCAAATTTGTTTAAAATTAAAGTGTTAACTTAACTCTTTTCATGTGCTGCGAGTTCAAGTGTTACAATTACGCAGAGTTTTATGAACCTAACTAGTTTTAAGTAATTAAGATATGTATGATATGGCTTAGAAGTGTCCAATATGCTTGACAGAATTTTGTTTGGTTTGCATTTGACGTTACTAAATAATCCGCAAAATTAAATGTATAAAAACCACCGTTTTCATAAAATTCTCCATATAAAACGGCAATTTCATAGGTAAGGACCTAATATAATGAATGACCCAATTTCAGTGTACATAAAACCAACTGATTTAACGATAGCGGAAAATGTTTGATTGGACTGCACGTTCTAAAGATATTCTGAAATAAATCTGGTTCAAAGAGAATTGCATCGGAAATCCAACAAAACTAATGCATCTGCAGAATGCACTTTGGTAATCTGAAAGCGTACCACCCATGGGCATTCCGGTCTCTTCAAACGAATGGAATAAAAAAAACAAGTAAGTACGTATGTGTTTTCAATACACGAGTATCATCCTTCTTTATTTAACGCACATTGAGACAACCTTATGTCAATTTTATTGGTAGAACGCGTCTGTCTGGACGTTAAACCCAAAATACCTATATCGTTTATTTTTAATTGTATTTCTGATTTAATAATTACAAGCCTTCAACTTCATTAACTTGTTTTTTTCGATTAGAGTTAATTTGGAATGGTGATATTTTAAGTAACTGCGAAAAAAGTTAACATCTATCACATTATTTAATATCCTCGCATAAATATATTACTTTAGTTCAGGTTAATATTAGTTTGTCACATTGTACAGTCAACAGTAAATTTTTGTGATTCCTAAATTTTAAATAAATTTTATACTATTTATTTTAGATTTAAATCACACTCTTTACTGCTTTTGCTATCGTTAGTTGGCAGTACTATAATGACTAGACGTATTGATCATATTTCCAGAAAACAAAGAGCATTAAGCTCTGACATGTCAGCGAGCGGGTGAGTGAATATCGTTTGAGAGACGCCAAATCGGTTCTACATTCACACGGTATTGGCCTCTTATACCACTAATACCACTATTCAGGGGACACGGCATTAATCTGCTTATACGGTGGCCGAGCGCGCCGTCTCTAATCCACTTGGTTTAGACGGCTTCGTCTCCTTGACCCGATACTGTAAATGGTGTTTAAATGCGATCGGTGAACAACTTCGTTCAATATGACAACTATGGGTGAAATAATTGTTAAACTTATTACACGTTTTCATTACTTTGTGGGAAATACTCGTACAAAGTAGGATTGTTAAAATAATGTTTGTTACATTAACATTTTATTAGCGCAATTAAAATATGTCAGAACTGACATTAGCTGAACAGTTAATTAAAATTACATGTTATCTAAAAATATGACAACTTTATATTAAAATAAGGTACTAATTAAATAACTTTATAGTTGTGAAATTTATTCAATGATTTATTATAACGGGGTAATAGAAATAAGGTTAATAAAGGCCAATTTAGGACCCCATTTAGTTAAGTCCATATTTATCGAGGGATCATGGCAAAGACACTAGCGTTGAAATTGACTTGAAAAATACATGTATCTTTCAAACGCCCTGTATTTTTCAATAAAATACAGAATCTTTCGTTGCGGATCTTCGGTTGAATCTTTCGCAAGATTATTATATTTGATTGTTAATATGACAAATACACGTATGAAACGAGTATTATACGCGTATGATTGTATTTTTTAGACGAACCTTTAATTGTTTTTTTGTCATGAAGAAAATCAAAGGGGCCTGAAAATATTATTTACTATCCGTAGAGGCTCGACGTAAAAAGGTTGGAAAACCCTTCCTAAAATCTAATAAAGTTATAATTTAGCACAAGTTTATTCGCCAGGTTCGGCCCAAAAACATCAGTGCTGCGGCCCCGGCAGTCCGCCGCACCGCCGCCCTTGATTAATTGTAGGCCTTCGATTACTTGAAACAAATAGTCAAAACTATCCGCATAATGGCTTTAGTTTTAGGTGATATCGATAGAACGATTACTATAGGAATTAAACTATAAAAGTAGATAAATCGCTTTGATAGTTAAATTGAGTCAAGTAAGTAGTATAACGGGAGGATACAAGTGATTGTACTTTTTTTTTGCGGATGGGCGGATCTTGATATTGTTGAAATGAGCTTTAAACTTTTTCACTTCTTTGTGTTTCCCAAAATGTAAGATTTACTGAAAGTATTTTTGCTCTTTTATGAGCATTATTTTTGAAAGTGTTTTTGCGGTAATAAGGATTTGCGCAATAGTAAATGTGGTCAAAAAAATCCAGAATGACCCCTCTCTGCCATCTCTTATGGTCCTTACCTTACTAGAGGCCGGAATTCTCGTAGCACTTTTGAGCTGTCATAGGGACTTCTCGTTTAACGACTTCCAATATATATATATTATCGATAAAATATAGAACAAAACATATTAAAGAAGATTAAAAGTAGAGGTAAACCTCAGGCGGTGTTATCGTTAAAGAGTGAACACTTTAAGATAACTTTTGAATAGTTGAAAATGGGAAATAGAGATTTGTAATGAAAACAATCGATAGCGTTTCTTGTTGCAATTTCTTTCAAAAATATTAGAAAGGCTTAAAGAAACCACAAACTATTTATAAGGAACCATATAATATTTTAATGTTATTCCTATATTTACAATTTCCAGAAAGTCAGTAGACAAAGGTTATCTCGATAAGATCGCTCATTCGCGATAAGACTCCTGTTGTTTACTTCTTCTCGTAACCATATTTTAAATATTGTATCCTGTATTTATCGATATACATATTTATGTCGGCAGTCGATGGACGAGAAGTCCCTATGACAGTTCAAAAATGCTACGAGAATTCCGGGCTCTGGTCCTTACACTCGATTACCAAAACCAAAGTAGCTCTTTTTATTAAAGGTGTAATCGGTTAGCGTTTATAACAATACTGACAATTCATAACAATATTGGATACTAAATCACGACAAAATGAACAAGTCAACTTTTAACTTAATAAGGATTTTGCCAATCTTGAATATTCAAATAAGCTCACCGTCAATGTTATTCTCTTTAATTTTCTTTTCAATATTAGCCACAAATATCAAATCGATGTTGTACTACATTATGACAAGCAGATACCGAGTTAATGACTTAAAAACAAACACCCTTTTATTTGTACGAAAATCGTTTTGGGTTCTGTATGCGTCATTGTATCTTCGTGATGGTCGCTACTCATGTTAGTTTTACGACGCAACGCGTAATCGGTATGTGTTCTGGCCTTCTAAGCCAGTCACAAACACGTTGGCGAAGCAGGCGCGGTCACTGGCCTTATCTCGGCGCTTGTCCACAGCTACGGGGGCGGCACGCACCCGTGGAACAAATCTGGAGGCGCCTTCGAACCTTCCACCGAAGACGGCCTCATTGAAGTCGTAGGGCTCACCACATATCAACTGGTAAGTTTATTTCAACATCAGCGTAATATAAAAATACCATTTCAGAAACCAACAATTTTATATTCCAAATTTTTTGATTGGCTACAAAAAGTGGATACTTTAATGGGCATTGGGTGTTGAGTAAAGTTTATAAAGCCTTTTTAATTCCTTTACAAACTTTGGCCGTGGTTTGGTTTGCACGTTATAAAGTTGGATTGTTTTTAAAAATAGCTAAAATAATTTCTCTAATGTAAGTAATTTAATGAGCTTATAACACAGTTTAACTGATTTATGGAAACGAGCCGGATAAAATTAAACGTTTTGGATTAGCTTATTCCGGATTAGAACGGTCGGATTTAGTGTATTGTGGTTAACACAGCTATAAATCTTTAGTGTAATAGCATTAGAAACGTAACTGAAATATGGTTTCTAGGTATGATTAATGATCATCTCGTGTTTCGGCCATTTCTCTCCGAAAATTTCACATCTGGCGGTTTCACCATTCATCTATCAATTATCTGAACTAACTATAGCTAAGAGTTTTCATTATTATTATTTTTTATATTAAATTATATTATGATGTCAGACAGTAGACATGTAACAAATGATGATTGGATGATGCGACGTTCGAAAGAATATAACTTTAAATTACCAGAATGAAAAAATGTGATCCTTGTGTTAATATGATAATTATAATAATAATAAATGTTTTTATTGAGATAACTAGATCCATGTGTTAGTACATAAATTTTTTAAATCTGTTTTAAAAGTCGTGATGTGATTTAAATTGATTAGAGAATAGTAGGAAGAACATTTTTTTAGGTTAAAATCAAAAATAAAAGCGATGTATCCTTGGAAGCAAGCACCACACATGCCAGGGATACTACGGTGTTTAACGTACTGCATTGCAGTCGCAGAGTATTTTTTAAATTAATTTGCACAGGGATGTTGTTAAGCCCTAATTATGCTCGGAAATGTCAACGCCAGCGTTACGCTGACGTTGTATGTCGTGTATTGCAATTACGCGAGATAAGGCACAATTATAAATTATAAAATCACAGCATTGATGGGAACTTATGTAAACTCCCTACATTTTTGAGATTTTTTTATTTGATAACCAGTCGAGAGCATCATCCTTTTCAAACGCACTCCAAACCCTTCGGTACGCCATAGCGGACGAGAGGGTTTAGTTAGAGATCAGCGCCGGCGGGTATTTACCCAAAATATGCAAATATCCATCGGATAGATAGGTATATACCCACCTGAGTATAAACCCATTTTTCAGGTGAATACCTGAGCAAATCTAGTAATTTTCGTACATACATACACATACATAAGCTCACGCCTTTATTCCCAGAGTGGGGTAGGCAGAGCTACAGAATTACTAACAACTCTTATAAACTTGTTAATAATTCTGTAACCACGTTTTGCACAATTAGGCTAAGATGTTTACCAGTGTATTAGTGACAGGTTGCAAGCCCATCGCCTAACAGTACTACACAGCCTTTATTTCCTTAGTCGTCTCTTACGACATCCACTTACCTACTTATAATTTTCGTATAAGCGGGTATATTTCCAGGAATCCAACAGTAAATTGGGTATTTACTTAGGCACATATCGATTTACCCGGTTAGTAAATGTATTGTTTATTGTACAAATACACGCCACCGCCCATCTTTAGTCCTTCTAGCGCTTATTCTCAGAAAGGATGGTCTAGTCTGACGTGCGGGATATACTCTATATCACTAACACGTAAAAGAGCATTGGTGTGCCCAATTTTCAAAAAAAAAAACGATTAATATCAGTCCAGGCGCACTAAAAGCGCATCTTGCCTAGTTTAACTTTTGTTTAAAAATTTGTATTATTCCATAGCCGCTGCTGCAAGCGGGTGGGCACGGCACGTGCATAACGCAGTGCAAGACGGCCAAGATCGTGACGACGAAGGTTATCCCCATGCAGGTGGACGGCGAGGCCTGCCGGTTGGCACCCTCCGTCATCACGTTGTCACGCCTCAACCAGGCCACCATGCTGGCCAAGAGAAAACCCGGGAGGGTCAACGCACCGTAAGTTCCTTTTAAACATTTCTTGCCAACAACATGGCGCTCCAGGTCAAATTACATGCAACTGATGGTAGTTGGTGGTGAACGTGCTATGTGTCGATATAGTATAAATTTATTTTGAAAGTGACAAAGCTTCTGTGGGATATTCAAAATGGTAGAAATACAGCATGACCGCGTAAAATAAGCAATTGAACTGTAATAGGAATTAGTTTGTTTATAATCGGACTGTAGAAATTTAGTTTAGAGACATTGTGTAATGTATACCAAATATTCTATACAATTAAGTAATTCATAAAATCTGTATGAAATAAACGCATTGAAAAATGCTAAGCGAAATGTATGTATCCCTTGTTTCAGTCAAACAACGTTAGACCAACTTTCTCTTACCGTGAATCTCATAACGATGGTTGATTACGAACGTCATCATTACGACAAAGAATTACTCGCTAAGACAGGTAAGGAGCATTCTTCGTTGAAGTTTATTAAGTGGGGACACTGCGTGGAGGCCTAATTAAATTCTTTATATTTATTTCAGCCGAAAGGGTGGGCACTTTAGAAGTAAACCCCGCCGCCGACCTGGAGCATATACGCGGCCTCATTCAAAACATGATCAAAGAATCTCAAGCGTACTCGAACCTCGTCGACTGGTGGTTCGTCGATTGTAAGTTTACCACACGCAAGGCTTCTCGTTATATGATTGCTTGTTTAGGCCCTTTTATTTGGGTTTATATTTAACTTACACAAAGATTTCCCCGTAGGAAACTTTCTGGTCATAGCCTCATAGAGTTTCAACTGGATGATTGTTTGTCGATAATAACGGTTTTTAAATATTATTTTTAAATATTTACTAAAATAATTATATGGAGCTAGTTATAAAAAGGTATTTGGGGAATGGGGAATCACTGCACATTTTAAGACAGCTGATTCATCGTGTTTTGAACTATGACTTCATTCACTTCTAAAAGTGTCTATTAACATACCTCCTTCCAACTACTTTTAAAACATCTAGTTAATCTGTTTTGTGTTTTTAGCGGTGACAGCGGAGCGGTTTTTCCGCATAGACAAGGCCCAAGAGAACCTCCACTACGCGACAGACATAGGACACGAAAATATCTACATTCTGGACGCGGCGCCCATGACTCCCGACACGGAGTCCACCGCGCACCCTGACACCACCACGTCCTTGGACCACACGGGGCCCTCCATGTCGCTGGAGACCACTACGGGCCTGTCGGTGTCGCTCGACATCTCACAGAGTGTCGACACGCCCAGCGCTGGCGTCTCTCTGGATGTTCCTGAATCTCATGCTAGGTGAGATAATCTCCTAACCAAAAAATAACAATACATAGTAAAGTTCCCTTTAGTTTGATAATTTACAACTGTTTTTTTCTTTGTTTACAACAGTGAATCAGGTTTGGGCAGTCCAGCTCGGACATCAGAAGAGATGCTGACTCCTCAAACCCCGCCGCCATCCTACCCCACCCCTCAAACTCCCAAAATGCAAACTCCCCCGACCCCTAAGGCTCAAGTTCCCTTGACTCCCAGAATCCAACCCCTGCCGACTCCGAAACACATAGCAGCTAAGGTGTCCCCGGCGGCGCAGGAGTCGAACTCCCCGCCACTCTGCACTAGTCCGCTGTCCAAGGAGCACCAGCCTACGCACGACTCGATCGCGCGCTTTAAAACGTGAGTTAATAGTCAACTCCGTTGTATGTGTGAGTACATGTTAATGAGATTGAAAGCTTCGACTTTATTCTATAACAACAAATTGAATCAACTTCGTGTACATTCTATGACCCATCCGCAATAATAACTTTCTGTGTCGTTAGCCGAGGTGCATGTCGCCTCATATAAACGTAAATGTCGAAGCCGTCAATTGGCAAAGTGTGTTTGTTAACACGTCGTGCGAAATAAAAGCGTTGTCGTGTAAAGGGTTTTTAGAGTGCACGCTTCAAAGATATTTAGTGCTAGGCGGGTACTTTAACTATTACTATTGACTTACCCAAAATTAGTTGAATAGTTTATGGTATTGACTATAGTTCTATGAACCTGCACGTCGCACTTTAGGTATTTTGTGACTGAAATCTGCACTCTATTTCTTCTCTCCTCTATTGCATGCAGCATACATGAAAAACTTTTCGGACTAGATCAGGAAGTGTTTGGCTATAGGTGAGAACAACACACATTTATATATTAAAAGTGTAGTTTCTGTAGATTTTGTACTCCAAATCATATTTTATGTAAATATAGACAAGTAAACGTAACATCTAGATTTTTTTAGAAACAAAGCCAGTAAAATAATACGTATTATTTTTGTATACGCCAACTTTGTTGGGAAACTATAAAGTGCGCCAATAATAAAAAAATATTTTTTGTAGGAATTTACTGGAGAAAACATCAGACACACTCCTAAGGGCCGCTAAAGTAGGAGACTTGAAAATGGTAAGACCTATAATCTTACTAATTAAAAGTTACGTAAAAAAAGAGCTCTCGAAAACTTATTATTTAAAATCTCTAGATGAAGGAGCTACACGCAGCGGGCTATTCCCTTCTCTCGATCGACGCAAGCGGGCAAACAGCGCTCCACATCGCTGCCCGCTACGGCAACAAGGAGATCGTGAAGTACTTGATCGCATGCGCGCCGACTGCCATCTTGAACATGCGTGACAACGAGCGCGGGCAGACTGCGCTGCACAAGGCGGCGGCGCACAAGCGGCGCGCCATCTGCTGCATGCTGGTGGCCGGCGGGGCGTCGCTGGCGCGCCAGGACCACGCCGGCCTGTCGCCGCGGCACCTCGCGCTGAGGGCAGAGGACCACGACCTCGCCGCCTACTTAGAAAGTGAGTAAACCATTAGACGATTTCACCATCATAATATATATTAGGTATACTAAAATATCGCCTGCGTATTAGTCATATCATAAGCATCTCACCTGTGTATAAATCGAATACCGGAAGCTACCTCGAAAAACCGCAGAGGCGTGGTGAGTAGTTAGCTGCACTGCATATTGCCTACGCACTATGGAATGTCAGCTTTTCATTCAAATAAAGTGGAGCTTGGTTTTTGATAACTCCAAAAAGCAGAGTAGCGAGGTGCAACTTACGTCGGTGCTGCATTATCAGCATAGAGTGTTTATTAATAAATGGAGTCACGTGGGCCGTGAACGGAATGTCGAAGCAGAAACGAGCACTGGCATTTTGTACCCTTTGGATGAGTCTCTTAGTTTATCACTATTCCCTTGAGAACTGTCCAATTTTCCGGGATTGAAAGTAGCCTATGTGCTGCTCCAGAATATAATCTATCGCTGTGCCAAATAAAATTCAGATCCCTCCAGCAGAACGGTTGATATTGGGCGTAATTGAGTAACAAACATCCAAGTTTTTGCGTTTGTACTATCAGTAAGACTAACGTGCTAAAAAGTATCTGCACACGCTCACGATAGAATCGAGTTCAGATATTTTCAAACCCAAATCCAAACTCATAACATTTAGTAACACTGCTGTACTGTATCCCTATGATGCTGAATGTCTTCTGAGGTTTTTGGGGTTACAATGGGATTTTTTCAGAATCTATATTGCTACTAGTGGCTATCCCTTCAAAGTATAGGACAGGGATCGGGATTAGACGACTTAAAACCAATGGTTGAACCACTATTGACCTTCGACTCAACCCAAAGATCATGATATTTCATGGCCAGATATTACCGCTATTTATTCTTGGATTTCGATCAACAAACGGGTTAAATACGGGCTCTCCCGATAACTGTATGCAAACGTAAAAAAATAACACAGAACTTACAAAATACCCGCAATTTTTTTCACATAAAACATCGTCTTTATTTACTGCACCAAACTTATCCTCAACATAAAATGATTGCCCGCTGTATTCGGTAAACCACCAGGTTTGTTGGCTCACTAAAGTCGCGACCTCGCCGCCTTGTGTATCGCGATCGCGACCCCTTGACGGCATGAGCAACCCAAACCATTTTGTGGGAAATATATTATCGGGTCGGATCTACAGTCTATTCCTGTATCCACTAGCGTCCGGTGACACTGTTTTTATTTTAGCTTAATGATAATTTTGTAAATAATAGACTATATTAGTATATTGTGCCTAATGCATGCGGTTTTTAACTATTTTGTGTAAATATAAAACATCCTATAACATTTCCAAGACAAAAAGTTCAGTTGTGTATAGCTAATTTGTAAGCAAAGAAAGGAGAAATGGATTTAAAACCTTTTTGTGTAATATACTTACGCCTCAAATAATAAGTTTGCTTTGTATCAACATAAAAGTTAATATGTTAACATTTTTACTTACATACAAACATAGTTTTGTAATTTCATTTATTTAAAAGGGGGCCGTATACGAATAATCATTCTTAAACAACTTACGCAATATTTTGGAAAAGGTATTTTTCATGTTACACGAAAGCCGTAATTTAACATTCATCACATCGAAAAAATACGTCGTAACTTAAACTAAATGAATTCCTGGCAAAAGATAACAATTTATATACTTTGCCAAATATGAACAACAAAAAAGGTAATGAAATTATACATAATAATATTAATAATATTGTTGCCCTTGACAAGTAACATTACTTTATTTAGTTAATTCATAATTCCTTTCTTATTTTTATTAAAACTCATTACCTCCATTTGAAGACTACTTAATGTTCTAAAAATATTATTACAATTTTGTATTACATTGTGTCATTGAACACATGAATCGCCTCCCTTAAATTTATAATTATACTTATTTTCTGATATTAGAGCGTTATACTGAAATATACTTAGTACCCAACATATCCCATAATGTAATGAACTAATTAGATTACAATAAAAAAATGTGATTTAGAGAATAAAAATTAAAAAAATCATTTGAACGAGAGCGATCCTTCATTGTTTTTCTCCCGGACGCCCTATCTCTAAGTCCTGGTGACGTGACGAAAGTAATTGATGATAGCTTCTACCTTTTGTTATAGGCATGTCACTCTAGGATTCCTGAACTCTCATTAATTTATGGTAGTGTTTACTAGGTAAAATGCATGGGTGGCCACAATACGCGTACTTCAATAAAAAAAAATGTAATTGTTGATTACCGTACGGGCCTCAGATAAAATCTTGTAAAATATCATCATCATATTCGTCATCATCATCATTTCACCAGGAAGACCTCCACTGCTGGACATAGGCCAAGTAAAATATGTTAATAGTAAATTATTATAGAAGCCCCAAAAGAAAGCGGTTGCTGGACGAGTACCTAGGAATCAGCGCGGCTGAGCCGAAGGCACATAAGCGTAAACATGCACATTTAAGGCGGACATAAACCGGCCAGTAATGGATCTTGATACTTACCTCGCTGGCCCAGGCTGGCAAGAGTATGTGAAATTTATTAGAAGCGAAGGATAAAGTTACAGGAACCATAAATGTCAACTAAATTATTTTCGTTTTTTTGAAAAATGTTTGACAAAATATTATATTATGAGTTTTTAAACAAGCTTATATCAGTTTAAGCCGTCCCCGTTCATTAACGCTACCATAGTAAGTAGCAAGGAACTCAAAGAGCTTGTGCATAAAGTTACGGTTTTTAAGCCGTCTGTCGAACGTTAAGCTCTCGAAGTTCGAACTTTACTAAAACGAGTCTTGATTTCAGGTCAAGAGCATTTCCAATTAGTCTCCGAGGACCTGGAAACAGCGGTTTGAAACGGCTTCGGCTACGACTGCGCCGGGGCCGCGCCGGGTCGACGCAAAGTGTAAATACATAAGTAAGGTCGGTTTACACCGCGTTGTGAGAGTACATTTACTGCTTAATTAAGTTTTATTATACTCTAACACCAAAGTGATATTTAGATCTTGCGGAATTAGGATAAATAAATATAGATAATATTTCTTTACTCTGTACGTTGTCATCGAAAGAGTTAAGTTAGTAATACGGTGTGATTAATAGTGAGTTTGACTGGTTTGTTTAAAGCGAAGAGTACATATCCCTGGAGAAGATATGTGCCTCCTCGCTGGCTTAAAGCACTGAGAGCAGTTGGTTATAAACCTTATGAACCTTATTATGATACGACTGGATTTACATTATGTATTTTAAGTTCGTAATATTGTGTACGAGTAATTGACGTTTTTCGAGACGTCAGGACGATATGTTGTTGTCTGATACCGTTATACATAATTCATGAATGCACCACAAGGCTCGCTCGAGCGGAGGCCGAAACGAAAATGTCTTTTACAGAATAATGAAGAAAAACGTGAGCTCATAGATTCAGGATGACACCGTAATGCCCGATTTCTCAATATTAGTTTTAGCTGTAGAGATGAAACCCAGAACATGACAAGTCTATCTTGTCAAGTATCAAACACGAAAATGGTAAAATTATTTGGGTATTGACTTCAACATAAAATCGATAAAGTAATCTTATGATTTACACTGTTTGTTGCTTTTAATATTTTAGTACATTGTAGCCCAGGTACAGAAAGTAAGCAATAGATGGACGAGTTAGTTCGCGGGCCGAGCCGCAGGTGAGGACCGCGAAGATACGAGTCCATCTATTGCACTTTCTACCGAGGCAATACTATGTGCTTTTCACGCCTAATGTAAGGAAATAAAACAGGTTAGGACAAAATACACAGTTTAATTAAAAGTAATATTGATATTAGCATTAGGACAGTTGCTGAATGACAAGGAAATGTTTTTTCCCGGAATTTTTGTTGAATATCGTACAAATTTCCAATCAAAAGTTCAAAAGTTTAGCGTTTGTTTCCAATTAAAAGAACAGAAGTAATTTTCATTCCCGCCTTTTTAACTTTTTTAATTTTTACCTTATTTAAAGATGCAAAGGCGTTTTTCACGTACGCCTTAAAAACTTACATAAAAACACGTTTACAATCGCAAAAATACACTTTCACTGAGCGGATTTGACGTTTTAATTTTTTAATTAAACGTTCTAATGTCATATTTGTCAAACATTTTTTTATTTATTTCCGAACGAGTTACTAATGTCATAAATAACCGACCAATAGCAGAGTAGAAAGTAAACTGGTCTAAAAACACTCCATTTTACTTTGCAACTCAACATTGTTGGACTGTTTTTGTGTTGTACTACTAAGAGCAACTTTCTATTCTGATTTCGATCCTTCTTTGGCCATATTTCCGAGCAGTGGCGTGAAAAAGTATTTTTCGATGTTTATTTATGTGATCGTTTCGAATGTAGATAGATCTATTATAGTCATAAGAATAATAATATATCGTAAATGTAGGCATAGTTTTAATCAAATCACCTGTGTTAGTTATTTTCTGTGGCTTCAATTAAAATTAGGAGAATGCAAATATCAATATAACGGGTTGATTTACAGAGTATTTATTTAATGAAAAATCGTACGTGTACCTGTATACTTCTATTTTATCCTTATAACATTCTCGTTTATTGTAGAATTGACATAATATGAATGTTGTAAATTGACGCAGGCACTTTCAAACTATGTCATGAGTTTGCATGTTAACTAAGTGTACCTATTCTATACCTATGTACCTATTATGTTTTGGCAATAATAATGAAGCCTAAGGCTATGTGTCGTCTGAGTGTTGTTCATAAAGCAGACGCTCAGCGTCTGCTATCGATGATCTCAACGTCGTGCGTTTATAATGCGGTTATTATGTTTCATACATGTCATTTGCAGAACTCTGAAAGGATATCGGCAAAATGTAATAATAACAAAACGGTACCTAATAGATAAAGAAGTAATAGAATCGTGTCACTGTTTCTCTACAATTTCATTCGACATGAAAAAATAGGTCAAAATCAATGTTTCGACGATGAACCTGTTTTTCTTTTTGAATTATTTATCTACTTATTGGAAAATATAGTTAATACAATTTAATTCCGTTTATAATAGGTAAAAAATAATATCGAAATAAATAAATACGCAACGACTAGATATCTCCTTGTTCTATTTATATTTTATAATTATTTCCGATGTCCTGTCCACACTGGTAATATGAATGTTCAGAGTTCATTTCCCTCACAGTCTAGGCCTGACATCTCGTCTCATCTTACTTTAATTTTTATATTTCCTTCTTGATGTGGATTGGTGTTGTCGGTGCGTCGTTATTTTCAATATTCGGTGTGGCGTGGCTCCAAGAGCCGAGGTGTTTCCTGCGTTGTTGTACTGTGTAATGCCAATACCTCTACGTGTAGTCGTGTACTTAATAGTTTAGTGATTAACGAATTTACTCGTACTACTCGCGAACAAGCGAACAATGAAAGACAAAGCTGTGAGAATTTTGGTCATAATGTAAAAAGTAAGTTCATTTTTATCATAAGCAAGAACGATGTACTGTACACCATTGCTGTTTCGTGGATCACGTTTGTGTTTATAGTTAGAGTAAGGGGCATTGTTGTTCACTTGTAGTGTAATGTTTACTTATTCTATTAGATTTAAAGAAATGCACCCTACATCGAAAATACCTTTACTTTCCCTTTCAGAATATCTTCCTTTGACAATTAAGCTATCTATATAATAAAAATTAATACGTACGAAATCATTAACTCACTAAGCGAATGCAAATGTAATTTAATAATCATAATAAATAATACTGACCTTACATTTTAATATATCGAGTAAAATAAGTAGGTTTCGTAATACCTACGCCAACTTTGTTAGTGATACTTTCCTATTAGACATAATCTTAGTCTTTGTACCTATACTATACTGGAGGCCTTCGTGTATTAAATTAATATTATAATAATTCTTATAGAATACAAAGATAAGTATTACCAACTTCGCGACCAAATTCTATATATGAAACTGATTTTCTAATATCACTAGTTTATTAGGTTAAAGACATTTAAGCACTGAGACAATTAAATGAGAAATCTTATTATCTTCGTTATAACTTAAAATTCGTGACAAGAATGACATACCGAGGATATCTACTTAATCGGTCTCGTTTGAATACTTTTCTTTTCTTTAACTTTACCGCGTTACGATGCTACTTATTTGAAGATCTGGCTCGTAGCTATTTATTTTTCGCCATTCCATTCTGAATTGCTTTTCTGCTTGGAATAAACACAATTTAGGCATTTTGCAGCACACTAAGTTGCCGTGGCTGCCAGAAAAATAAAAATAGATGCGATTGCAGAATTTCATTTTGTTTCAATGATGACTGATCGTTGATGATTTTTAACACTCGTAATTACAACTCTTGGTAGGCTTCTACCGCAATACTTGGCTCAAACGATTTTTTTTAAACAAAGTTTCATACAACATAAAAGTACAGAGATACTGCCGGGATACTACCTAATTGCCGTGGCAAAGTTTCTCGTCTAACTTTTACCTTAAATGAATCTCGTCTTGTCTCGTGGGTTGGGGCTAGGTCAGTTTACGGGCTGGCCAGATCTGATCATAATATATAAGAAAGTCATTACATCATTACTTGTCACATTGTTTGAAGCTGTTGTTCTTTAGAAGTAAAATTAGCCTTACGTCCCCATATAGGTATTCCCGAATTTTCCAAAAGAATTATGTTGTAAGATCAATTTCAATAAACAGAAGCAAATAACATCTTGCATTTCTTGAAATGGTTTACGATGACCGTACAAAATTACACAACAAGGGGTATACCACATTTTATCCTCAGTTGACTATGCCTTTAAGTAATATTTGACTGGATACCTAGTTTGACCCTTCTTTCAATCTGTAATTGTCGTAACGACAATCAGACTACTGTCTTTGTTCTGTTAAAATATGTAAATGTTAATTTATCAGAAGTATCCCAAAGCCTTATTGATATATTGATATTCTAATCAATAACATGTAAGTACAGTAACTTAGCTAAATATAGTTATTGTGGTTATTTATTTGTTAGTTTTAATCAAAGATTTTACGTGGTAAGAGTGGGTTTGTTGCAAGTTACCTATTATATATTATAAAGGTGGCGTCCTTTAAGTGTTAGTAATTTTATTGTTTATAGTGGTGTTGTGTTGTCGCCATCACGATTTTTTTTAGTACTAGCCTTAAAGTAAAGTATATCTAGCATTTTGTGAACCTCGTGTTTTGCAACTCTGGGTGTTTCGTTCAATACTAGGGATTAAGGAGAAGGGTTTGGTTTGATTCTTGGGCCTGTATTCGACATTGGGTGAAGTGATACGCTAGACTCAATTATAAGTAGTGAAATAGCCAGGGTTCGGAGTTTTCGTAGCACGGTAAAACTAATGCGACCTGCGGAGTCGACATTAACATTAAAAATCAACTCTTACTCATACTCATACTCATTTGTGTATTTAATTCCAAAATAATGTTATATTCGCCAAGAGCCCCTGATTAAAGCTGCTAAGCTAAGTAATAAAAGATTACAATTATAAATAAAAGATTTTCATGTACATATTATTTAATATTAATCTCATAATGTTATGAATATTAAAAATTAAAGTTATCATCCCTATTTATAATAAAATTTAATTTTGCAATATAATAATCGAATGAGTTTAAGTAAGAGTTGAATTTTTATGGTTACGTCGACTCCACAGCTCCGAACCCTGGAAATAGCATATCAAAATCCCTGACCAATATCAAAGACGGGATTAAAATGAGTTGATGAAATTGCCGTGGCAATTCAATAAATTAGTTCTTTCCTTCATTAACAACGCTTTTGGTTCCTTTACTTTTTCAATCTCTTATCTGTGGGGTTATTATGGCTTATCTGTGCCATTCATTTTACACTGAGAGAAAAGGACAGAGTTATGTAATTACCATAGCTCCGTCCTTTACGCTCACCGTAAAATGAACTGCATAGCTATGTCATAATAACCCCCCTGATCGGTTGAGAAAGTAAAGGGACGTTTTGTTATAATTCCATACCAATCTATATTATGACGTCTGAACAAATTATTCTACAGAATGATAGCAGGATCTAAATGTATAGACACGTAAATGTTACCTCCTTGGGTCTGCATATGGATGTTGTTAATGGGTCCGGATGAAGGTTGCATTAATTTATTGGAAGGTTATTTGAGTGTTATCGATTGTTTTGTTTAAATAAGACCACCTCTTAGATTAAACGGGGTTGTACTGTACCGTTGCCTTGCAATTATCGTATTTCGTAAATGTGAAAATAACTTACCTTGTCATATAGCGCCGTAAGGTTCGCTGCTAAGTTTAATCTCGAATACTTAATTATAAAAATATTGTAAAAGACACCAAATTAAATAAATTGTCACTTAGATATTAAAATCTTACATTGAATACCAAACGTGTATATTTATGAATATTGTGATATGGTCGGTTTGCTGCGAGTGGTGTTGTTGTCTCGACCTGTCTGAAAATGGACCATGAGGGCGAAGCGAGCGCGTAGATTTTTGAAGGACCTGTATAGCGAGCCATAAAAGAATGAGGTTCTGTGTGTAATGCATTTGGTTAAAGGATAATACGCCACGCGAGAATGATGGCGGCGGCGGGGCCGAGGCGGCACGCGCGCCGCGCGCAGCCCGCGTACTGCGGTCGTAAAATAAACATTATGTTGAGCCAACGACACAACTCACGGCAACGCACTGTACTTTATTATTGATATTGTAGAACTTTTTGAAAAAATATAATACTTTATTAGATACATACTTATACTGGATTTTTAGCCCCCTTGATCTTTATAGGTAACTTTTGTCTTGTATAAAACATGAACGTTTGGGAAGTACCCAATATAAAAGTAATTTGAATAATGTTTTGAGAGCACTTGTTTCATTAAGTACATTATTTTTGCACTCAATGAAATCACTATTTTAAATAAAATATTAACGAAGTACACTGAAAGAACAATAAAATGAAGTACGACTTAAATTGTGTTTTTTTATACAGACCTCTTGCTTCAGTAAATATAACCGTCACATGTTAAGAGATCAACACCAGCCGTTTTGGATATAAGTAAATATCTAGGTACCTGCCACTTGCTACCGGGCACGAGTCGAGACAATGGTTGAGGCTGAACCGACAGCCCAACAGCCCAACAGCTAGACAAACAATTACAAGACATGTTTGCATCGATCGATATAGATAATGTACATTGGTGCACTTATCCTATATGGAATATAATGATGATAAACTGACTGAATTATAAAGGTGCCCTGTCAAAAAATACGGTTTTCTTTTCCGAACCTTAATCCACTTCGTTCGTGAATTTTAATCGAAGCTCAACGACGGAAATATAGTCGTAAAGCTACGTATGACTGAGTAACTTAACGGGGAAAAGTGGCCACCTTATTCCGTTAAGTTGACTACACGAAGTTATCTTATAGGTTATTGAACTTTGTCATATATGCTATCTTACAATTTCAAAACAACACTACTAAGAAAACACAATAACAGTAATGAATGGGGGCGCCACTGAACGCTCGGCGCAGTCTTAAAGCAATAACGTGTAAAACGTCATTGTTCATCAAATTCAAGTATAAGTTATTCGGCTACAGAAATCCTCCCCCTCACAATACTTTAAGCCAATTTATTTTAAGTTGAAGAGCAGCAATCGTCTAATACAGCCATAAAGAGGCCAGAAAAAGTCTCTTTGAAGGCCCAATAACATAGTCCGTGAAGTTGTACGAACGAGTACGAAAGCAACCAGAAAATTAAACTTCAATGGGTCCCCTGCGGAAACCTTAGCACACTTCGTCGCGCATTCGGCAACTCTGTCACTTTCACACATAAGAGAGCAAAAGTGACAGCTATACGAAACGCGCGACTGCATCGCTACAAAAAGTCGCCGGGTGCTACCGCGCTTACACGCAGCAGACGGCCTTTCAGAGTAATCCGATTTAGACAGATTTTATCATAATGTTCAAGAAGCTTTCAATGGAATCCTTTATAAAAGCAAATCATAATAATAAGCAAATTGATTTCAATTTGTGTTAGATTGTGTTTAAAGTATTTTTACTGCCGGATTATTTGCCAGCTCTGTTATTTGATTTTATTACCGCTTTTCTTCCAGGTTTACGGCGTGTATATAGAATTAAGTCCGCTGTGTACCATGAAGTAGGTTTAAAACACGCATCCTGCCCACACAGGTAGCAGCCTCCTTTTATTAAAACCTATATACAGGGTGTTTGGCAGTCGGGTGTAGGGGTTTTAAGGGTCATTCTGAACATTTTTGACCACATTTACTATTATGCTAAGTTTCACGGTTTCCGAGATATTGATCATTTTAATATGATTTTTTGTAATTTTTCCTTATGTCCGTGATACGAAAAACCCCTTAATTCAAGTATTAATTTAAAAAAAAAACAGTGTTTTCTTGCATGACTTGAATCACTATGAAATAAGGAAGTTTTAAAGCTACATGCCATTATTTTTTCCTTACAACTTTTTGAGTAACCTCACAAAATTGATTTTTCCATACTTGGTGAAAAACAAACGCGGGGTTCTCTTAGTATGGAGAAAGTAACTCTTGCGCGTTTACTCAAAAAGTTGTAAAGAAAAAAAAATGGCATGTAGCTTTAAAACTTCCTTATTTCATAGTGATTCAAGTCATACAAGAAAACACTGTTTTTTTTAAATTAATACTTGAATTAAGGGGTTTTTCGTATCACGGACATAAGGAAAAATGACAAAAAATCCTATTAAAATGATCAATATCTCGGAAACCGTGAAACTTAGCATAATAGTAAATGTGGTCAAAAATGTTCAGAATGACCCTTACTATCATCCCTTAAAACCCCTACACCCGACTGCCAAACACCCTGTATAACGTCGGCGCGCGGACTCACAGCTTCCCCCGCTAAGGGTAATAACATGAACTTGATCATGACGTTATTGCTTTCCGACCGCGTTATGCGTTTTCGTTTTTTATCCATAGCGTTGATATATTCTTAGCTTCTCCCCGCGAAGAATAGGTAATTCGAGTTAGAACCTTTCCGTCCACATGTCGATATGACTAGGTAGTTAATAAGACCAGTGGGCCTAGTATGGCTGCGTCTATATCGCTTCTCAAACGTGGATAAAGCATCCTTCACCCTCGTACTTATTTACGTGTCAGAAGGTGACGGATGCCTTATCCAAACTTTGTCACGCGATAAACGCAGCCATATAAGAGCCCCAGGGGGCTTAATATGGCTGCCTTTACATAACATGACAAGACATGTTTTGTTAACATAACATGCAATGTATACTGTGACTTACTTTGGAAAATAAATATCATTCATTCATTCATTCATTCATTTATAGCGTGATTAAACGTGGATAAAACATCCGTCACTCTCAGACACTTACGTGACTGTCCACATTTGGTCACGCGATAAACGCAACCATACTAGGCTTGCATATCGCTTTGTGACTACATCTCGATCTGACTACATCGCTTTGTGCCTAGATCGCAAAACGACCAGAGGCAAGATGCACTGCACTAACTAGCATTTCTATTCGTTTAGCGATGATTTCGACGGAGTTCCCCTTCAGGCATTTGATGTTGCCTAACGAACCTAACCTTCCTCGTAATGCAAGCGAAGTGGTAATTTTGCAACTCGGACTTTTTTGGACTCAGTCGTATTTGCTACCTAGTCCTAACGAGATATGGGCCTAAAGTTTCTATACCAATAATTCGGTAACCCTATGGGTTTTTAAGGACATAAACTATTTCCATTCTTATACAAATCTATCCAGCATTTTCAGCCCGAAGGAGTAACGATCATACTTACTTACACACACACTAAAGTTTCACATTTATGATAGTAGTGTAATACATAGTATAGATATAGTCAGGGTAAAAAAAGGTACGTCACTTTTGGACCTTAACGTCGTTGAAATAGGTCGAAAAGTGACGAACCTTTTTTTAACCTGACTTTACAATCCGCCTTATAAGTAGCAGCACACTTCTGTACCTTGTCGTTTTAACGCCTTTAACTGATTAGTTCAAACGATACACGGTACGGTATAATATACGCATAATTTTTTCAGTCATATTGTTTTAGCCGAATTGTATTTTGCAGAAACTGTTCTCGCAATAATTTGATATCGCCGAATTCTATGAACGAATGGCATATACAATTGTAGCAGAATTGGTTTTACGCATATTTTCTGAACTCCGAATTTACTTACGCAAAAATTTGCCCCTATTCCGCGTAGTTTGGCGCTTCGCGCATGGACACCATTCTAACCTAACCTAAACCATTTTTTTTTAAGTTTACCTAGACTACTCTTAACGTAAGGTCACTATGGAACATTTGAGTTCTTTTTCCATTTACTATTACACTAATCAAGAAATAGCGCTATTGTTGTTTCGGACTCAAATTCGAACAGGATTTCGGGCTATCAAAATTCTGCTAAATTACAGATATGCTCAACAACATTATGCATAATGAAATTCTGCCAAATAAAATTTCAGTAAGTTCAAGATACGGCGTAAATAAATTATGCAAAATTTGTTACGCCTAATAGGTACGTTTCAGATATTAAAAATTATGCCAAATAGATGGCATCCAGTTCAAAAATAACGTTAAAGTGACAAAGCACTTAAGTGTGCCGCTAGGTAGTAAGGTAGTAAAATACTTTGCGGCAGAGAAAAACAAAAAAAGAGCGCAACAAAATGATACGATTAAGGTGTGATGGATCTGTATAAAAACTTTGACGGAAAACAGGTAATAAAGCCTGGTATTATTCGGTTACATTATATTAAGAGCCGGGCTGCGGCAGCGGCAGCGCAGTGTGCCTGACGGAAAATACAAATGCACAGAGATGTACGAGTATGAAGCATGCTACGAGACACCGCTACGTAGTTCGCCAGATATCGAACGCTATGGAGATATCAAAAAACCACGTGTGAATCCGGCTCGTACAAGAAAGTATGGGAGCCCTCTTTAATTTCATTTTTATTACTTGTTGTTACAACGGCAAAAGAAATACACATGGTCAAAAATTCTACCTGTAACGGTTTACGAGATACAGCCCGCTGACAGGAGACAGACGGACAGATAGCGAAGGCTTAGCAATAGGGTCCGAATGCAGCCTTTGGGTATGGAACCTTAAAATGTAATTTTCTGAAGGCGATGGCAACTTTTGGCAATCTTCAACCTTCTTCTTTTTTTTTATAGCTGCCTACTTCTCTATAATATAAAGGAAATTGACTGGCTCACTGATCGATCAACGCACAACTTACTGAAACCGCTGGGCTTAGGGGATTTGAAATTTGGAGAGAATACTCCTCGCATATCTTAGGGGTGCATTAAGAAGGAATTCTTGGAAATTCATCCCCTTAGGAGCTTAAAATAGGGGGAGTAGCGGAAAACTAATTTCTACGCGTTTGAAGTCGCGGCGTCGGTACTCTAGTATAAAATATTGTAATGCAAACTTTAATCGAATGAGTTGTTCATAGGAAACTGCCAAACAATTTGTAAACTAGCCGATCTTCTTCGTGCAGCGAGTAGGGCTCCACGCTCCGTACTCACTGCTAATTCCAATTAATTGTTTTCGGTTTCAATACACAGATGTCACTTGCAGTTGTTTGCAAAGTTCAATTGAATGTTTACTTCCCAAGGTTGTGGGTTTACCCATTAGGTATAGAATCGGCAATTTTCGCGTCGGTGAGGGTACGCGTTAATAAATTAAATTGAAATGGAGCAATGGAGCTGCGCTGTTTGATCGCCCGCTGCGTTTTTGCGAAGTTCTCAACTTTATGCTATTGCACGGTTTTGCCATTCACAAATAGACGTATTTTGTTTTCTTACGTTTCTCCAACGTTATACTTCCCACGGCTGTTTACTTTGCGCATAAAAATATCAAGGTATAAAATAGCAACGGTGGCATCTCCTACTTAACGTCTCTTACTTGGTGTACTGCCTTTTTGCCGAATTATGTTTCGTCAAATTTCATTTAGCAATCAACTTATCGCCAAAGTTTTATTTGGCAAACTAATCCTCGGCATAATTTTACTTCGTATTTTTTTTATTTTGCTACATTTTTATATTGCAAAATTTTATTACGACAAATTTTATGTGGTAAATAATTGTGTAGCAAATGATTTGCTAAGACAAATAATATATTGTAACATATTGTCATATTGTTACTTGTTTATTGAAAGTCATATCAGCTGCGTATTTTTTTGTGTAACCTTGAGCTTGAAACTTGTCTGAAATAAATATAAATTGGATTAAAAACGAAACTGCTCCCAGAGATGTAGGTTCGGGTTTTTTTTGTGACTCTAAAAACGAAACCTCTGCCAGGGATAGGTAGGTTAGGGTTATTTTTTTTATGACCCGTTAAACGAAGCTGCTCCCAGAGATATGTAGGTTATGGTTATTTTTTTAAAACATTTAACTAAAACATAATTGACATCTTAAAAAAAACCCAGGTAATAATTTGTCTAACAATAATTTATCAAATCATTAGTTGGGAAATGATATCAGTGCGAAACGTTGAGTTGGGAAATAATATTTTGCCCAAATAAAAATATGGGATACATAGTTTAGGGAGTTAAGAATTTGCTAAATAATTTTCGGCAAAACAAGGGTAAACCCTATTACTTACATCAAGACTACTCTTCTGGGTAAAACCATATTGCTTTTTTGTTATGGTATTGTTCAGCGTTCAATAAATGCTTTAATGATTGGTTTGAACACTTTGAACGTATGGAAAAGTGCATTTTTCTAATTAATATTATAAATGCATACGTTTGTGTGTTTGTTTTTTACTCTTTCACGCCGCAATGACTCTACGGATTTGGATGAAATTTGAAATAGAGATAGCTTACACCCTGGATTAACACATAAGCTACTTTTTATCTCGGAAAATGTGAAGGTTTCCAAGAGAACACCGATAGTCAAAATCTACGCGAGGTCGCGGGCCGAAGCTAGTGTAGAATAAGGCCCCAGGCGACGACACGAGGTTACGACTGACATGTTAATATGCAAGAAACTGAACTTTGAAGACAAACAATGTCGAGCGGACTAGGTCCAACCATTTTACACAATGTAAACACATATTGGCAGCAACCCAGTTAACTGACCATAAGTGAGCTCTATTGTAAGGTGACAAGAATCACATAAGTTCACGAATTGCAAATTGAAGGAAGAATAATACAGGGAGACTTAAGCTTGCAATGAGCAACAGTTAGCATTAAAATAACCGTTTTAATTCAAATTAAACACAACTAGAGCAGGGCGTCTATTCAACACGGTAAAAACCATTTAGTCTTTAACCTGTTATTGTATTGTTTTTAACTCGGTCGCTATTAAGTACTGTCAAGTTCTTTCATAACAGAAACAACTTACATACTGGTCAGAGAGTGACAGACGTTTTATGCACGTTTATAAACACGGCCATAATAGACCCGCAGGTCAAATATATTATCGTTTTTACCATCTGGAATAGAGGCGCAGAACAAGTGCTACGAGCTACGGCGTAGGCAATTGTAGCTCAGAAGGCGGCGTGAGCGCTGGGCGGCGCAAGCAAAAGCATAGAAATCGCTTCATTGCCACCGCTGTGACTTGTGGCATGCTCCATATATCTCTATGAATTTGTTTTTGTCACCGTTATACAAAGTCGTGACTGGCTGGAATACCGCAATCTCAAACATTCAATTACCGCCTGAAACGTCGTAATAAACTAACTTTGGACATTATTCTAAACCATAGACGGTCTGGATAACATAGCAAATGTATACAATCAGTCTCCATTGTACCGGTTGATGAGATAATTTGATACTACCCGCAGCTGGGCAATTTATTCATGTTTTGAGTGATTACCACGTCTCGAAACTACCGCTGAGCCGACCCACTCTCATACCGAAATAACGAGCTGAAAATACGTAATGGAGAAGGTTGTAAGAATTGTGGAAAATAAAGATGTAACTGCCAAGCAATTTGTTTTTAAATATTTAATGAGATAATTGTTGGAAAAAAACGGAAATACCGCACGCAAGTTATTTACCTGTCTCGTTTACCCAAACATTATATTATAATATTCAAGACCATTTGAACCCTTGTAATTTAGTCGGCTTTTTATTTTGGAGTCTATAAAGTCTTGGAATTCGACAAAGTTAACGATTTCAGATCATTAAATTATGTTATATTTTTTCGATTCGTCTTTGGTTTTTTATAAATAAAGTATTGTTTTCTTTTTGACGTTTAATTTTATTGAATATATGTGGCGAGAATACGAGTAGGCTATGAAACTCGAACTTCCGTCTACCTGTAAGATTTTTTTTCAGAGATTGTACATCGTGTCCATCGTGTCCTAGCACCTAGCACCTAGTGGAAGCACTTAGGACTTAATTATTTTGTAAAGAAATGTGATAATGATTCTTGCCCTCTGAATTTATGCAATCTAAATCTCTCTACGTTTATTATTTTGTGGTTCTACCAAAAAATACATTTTTTTGCGTTAATGGAACTCTTAATGCGTGCTTGACAAGCACTGTCTGTATTTTATCTAAAAGCAACCCTCCTTTTTGAGCAATTGTGTCGTAGTAACTGCAATATGGAATTAAGTTTAAGATCATAAATATCATAATACTCTGAATAATAAAACTTTTGCACTTACGAACTACTAAAAGTTTATTTCAAAGGCGAGCTAATCTTCTCTTGTCCCGCGTCCTCCGGGACCGTGTATTTACTGCGCTCCCAAATTAAATATTCACTTATACTTAACTTTTGTGATAGTGAAAATGTAACCTCATTTTGGCTTAATTACGAACCACAAACTTGTTTACCTGCTGAACTTACTTATCTTTGTGGGTTTTCTCGAACAAATTCTAGCGAAAATTAATAGGTTTGATAACAAGGTACACGGTGCGCTCATTTCTGGAACCAACTCGAGGCATTTTTAAGCTCCTATATACTTTTTACAGGCTGACAGGAAAGCGTGAGATTTATGTTGTTACTTATAAGCATACTGTACAGGATGTTCTAGGTTGCTAAATCTTAATGTGAAATAGCCCCTTTAAAAATAAGGTGAAATTGTATGATATTTTATGCAAATAATAGTATTTTTTAAATAAGCTTAGTATATACTAATAAATTGATAAAGACCCATTAGGCATGTTGCTAAATAGAAAGTTAAATTAAATCAGAAACAGGGATATTTAAGGCTCAAAACTTTTTACGGTAAGGTCGACGTAACCTTTATTTTCACGTGATATATCTGATTGAATCTAACTAGGTTTTGTAGGTATAACTCACATATAGGTACCAACTCGTACTAACTGAAATATTGGAAAAGGGCAATTAGTCCTAGTAATTACACTTTGGGATCGGCCATTAGATCTCGACGTAGCGGCGATATTGAAAATTTAACCCAATTACTCTAATGAAAGCGACAACGCTCTTATTAGGGCCAATATTAACGGTAGGTATGTATTGTTTCTTAATTGTAATTTTCTTGGTTAAGGCTGAAATATACATAACATATTATAGAAACCGAAAGGAAGCAATATCGCTCAACAATATCGAACTATTCCGCCGAGCCGTTGCAGTCAATCTATAGAATCCATTTGCAAAGCTCTTCGGAGCAAACAGCGATTTGCATGAGCCCTAAGAGACTGAAATTGAATAAGTGATTTAGTTAATTTTCGACTTCTCTCCCAACACGCACATTCTCTCGATTTCGTAACAAATTAGGGGTAATTCTGTTACGCGCTGTCTAAATTACTGTTCGCGCGTAATCGGGGAGCGACGAGCTCAGCCGAGAAGTGGTCTCATTGAAGTTGTGCGTAGTTCTCGAGCACGTCGCGTCGCTAATTGCTACGTTAAATAACAGCTTTTTCAGCACAAGTCAAGGAAAAATACGAAGTCGTTACATATTTTCACGTTTTATCTTTAATATTTTAAATTTGGCCTTGATCTAGTCTGATGACTGGGAGACCAGTTTTATACCGCAACATTAAGTTTGCCCTTCAATCTGATTTTTATTTTCCTTAAAGCGATATTCACATGGAGTGAGTGGCAAGTATATACCGAAAACAGGAAAAAATCGCCACAATCTGGGCATAAGTCCTAGTCGTACTTATTCATTTTTTTTTGTTAATTTTTATTAATTTAACATATCCTTCTCGTGACCTTTTGTTTGTGCATCGGCCCGCAGAGATTAGGGTCTAAATAAATTATTTTTATCTCATTTCTTCTTAACTACCTCACGCGGACCTCATTAAAGGGCCGCGTCATGGGCGTTAAGCACCCTGGTCTTGAACCAAATGGGTGATATGCTTCTTACTGACCGTGGTCCCAGAGATTTACAATTTTATAAGTCTGACTGCAAAAATTATATTTCCCACCGACTGACGAGAAGGGAAAGAGGACCGCTGCTGTTTATTTAGTGTTATTCACAATCACAGCATGTCCGTTAAGAGGATGAAGCGAAGCTTAAATCGCGTAACTGTAAATAAAAACCATACAAATTTAGCTCCGGGCGATAATGTTTCTCATCAATCAATCAATTTAATTTACCAGTTAATTTCCGTTATGGCCTAACAAAATAATGCGGAATTAACATTATAAACTGCCGCACTCAGAGGCGTTAATTAAATTTAATGCTTGATTAAAGTTACCGCTGTCACTTTCTTTGCTATAGCAATAGAATAAGACAATGCGTCACTAAAGAAGCATTAAATTTAATTGACGTCTCTGAGGGCGGCAGTTAGTTATTGCGCAACAATAATCCTGGAATTTAATGTATACTCTCGGTAATAGTCGAATAATCCCAAACTTAAAGATATACCTACTTATTTAAAAGTGAAAACATATTGTTTAACATTATAAAGGATGCCTTATACGAGTATGATGAATTTATTACGCCGGGTTTTGGGACACGTCGGTTTGTTATTGCCATATTGTAGGTATGTTAATTATTATTTTATTATGCATAAACGCACTGATATTTTAATGAACGTTTTACATTTGCCTGATTGTGCAAAATGTGGTTAAGTACAGAATTATCATCAAGGTCTTAGAGTTCTTGGTAATTCTGTAGCTCTGCCTACCCCACTCTGGGAGTGGGGTCGTGAGTGTATGTGTGTTTTACATTTTGTTATCTATGCACTCTATATTAAGCCCAAAGTGCTTACTACTTCCCCATTTAGAGTGAGAACTAAATGTCACGTTGAGTTAGAGACGCGTGACAGGGGCACTTTCAACAAATCGGTCTACAAGAGATTGCGACGAAGGTTGACGGGCAAGGGGAACACCCAATTTAAATCATCTCGTACATAGGTATTATTGTTATTACCTTTCAGCTAAAAGTTTCCCTTTGTACAGTCAAAGTAATAAATATATACGTACCTATATGTTCCCAAGATGCTAAAATATCTACACGCATCTATGCCGCTAACAATAAGTAGGTAGGTCTATGTATACATTATTTTGACGTGATGGCTGTATAGATATTTATCATTTTGACTGTACATACATACGTTATACTTACCCACCTTGCTGCTATAGCAGTACCTACCCAGCCCGTCGCTGAAAATCTCATTACAAAAGTTTCACGCACGGAAATTATGGGAACTTAAGCGCAACTCTGACTTAATGAGTAGAAATAAGACAACGTGACGTTATTCCGCCGCAATCCCTTTCAAAGTTAGGCAAGTTTCTGTTGTTGCGGCGTGTTGTGTGAGACAAGCTAATCCGCGCGCCTGGACCCGCGTCAGGCTAATGGCGGTGCCCCCGCGACCTTTGATCCAAGGTACAGTCGGCCAAATAGGTCTGCCCAACTAGATTGAATTTACTGGTCATCAATCAATGGGGTCTATATTGCGTCTATCAATTTCAAATGTTATTCATTTTCATTTGAAGTTATGTCAAAATTTAAAGACCACTTATTTAGCCGACTATACCTATCCCTATCGCTAACTCAACGCTCAGCAAAGCAAACTTTAAAACATTCTCCAAAATGAATAAATTTTTTAATCAATTCTGCAACTTTCCTGCGTACCTACCCCGAAAATTAACGATCTCCAAAATTAACGGTTCAGTTTCGGAATAAAAAATAATAAAAGAGAGTTTTTCGCGAGTGGCTGGTACAGAAAGCGGTCGGAATATCGTTCGTATTCAGAAAAATCTCGAATACGAATGATAAACTGTCAAGAACAGATTTGCTGTCGTTAGACGTGATCTCCGTGTTTACTGGTCTTGTTCCCGGACTCCACAAAGGCAACATATACCTAAGTTTAACTTTTGCAACAAATATTATTAACTAGGTAGCTATTAGGATTAATCGACGCGTTGTGGCTCGTTGGCTCAACTCGACTCTCACGAATGCGAGCTGACAACGTCACGTTTTTTCGCTGCTGTTGAAATGAAATAAAGTGAAATTCTCACATTTAATGGAATTACTCTGTGCTTCTGGGGGCCTAGGGGGCGCGTATATCGCGCAAAAAAATGTGAATTACACATTCGTCACTTTCTGACACGTACATAAGTACGATAGTGACGGATGGTTTATCCACCTTTTGTCACGTGATATAAGCAACTATACTAGGCCCGCAGGTTTTATATTTTTTCAAGATTATTGACTAATAATAACATTAATAACATCTAAATGCCGTGGTTAAAATCTGTCGGGTGTACATATAATAAAATAAAATACGTAAAATTGTTAATGTTTAAAATTATTCATATTCATATTCATATTCATATTTATTCATTTACACAAAAGAACTCCAATCACGACAAATATTGCTTCACACATGTGTGAATAAACCACCTTATTTACTAAAAATGCAGCAATGAAAAATTTGCAACACAATTTTAAAAGTAATGTGAAACATCCCAAACGTAGAAACTACTAAGTATTCCGGCTAGCCTTGTTAGCCGGAAGTCGTCCAAGGCTGGATAAAGGCCTCATCCAAGAATCGCCGCAACGGCTGGACATTGTAAAGCGAACGCAAACAACGTTTTGTTAAGTTTTTGTTAAGGTTGAAACCCTCAAAGGGTATTGTTAGTAAAGTCTTTGGATTCGGCAACTGTGTACGTCATTAGTACTTTCATAAAGATTTCTTCATAATAATGGTTAATTAGTCTGAGAAATATTTAACACGTTTTGATTCACATGTTTCAAAAATCTGCCCACTACATTAAAATATTGAAAGACGCCATTATTAGTATTATTACATTATTATTATGTCGATCGTCAACTTTTGAAGTACATTTCGAAAAAAACAATTTAAGAAAGTATCTGAAAGACTTAATAAACGGTGTGGGCCGATCTTTTGGTGGGTTTAATTTAATACTTGTACTTACTTAGTACGAATAAGTTTTGTTTTTCCGAATCTCCTTGAAACTTTTGAAAGATTTTGTTTTTCAATGGACCCCGGTAGTTTCGGGGATTTCTAACAGAGCGCCCCATTTCTTTCTTTGTTTATTTGACCAGCAAATTTAAATAGCACAATATAGAGTGCGTTATTATAATAAGGGTTAGTGTAATTGTAACATAATTACAGTATCTTTATTATGTCTTGACCTAGTTATCTAATAAAGTGATTAAGAAATCAAAAAATCATGACGTGAAGGATGTACGAACGTTGCGGCTTTCAACAGAATCGGCCTAAATATATATATAAAACGGCAACTTCTAGCATTTACAAAGTAGGCACTCGTGCCTGCTTTAGCACTTTAGCGTCTCTTTAGGAGTCTTTGTCTTGTAATTAATTGTGCCAAGTATTATTTCACGCTTTTATTTCACAATGCTAATAATTAATGTTGGTGTAGCGCCGAGCAAGAACCACTCGGTCATCTCGAAACAAGACATCGGGATGCTTTATTACATTTTGCGCATCTTGCGTCGTGCAACAAATATGTACTTAACTAAGCAAATTGCACACAATTCATCTCTTGCAGTTTGACGATGAATCAGGGGCTCTATTTCAATTTGTTGTAGCTTAAATTTGTTCCATATCGCAACCAACAATGTGTGGCGTTATAGCAGCTCTTTGCCTTTGGCACTTGCTGTCAAGTGAATTAAAGATACCTTGACGACATGAATATGATTACAAGCAAAAGAGGCGAAACAACAAACCGTTCACTTGCTTAAAACCAAGTTCTTTAAAACCTATTAACATAGGTTCTTAAACATAGGACTAGATATGTATGTTTACGTTTATCTGACTTTACCTACGAGGAATAAAATGAAACTTACTTTAAAAGCCATTTGATGATAATAGAAAAAAACTTTCACACTGATCGAATTTGATGACGATCCACGAGTTTTTATTGATTTATAACGAATAAATACGACTTTATTACAACCGCGAATGATATAAGATTTGTTGACGCGGAATCAGTTACTAGTGAACTAAACAAATTGACGTTTCAAATTTTAAAACCCTTTACAATTTAAGTTGTTAATCCCGGTATTATGGTTGCTAAAATAAAGTGAAGTACTAAACGCGGTACAAAAACACCGCATCAAATGGTTATGGATTTATTATTCACAAACTCGTGGCGTTAATTTTGCAAAAGCCTCAAAGGCAATCTACGAAACTTGAGCACGACTTAGAGCCAGCCCCGAGGCCCGTCAAAATAATAAATTAACGGCGCCGCGGACTCGGTCCGTAGTAAAACGGTGGTAGTATATTATTATTTTCATGTCGCCACATGTCAGGCGCAACCGAGCTCGAGGCTTTTGTACCTCAAACAGATTCGATAATCGCAGCAAGATTAACCACGTAATCTGCTTTTAACATAGATTTAGGAAAACATAGATCCCGTGTAGCCAAATGTCAAGCGTACAGTCACGTCTAATAATATGGATACAGTTAAACTTTCAAAAATATGGAAACACGACTCTACTGCAAGGGAATAAAGTTGTATATACAGGGTGTCTTGGATCGAATAAGAGATATTTGGCGGGGTAATAGTTCGCACGATTCTGATCACGGGGGTATGGTTCATTTTTGTTTCTGTTAATGTAAAAAAAAAAGAAGGATTAATTATATTAATTTTGTTACTTGATGTATCGCAGCCGATATCTCGACCTTGACATTTTGACGCTGATACTATACTACTACAAACGTTCGTAGTAACTAACGTCAAAATTCTAAAGGTCATTGACCTGACACCATACGTTGTTTACATGGTATGTAAACAAACAGTTCGTTCCATGTAAGCAGAAATCTGACTAACATTTTAAAATAATTATAAATTTTAGTGCAACTTACTGTATTTTCATTAGTGCAACTTACTGTATTTTCATTTTTGCAATTTGAACACTAGCTGGTTTTAAATGTGAATTCACTAGATCTCTTGTTCACGCTTCGCCAAGACTGATCATAATATTATCGTCCTTCTTATATTATTGTCGAGATCTAACCATTTACCATTCTTAACTGTTCTAAAGTGGCCCGTATAACCGGTTTACAGCAAAAATAATTACGACTTGAATATCTCAAAATAACATAACAATGACATAATATTATAATGACAGCCATAAATTCATAGACTCAGACATAGAGTTCAGATAGACATGGATTGAACGATCCGATTATTGCCCTCCGTATTGATCTGCGTGGTATTTGTGGCAGTAGCCAACAGCCCGAATGCAAAATATTTTGTCCATGGATATAAAGGCCGTCGCATAATTGATTATAATTTATTATGATGTCACACTTACCATAGAGAACAAAAAATACCAACCTTTCCTAGGCCATGGAATGGATAAACTTACGTGTAGAGACGATTTTATTTTTACAAAACCTAAACCTAAACCTCTTTTCATAAAAAGTATTCATGGTACAAGATTTAAAAAAATACTATGCTGAACTGTCAAAGGACAATAACAACTTATTGATTCGTTTTAATTATTGTGTGTTGTATTCATAGTTATCCCTGATGGTGGTAGAAATCAATGAAATAAATCCATGATTCATGATCTAATAAAATAACTTTAATGAACTACGAGTACAAGTGCTATTTTACCTGTGCGAGTGTGGGAAGAGTGTGAGTAAACATCGTAATCGTAAGTTTCATTTTTAAATTATTTCACATAATAGCCCTTATCAGAGATCATCTTTTCATTCATATTATAGTTCAGTTTCAGTCTATTTTCAGTTGTCTAAACACCGTGGAGCTTTTGACCGTGATTAGAAAGTTTGTTGATATGGAACAACTTGTTTATTTACATTACGTTGTGACACATGTTATGTCATACACCGGTATGACGGGGTCAAAAATGTAGCAGTGCTAGTGATTCAATATCGACAAAATTTATCGACAACGATATAAAGCAATTTTTGATCATCATTAAAATAAGTAATGGCCTAGTTTGAATGACTTTTAATTATGTGCAAACCTCTTATAATACAAACAACCGGTATCTGACATTGACTCTGGACTCGAGTCACTTTTGACAACCGTTGAAATTACATTGAATAACAAATTAATTCAGTACGACAATATTCTTTAGTATTCCGACGAATTGAGAACCATTTAGTTTTTTAAGTCGGTTAAAAATGATTCGAAAGAAAAAGATCGTTTATCTTCATGGAAAGCTGATCATTTAGATATAGAAGATAAAGGTATTTACAACTTTATTTTGTAAGTAATGGAAGATCCATATGTCACGAAAAAAATTGTCGATAAACTTAATCGATATTTAATGAATCACTAGCACTGGTACATATTTGCCCCCGTCAATCCGGTGTATGGGTTATGAATGAATTAGTTAAGATGGAGCACACTGAGAGCATCGTCAGGATAAATCAGTCTGTAACTCAGTCAAATATTAACTTAAAAAAAAGTTACCAATGTAGAGATGATCCAAATCATCCACCCTATCTACGGTTAAAATTTCTTCGATTGATTTCAAGACACCCTGTATATTTCTGAAACGTTGTTAATGTATACATATTTATGATGCTGACTGTACCACCTTTTTCTTCTGCGTACAACACACCATTTAGTCAATATTATTGATAAACCGCACATCAGTGACTGAAAATTTACGCACACTAATGCAGAGTCACACACTGATACACCTTAAAAGTGGAATACTTTTGAAATTGAATCGAAAGCGGTCATATACCTATATGTAGATGACTCTTTTTAACGAAGGGGATTTGTAACAGGTGCGAAGAGTACTATTCTATTAGCCATTTTTAACCGACTTCAAAAAAGGAGGACGTTATACGTTCCACTGTATGTATTTTTATACTCCCTCTATGCTTTCATATCTCTATGGTTTTTAAGATCAGTGTCAAAGACACATTTTTACCGGTTACTGGGGCTAGTGGAGGGCTGGGTACTATGGTCTGTAGGTACTTCTAATTAACACTGATGGTAAACTCGCTTTTAAAGTGAGTTAAACGAATCCAAATTTGATTGATCTATTGTTAGCCATTGACGAGTTCCTATCGCCACCTTCCGTCTCCATCATAGAAAGAATGAAAGAAAGTTTATTCAGCCTCAGTAGACCTCATCTCAGTATTATTATTTTTTTGCACGACTGACTGCCCAAAAAAAGGAATAGAAAAAGGACTAGAAAATATATTGATTATCTACTTCAAACTACATATTCAAGCACATAAAAATATAAAGCATTGTGTTAATAAAGGTGTTTACCTTTTAAATAATAAACGGATTTATTCCTATTTCTATAGGTAATGGTGTCTTTAAGTTGTAATGATTTCATATAAGGGTTCCATAAAATAAAAAGTGGTTGGTGGGTGATCTGTTATCTTAAAAAATTACGAACCCTTGCACTAGAACTAGGCCTTACAAGGCTTAAAAACGCTTAAAATTAAGTTCAATAATTAAAAAACACGACAGTCGTTAAAAATATGAGCTAAAAGGTGAAAAATAAATTTCATTTTTCGAATAGGACGGAAAAAATGTTGATAAGTTTAGTTTTGATGTGTGCAAAATGTGGTTACAGAATTATCAACAAGTTTTTAGAGTTGTTGGTAATTCTGTAGCTCTGCCTACCCCACTCTGGGAATAAAGGCGTGAGTTTATGTATGTATGTATGTAAGTTTTGATAAATCAATTTACTTTGGTGCCCACTTGATATACTCAAAGCCGATCAATAGATAGTTCGCATGGGAGAAAGATTGGTATGGGAAAAAATAAGCGGCGGTTGTGTTTTTTATTTTTCATTATTAAATTATTTATATTCGAAGCTTATTATGCGAGAATTGTTTGTAACGGTTAAGTGAGTGCGTAAATAAAATCTAATAGTACCTACCCATCGGTGTAATTGTGTATTAACAATAGTGTAGCAATATACCTCTTAAGTTACAGTATGATGATAATATGTGTATCAGAGAGACAGGTTGTGGTGCGATTATCAGATCCTGTATTACATTTAACAGCTATTTATACGGTAGACGTTCTTTCTCCGTAGACAAACTTGATTTATCGGTTATCCGCCGCCGGCAACTGCGCGTTAATCGTAATATAGAACAATATCAGTATTACGTCCTCTGATTTATGTGAGATGACGTCATGACGGGTTAAAAGTAATGTTATCGTTATCGTAGTCATAGATCAAATTATACCAATAATATTAAATTAATGATGCAGATAAAGTACCTACTTAAATTTGATTGTTCATAACATAAAAAGTAGGTAAAAGTAGGTTGGCTCTATTATATTTGGTAAAACCATATTGCTTTTGAGATGTTACCGTATTGTTAAGACTATACCGAGCAAACGTCGAGCGTCCAGTGGCGCCTTCGTTACTATTATTGTGTTTTGTATATAACTAAAGAATTTTCCTTGGAATCGAACGATGTTTTTGTAGCGCAAGTAAAAACACAATTTATGGGATACTTGAAGATCTTTCGGGTTCAGGTAAATACCACCGTGGGAACCCGATTTTTTTTTTGACAGCTCTTGCACTGCACAAGGCGAGTAATAAAGAGGGATTGTCATAAGACCTGTCGGTAATGAAGCATATAAGTAATTCCATATTCGAAGTATTGATGCACCTAGTAACTTACCGCTGATGAAAAGTCGTTTTGTCGACGAATCCGCGACTTATTAATGTATTGACAGGCGATTTGTTTAAAAGAGTTATCTAACAGTGGCCCGTTTGCTCGTTTACGTTCTACATGCCATAGAAAACGCGTGTAAACTGCCTAGGCAAAAGCATATAAAAAACATTGTTTTTACTTGTCAAAAGTTCATGAAAATGAAAAGATAGTTTTAACAGCGAAATTAATGGTTAAAATGAATCAATAAATATAATAGCAACCTTTAATTCGATAAAAGAACACCTCCTGCATCAAAATGCACTGAAAAACATATTTGTTTTTATACTTAAACCTGCGTTTCTTGTACACACAATCCATCGCGGAATTAGTGATTTTTCTTATCTGCTTACCTAATTAAATGTCGATTGCACGATTATTCAAGTCGATCATTCAAATGATAGGCATTGTTTACTATAGTTTAACGGGTTCGTGCCAAATACTGACGATTATAATGTAATAAAAATACTCCCCCGTTAGGTCGAAAAGTTATTAGTAAAAAGTAAAATTTCATTTATCAACAAGTCTAACGAAAAACATGGTTTAAAAACCCAAATTCTGTTTGGATAATACATACAAACATACATACATTAAATCACCCGGGGCAGCCCCTTCCGACCCTTCCACTCACTTTCGATCTGTATATCTCTGTCGTCAATCCAAATGACCGAACCATCGAAGCATGCTCTTTTCAATCTAAGTCACTACATCGTACTGTAAAAAAGGGTTCGTCACTTTTCGACTCTATTTCAACGCAGTTAAGGTCTAAAAGTAACAAGCCTTTCCTTACCGTGACTATACCTAGTCGGTTCATAAGTTCTGTTACTGAGATTTGTTATAATTAAACAAAATAATTAAAAGTATTTTTCATAAAGTCACGAGATTTCATTTGGTACCCACCCTAGGTCCAAAGTCAATCTGACATTCTACAACAATAAGGTAGAGTTTCCTAAAAGTTACAGATCACTTGACATCTGTAATGAATGACATTGACGACATCAAGCATATTTTTCTTGAAATAGGTCCCAAATTAACACTCATGACATGACCGTACATTGATCAAAACTTTGATTTATACAGGGTGACTCCTAATTGGTGAACAAAATGATCACCTCTGTGTTCTACCCAAGAATATGAACAACTTTCACTATAGGACCAACTCTGAAATCACAAAAAAAAAATCAGCTGCTTCATACATTTTGGTCGAGTATCTACGTATTGAACTTTTCTATGAAACAGCTGATTTTTTTTTTCGTGTTTCAGAGTTGGTCCCATAGTGAAAGTTGTTCATATTCGTGAGTAGAACACAGAGGTGATCATTTTGTTCACCACTTAGGAGTCACCCTGTATAAATCAAAGTTTTGATCAATGTACGGTCATGTCATACAAATACAATATAAATAAAACTAATGCACTTAATGTAACTATTGCACTTATTGGATGAACGAGTTTTAAGTACTAAAAAATCATAGTTCAAATCACGCACATCGATGATACTGATAACGGTCACAACTTTTGTAAGAGTTCTTATAGAGAGATGTAATAAACAAGCACTAACATTTAAGCGTTTTCAAAAAGTGACAATAGAAAAGTCGTGCGTAATTAGTTAACTATATCGACGGACTGGTTTAGCATCGAACGTGGTGTTCGACAGGGCTGTGTAGCGTCTCCTTCGGTGTTCAACCTATTCATGGACAGTTGTTTGTCAGATCTGAGAGAGTATGATTGTGGAATAAGGATGAATGAGTCAGTTTTTAAAACTTTGTTGTATGCTGATAATCAAGTTCTCCTTGCATCATCGGCGGACTACTTACAACAAATGGTAAATTCGATGAATGAGGCGTTTAAAAGGAAAGATGTGAAAGTGAATGTTAAAAAGACGATAGTGATTTTAGTGATGGTTGTGGAGAGGGATGAAACTGTTACAGAATGTGAAATAATGATTGGAGATGAAAAAGTGGAGCTAGTGGATGAGTTTGTGTATTTAGGTTCTTTGTTTACGAGAGATGGAAATGTGACGGGGATATTGAAGGAAGAGTAAAAGCGGGAAATATGATCAATGGGGCGTTACACTCAATCTTGGCAAACAAGGTCATATCGAGCAAAGCTCGCCTTGCTATTGTTCAGGGAGTATTGACACCAACATTGATGTATGGTGGTGAATCTTGGGTATGGCAGAAGAAGAACGAAAGTAGGATTAATGCAGTTGAAATGAGAGCTCTAAGAAGTGTATGTGGAGTTAGTGATAGATACGATTTCAAGGCTCTGCCATTGCACTCCACTAACCGCTATTTGGAAGGGGTGGAGGCTGCATTGGATTAAGAGCTAAAAGAGGGGTATTTACACAAAAGATCCCATAGGGTCGAAGTGTATCCGTAAGGACCCCATTAAAAAGATAAGATAAGATAGAGTGATAGATAGAGTAAGAAATAGCGAGATCCGAGAACGATGTGGATTGAAAGAAGATGTAGTGACTAAAATCGAAAAGGGTATGCTAAGATGGTTGGGTCATTTAGAAAAGATGGATGAAAAAAGAGTTACGAAAGAGATATGGCGAGTGAGAGTGAGCGAATATGTCGGTAGGGGACGTCGTAGACGGACGTACGGTGATCAGATTCGCGATGTACTGAGTAAGGGCCAAATCAAAAGCACCCGAAACCGACGTACGTGCATGAAGAGATTGATGAATGTAGAGGAAGCGAAAATTGTGTGTTTAGATCGGTCACCTGGCGTTCCACAGTCTCTGCCTACCCTATTGGGAGACAGGCGTCAAGGTATGTATGTATGTATGTACGTTATAAAAAAATTACCTAACCTAAGTTAACTAAACTACACAATAGATGTTTATTAAATTCTGTAATATCAATCTATAATGGTGTTAGACCAAATGATTTTCGACCAAACAATGGTTATGACAAACAATCATTATGCCATACGACGGGCTCCCATTTAGCAAACATGGATCTAGCAAGGTGTTTTTTGTTCCTGGTATAATGCTGCCATCAAGAAATTATATTGCTTTATCTGTGTGGTTAGGCACACACAAGATATAGTTCTAAGTAACTTACATGTTGCTAGACCAAAACTATGAATACATGAACCGTTAGAAGGCGACGAATAAGATAAAGTAAGTTACTATCGATCCTCTTTGATAATTAAATGTTAAAGAATATTTTGTAAATTACAGTAGGTAATAATAAGCAATTCAAGAACTCGTTAGCACAATTAAATAGACTGGGCCCAAAACTGGAAAACGCATCTCTTAACCATGCTAGCGGCAAATCTTGTAACAGTTGGGGTGACAAAGTTATCATAGGGTTTTGACCCTGCAAAATACGGATCTGCCTGTCGCCATTCCAAAATTTTAACCGGGTCTAAACTATACCGGAAGGGGTGCAGCCCATACAAAAAAAATCGTCGTACATTTAGTAAATCGTTGTTCTGCTACCCTAAAAAAGGTCCGATTATTATGGTGTTTTCATATGTTGTAAAGGACCACGTAGTCATGGTAACCCACACCCACAGGCGGTATGGTACCTATTTCGTCGCTTTCGTCGCTTGAGCAAATTTTTTCTAGTAAGTATTTCGCACAACAATAGTTTCACATTTGGTTTCACATATGCAGAATGAACGAATGTTACCGACTGTCAATTGTTTTTAGGGTTCCGTAGTCAAACTAGGAACCCTTATAGTTTCGCCATGTCCGTCCGTCCGTCCGTCCGCAGTCTAGCTCAGAGACTCATAGTACTAGAAAGCTGTAATTTGGCATGAATGTACATATTAGTCACGCCAACAAAGTGGTAAAATAACATTTTGAAAAAAAAATTTTTTTAATGCACCTCCCTACACGTAACGTGGGGATGCTTTTTTTTTTCTTGTCTACCCCATAGAGTGGGATGTCGTTGAATAGGTCTTTCAAAAATATTGCGGGTTTATGAAAACAATTTTTCGATTTAGGGATCCGTTTATGAAATATTAAGCTTTAAAGCGCTATTTTTTGTTAGAGTCAAGTGTCCCCCCCCCCTACAGCCAAAACTACAAATACTAAAAATCTGAAAAATATCTTCAACGAAAGCGCATATAACGAATTTTAAAGGAAAACTATCACGGCTAAGTAGACATGATTAGTTCCTGAGATACAGGCGACTAAAGTGTTTATACCTATCAAAATCGCCTATGATAACTTTGATAGAAAAATTTGTTAACGGGGCGTGCAGGACGCGCGGGGGGAGTCGAACTGTCCAAGCAACAAATCGAGCGACAGCCGCGCTCATAAGCGCGAGCGCCTAGATGCTGTTCGGACGTGCCCCGGAATGCTACCTACAAGTTTGCGATTTGCGATCTGAAAGTTTACAAATTTTCGATTAGATTATTGATTTGCGTTGAGTATCGTTTGGAAAACTTAAAATTCTATTTACTGGACCTTGTTTTTTTTTCAATTTCTATTAATTAGGTACTATATAAAAGATTTAACTTTTATTGTTATTTAAAGTCGGTTTGAAGCAGTTTAGATACCTAACTAACATAGGTATACTGATCTCACACTTAAAAGCTTGGCTCTTGTTTGAGATATTATATACGAATTTATAAGAAAAATAATCATTACTAAGTAGACTTAATTAGTTCCTAAGATACAGGCGACTAACGGGTTTATACCTACTAAAAATCATCTAAGACAGCGCCAAATAACTTTAAATAGAAAATTGGTTCATACATGTTGATTTTTGAGATAGTTTTTTGTGTTTGTTGTTACGGCTTCGGAACCCTATACTGAGCATGGTCCGACATGCTCTTGCCCGGTTTTTAAATACTAACCATAGACATTGGAATGCAAGTTAAGAAAAATAACCACACGCTGTGCTAAAAAAGCGAGCAGTTTGGAATTTTTATCCTGGTCCTTTTGATTTTGTATGCAATTGACAGCATTTTTAAGAAAAATATTGACATGGACGGAAAGTGTTTTCATATGGTTTTTTTACTCCTAGGAGTAAAATGAGGCACTTCCCGTCCTTGTGTTTCAATCGGAAAACCGTTCTTTACGAGCATGTTTGAGAAAAACACTTTTTCGGTTTTATGATTTTAATGTTGTTGAAGTTCATTCTAGTGCTAATCATGGTTATATGGAAATCGTCTATGGGGACGTAGCATCTACCGAGCCTACCTACTGAATAGTTACTCGTATAGTAAAAACACCGAAAACCTTGGTGCGATTACAATGGTAGTCATATCAAGTTTTTTCTAGATATGGAAATGACGACATAAAGGATAATCACAGCGAGGCACACCCACTCGCCCGCCATCCTAGTATCACGCGCCAAAATAATATCTAGCACCTATACCTAGCTAAATACGTACTTACCTACCTGAAATCATAATGGATAATAACGTTAACGATTGATTAGGATTTATCAGGTAGATATTTCGCTTTGATTTCGTGATAAGTATGTTTTACGTATAAATTCTGTGAAGCATATATGTAAACCGACATAGTTCCCTACAGAACAGGGCGGCATATTTAGGCTCCGTGGGGACCCAATTGGCTTTGTAGGGTAGTATTTGTTCGTTGAAGATGTTGCGCCTAGTGTTGGTAGTTACAGCGCTGGTGGCCGCAGTTGCAGCTTTGCCCAGGGAAATGCCTGAGCCTGGAGACTTGGCCTTAGTCCTCAATGAAGAAGAGTGGGAAGACTACCTTGACTCTTGGCTCGCTCACGAGGAGCAGAAGAGCGCGAATTCTTCTAGCACACTCGCTCGCAACAATGGTAAGTTGTGAATGTTAAAAGACTAACACCTCTTGTGACAGAAACAGATTAAGGCACATGACCAGCTGGGCTCACGCTGCATGGTATAGGGAATAGGAATGGGAATGCTGGTTTTAGGCTTAGCAGAATCTTTATCTACCTATCGCTACTCTGTAGACACTATGTAGGTACCAATAGTGCGGACACCGACGACGAAGAATTTATAGTACATTGACTCACCTTTATTTGTCTCTGTTACTCGTGCACAAAACTCGCGCATGTCGCACTCGCTGGTATAATGGATTGTAAATCATTTCCCTTGAGAATCACGGCGTCTTATAGTAAAGGTCAATGTACGAAATTCTTCGTCCTCGTTGTCCGAGCTAATACTTATATCGCTGAGATTGGCAAAGTCCCTTCGGTTAGGCCCTTACATGCAGATGCAACTTGTCAATAAGGTAGGTAAGTTTAATTTTGAAAGATACTCAATAGTAAATGTATTTTGCAGGTTGCGTCTTCAGGGTCAATGGAGACCTTGGGCAGCCTCAGCCGGTATACATGCGCAACAACAAGTTCCTGGAGTCAGTGGGCACTACTGGCGCCGTCCAGCTGAACACCGGTGACGAGATCCTAATCGGCTGCACGGGCTCTGGTCGCACTATCACGCACCCCAATCTCTCGCAGCCAGGGCTCCAGTATGCTGTAAGTATTACAATTTCTAATAAGGAACAATTTGGATTCCCTAATTAAATTACTACTGACTGCCGACGGCCTACAGGCTGCGGGCTGTAGGCCACTCGCGGACCCTGCAGTGCCCACGTGCTTGCCATTCGCTGGCTTCGCGGTGAATGTGCGCTTACGGCGCGCGGTCAATACTCGGCCCACGCACCGTTACTTCCCTTCCCCATGTACTACCCCCCGCACTTGGTGTCATTGACGACGGGCTATAGCGTGCTATAGCGTGGTCTGCGAATTGTAATGTGCGATGACTTTAAATCGGTAAAATTGAACAGTCCGTCTCCAAAAAAAAGAGACTAACAAATAAATACTAACCTATGCGTAACGTTTATTGGAAACTGAGTATTTTGCCTAAATATGTAACCTAATGCAGGATTAAAGGAAAGGCAAATATGAATAAAACTCGAATTACTGAACTAAGAATCTCTTTTTAAAGTTTTGAATGTGCAGTTGTTGTTCTATAGACAGCTACTTGCGTAAACAACGCGCTGGTGTCCGGGGCTGGGTGGCTGAATGGCCATGGCGAGTTCCTCGGCCTCACCTGCTCTTCGAACGCTCAGTACCTGGCTCTCGCCACCACCAGGACCTGCTACAATGGCCACCTGGTTATCGAGTAAGTTCCAATCTAATCTAACTCCTTAACAGCCCTTCTTGAGCCTTATTAATTACATTTGGCAAAGCGACTTAACCTAAGCGTCAGAAGGATAAGCTATGATTAATAGCGATATATTACTTTAAATAAATAACTTTCGCCATAATGGCAGCCTAAATGCGTCCACTGCTGGCCATATACTTAAGTAGGGCATTGTAAAGTTCGTCACTTCCGCAACATTCCCTCATTTATGTTGATTGAAGAAATAACTGTCTCACCATTTTAATTACCCTATGAAACTAGAAGACAACCACTTTTCAATTATTTAAGGATAGGTTTCGACGTTGACGGCGTGTTCTATCCTACGTTCTGGTCCTGCTTCGACCAAAGCCGCCTGGAAGTGCTGTACACGTGGTATGAACAAAACCCCCCCAATGCGATTCACCAGACCAGTGTTACTCGGCCCGGTTGGTTAGGTAGGTGAAATTAATAAATAGATGCTATAAATATAAATCAAGTACCTGTTTACAATGTATCGATTTATTCACGCATTGTTTTTTTGTAGTTGGTGGACATTATCCTGGAGTTACCGGTGGTATCAACCTCTACTATACGCAGGTCCAACAGAAGCTAACCATCGCGGACCTAGTTGGTCCAGAGTTGGCCGATAAATACGTCACCAGCAGCCAGTATCTGGCTCGCGGTCACTTGGCAGCTAAGACCGACTTCGTGTTCGCCACCGCTCAACGGGCTTCATTCTTTTTCATAAACGCGGCTCCGCAGTGGCAGCCATTTAACGCTGGCAACTGGAACTGGGTTGAGCAGGTTAAAACCATATTTAGTCAGTAGAGTAATCTGATTACGTGAAAAAAGTCTCAGCATCTATGATGTTATAAAACGTCCCAAACGTAAATAAAAGTTTTCTTTGGGTAATAACATCTCATATAATATATTTAATTTATAAATTTACATATTGTACGAAAAATCTCAAACAAAAAAAAAGTTTATTTTGAGTGAACAATCTCATACTTTGTGCTAACTGTCACGGCTGGTCATACCAATCAACTATATGTGACTGTTAGTTACAGCCAATAGTGGCTAAACTTGTACCTACGTATTTTAAAAAAAGTATGGCCACAAACTGAGTTCTTCCGCATGTTACCCCAATATTTGGACTAATTAATAATTGGACTACAAATACGTAGTATGTACATACTATTTAAAATTGTGTAAATTTTCATAATATACCTTATTCTTTAACTATGCTGAGTAACCCTCATAGTCATGTCATGATCATAATCCACAACGTGCCCTTGAAACTTGTAACAGAACATGCGCGCGCGCATCGCCGAAGCGGGCTACCACACGACAGTGTACACGGGCACGTTCGGCGTGAGCCAGCTGCGCGACGAGGACGGCGTCCTGCACGACGTGTACTTGTACCGCGACGCCAACAACAACCCACAGCTGCCTGTGCCGCTTTACTTCTACAAGGTAACCGAAGTCAGCGCACAATATAAGAGACCAAAACCAATTATACCACGAGGCGTCAAAGTCAGCTTACCTATTACTGTACTAGGGTGAATTGAAAAGTTTTGAGCCTGAGGTTGATAATGAAATTAAAAAGAAAAAATAATACTGGCACGTAACACTTACATATTTATTTATCATAATGCACTATCTTTTGTTTTTCTTATGTCACAATTGCAAATTTTGTAATCGATTTACTAAACGAGGTTCGCGGTTTCCTGTAGAATGGATAAAATTGAGCACCGTTCTGTCATAAAGTACTTACAAAAAAAAGGTTTAACGCCGAAGCAAATTTTTGAAGATATGTGCCAGACTTTAGGAGAATCCGCTCCTTCATATGCCACCGTAAAACGATGGGTAGCAGACTTTAAACGGGGCAGAGAAGCAGTTGAAGATGAACCCAGGTAGACCAATAACGGCTTCCACAGACGAAAATGTCAATAAAATACTAGATATGGTTATGAACGACAGGCGGTTGAAAGTTGCAGAGATAGCAGAGAAAATTGCCATTTCCTATGAGCGAGTACAGAACATAATCACCAAGGATCTTGGATTTTCTAAGGTCTCTGCAAGGTGGGTACCTAGACTACTTTCAGCTGAAAATAAACGCACCCGCCATACAGTGTCACAGGATTGTTTGGATCTGTTTCAATGCGACCCACAAGATTTTCTCGGTCGTTTCATAACTATGGACGAGACTTGGGTCCACCACAATACACCGGAGTCAAAAGTGCAGTCCAAACAATGGAAAAGGTCAGGGTCTCCACCTCCTAAAAAAGCTAAGGCAATTTTATCAGCGAAGAAGGTAATGGCTTCAGTTTTTTGGGATTGCAAAGGGGTCATCATGGTGGATTATCTCGAAAAGGGTAAAACCATACATGCTGATTACTATTGCACCCTCTTACAACGTCTGCGTGAAGAAATTAAAACGAAAAGACCTGGTATGATATCTAAAAAAGTGTTGTTACACCAAGATAATGCACCTGTCCATACTGCAGCGAAATCTATAGCACAAATACATAACTGTGGGTTTGAATTGTTGCCGCATCCACCCTATTCGCCGGACTTGGCCCCCTCTGATTATCATCTTTTCCCGAACCTAAAAAAACACTTGGCAGGACGGAAATTTTCGACGGATATTGAGGTACAAGAAGCTGTGACTGAATATTTCGATCACCTTGAAGATTCTTTTTTTTTACAAGGAATAATGAAGTTAGAAGCCAGATGGCAGAAGTGTATAGATCGTTTTGGAGACTATGTAGAGAAATAAAATTGTTATAAAAACTCAAGTCTTTATTTTACAGGTTAGGCTCAAAACTTTTCAATTCACCCTCGTATCTATTCTCGCTGAACATATCTCGTGACCAAGTTAATCTGTATTTGCATAAACATGGTGAAATATCATCCTCAGAGCCCCTTTTCTACTGCGTTTTTACGAGTCGGTCACCACTACTGTCAAAATATAAATATCTTCTATCTCGGTCCTTCTATACTGAGGATCGCGACCACAGCTTACATTATGCCAATCTGTGCGATCGTATGCCGACTGCGCCGCCCTTGTATGTGCCCCCTCAGAACATCTTGCCGGTGCTCTGTGATGAGCACGTTTTTATCCATCTAGCCGAAAATACTTTTTAATTGCAATCTTAGTTATTATTCTTAATGTTTCTTGTTGGTAAGGTTTTTACATTAATTGAATATATTAGTTCCTTAATAGTCATTTATACCCTTGGTTCTTACAATGATATTTTTATAGGTTGTTTACGACGCGTCCAGAGGTATTGGCACAGCTTTCGTGAGCATCAACAACCCCTACTACACGGAGGCGGAGGTCCGCGCCCTGGCCTTCTGCACGGACCGCTGCCGCAACAACAGCGCTTTCAGCTGGCTGCGGTGGCAGCCCGACCGCATCGACATCGGGTACAGCTTCTGCTGCGAAGTCGACGACTTCAGGAGGACCGTGCCGCATCTACCGGCGTTCTCCGTCCCTAACGGCCTTTTGGCTTAACCTCATTAAAACGCCTTTCAAAAAACGATGGACTATTTTGATTGTGATGATAAGTATTATTTAATAGTGCTAAAGTTACGTCACATCGTTGCTAAAAAATATGATTATAGACCAACCTGGGCCTCTATTCTTCTCGGTAAAGGTGCGCCCTCACCGCTGCTTAACGGTGCATATGTTACGGTGCGTCAAAAACGGCACCATGTTATTACTATGACCCCGTCTTTTGTTTACGTAACGACACCGTAATATACGCACAATTAAGCAGCGGTGGGGTCGCAGCTTAAAACTACATTGCTTGTGACAGTCAACGTTACGATATATCTTATTTACTTGACAGTTGTTTAAAACAATAAAATAACATGTCAAAGGCAATATGGTTTTATCCGGTAGAATAGAGGCCCCTGTAACTTTCAAACAAACTTTTTATATCAGTTTATCCATTGTTTTAGCATATTGCTTTAATAATGTAAGGATCGTAATAAAAAATCCCATACCCAAGTCAGTGCTGTCCTCTTATTTAATCCATCTTAGATTCAACCCTACTCTACCTTCGTATAACATTGGTGAACCATGGAAAACGTCCAATTTTCCAGAAACATTGACTTAAATAATGACTTTACTCAATTTTGACTTAAAATAACCAATCAACATACCTATATAAATATTTTTACAGTTATAAAATCGGTTAAAATATTACCCGTTCATTGGACCGGAACAAGGAAGCGAGGGTGGACTCTAGCAATAATATAAATTATTGGAAATTTAATTGGAGTCCTTCAATCGTAACTTCTACTGATAAATGAGGTTACCTACATAAACAGTAAAATTTAATTTATAATGTTAAATACATTTAAGTATCTTTTATTAAAATAATACAACGCACGTCATCACTAAGTACATCTCAGTAAGCAACAATAATAAAACAGTGTTAGCTAGTATACCTCTCTACTTGTTTGTCAACCGAATATTTCTTTTCATTAAATTCCTTTACGCAATCAAATGTTTTATCTTTTCTTCAAATCGAATATTTGGGTTGGGATGTTAAATAATTATAGCGCAGAAAATTTTTAAGAATTAAGAATAGTTACGTACCTTGAAAAAGGTTAGATATCCACCACTTGGATATGTTCAGCAGGTATTTTTAGTTATTAAAAATCCAAGCTTTCGACCTTGGGGTGCAGCCGCTGTCAATTTATTTTTGTCGAATTTTCAGTTTTTATTAAATATATCCTAAACTTTGAGTTTTACTGCAAATAATTTGTCTAAAGTAACAATCAATACTAAATGCATTACAAGTTGGTGTTTGAAAAATTTATAAAAAATTATGTTGAGTTTCTTGCGGCGCTTCTTCTCAGCAGCTGCAGAGTCTCCTCTTGGGAAGCGCTGTTACATTTTTGACGTGTATAAGTAGTGCGACCTACTTACAGAATCATGTTTTATCATTTTTATCTTTTTATCAATTTTATGTTACTGCGAATTTTAAACTTCGGTCAGTTAAGACTAACTGCACAAAATTTTGAAGGATTATTAGTTGCAAAAATGCATTATTTTTAACTATTAAATTTGGTTCGAAAAAGCTAATAAATAAATAAGAAAGAAAAGTGTCAGAAATCATTTAATCTTGTATATTCTCAGCTTTAGGAATTTTTACTTGGATTCAAATGATCCGAAGAAATGGAAAGCTTACTTTGAGGTACACTGACAAGAGCATGGCTCTCAAATCATAGATATTTCCGTGTGGGAATTTACTGGGCGAAGGAATATTTGAACGGAGCATCTTTAGAAATAAGAGAGAGAGTCATTGCCTTTGGAATATTGCAGTTCAGCAAAATTATTTGGGAGGTTGTAGATTGGATGACAGGCTATTTGTTTAAACTTTACTTAGAAATCATTTGATAAAATTTAGTACCAACTCACTCAAAACAAGATAACCTATTCTTAGTTTAATCTTATCATTCAATACGTAACGAAATATAACACACTAAGGTAAGATTCGACCACTCCTAGTACACCTGTACTCTACTAGTGAAATTTAAACTCATCATGTATGATTGCATGTTCTTGTGTCGTAGTAATATTGGGAACAAATAAGGTAAAATCGTAGCTATAAGTTAGTGTTGGACGCACCCTCATAATTCGTATTAACCATTGACACCATACGGTTTTAACGAACCATAATAATATTGATAACAATCGGCTCAAAAGATAACTATATAGTTTATAATTATTTATCTATTTCGTTACGTAAGACCGCATAATTTTTTTTTACATAATACATACATACATACATACATTAAATCACGCCTGTTTCCCAGAGGGGTAGGCAGAGACCACTTCTTTCCACTTGCTACGATCTTGACAAATTTCTTTCGCTTCTTCCACATTCATACATCGAGTCATGCACGCACGTACATAATACAGACATTAGAATAAACATCCATTGCAAAGGAAATAAAATAAATTTTCTTTTGTTTTTATGATTGACAATCGAATTAGAAAATTTACTCTATGATATTCTTAAAGGCTCATTTTCCATTGACATGTTTCGTTCGTCGTACTCGTATGGTGGCCTGAAGAGGTAGGGTTCTAAATATAGTAGGTAACGCGATTGGTTAGTAAGGATAAGATGTTAAAAAATCGGACCTTGTAAACGCAAAAAAAACTACTTTTCAAATCGTAACAGGTCAGTTAAAGTGAAGTCGGCTTTTGGTTAAAATATTGTCGGACACCGACTTCAGCTTGACTGCTTTATTACCATTTGAATAGAAGTTATTTTTTGCGTTTTTGATGGCAGTTTTTTGCTTTATAAACATTAAATTTTCATTTTATACTTTTTAGTGATCATAATATGCTCTTTTGTAGTCTCAATTAATAAGAAACTATAGTATAGTTTAAGCAACACCGCGGGAAAGTCATAGTGCGTTATATTTAAACCATTTAAAATGTGCCTCGTCATAGTAGCTTAACTATCTTAATCGAGACATATTATTGCCACCCTTGAAAGGTACCATTGGGGAGTTCCGGTGGCCATCGGTGGTCTTCATCATCAGTTGCACTTCATCGAATAATACTTTGTGAATCCAAATGCTTAACTTGTTGAAATTGCCAAAAAGCGCTATGTGTATGCCTATAATATTGGAGGAGTTCCCTCAATTCCCAAGGATCCCCTCACGAAATACTGACTTGGTGACAATGGGACTATGTCCAGATAGACTGTCACACTGACCGATAAACTCAGTCAGTTCATGAAGATTTTTCATACATAAGTTTCAAAAAGAATTGAGTTAATTGTCTCTAGAATGCCACTGAGTATGGCGCGGTAAATACTTTCTTTTTAGATTTACGCATTTGAGTAACTATTTATATATTTAGATTTAAAATTTGTCACAAATTTCATGTAATGGACGTCGCGTTTTGATGTCTTTGTGTATGTTAGGTCTTTTGAGGATAGAAAACTCAAACAATGGTGATAAGCACTAACACTAAGTAGGTACCTACTTAACTAATCTTAGATTACGTGAGGCTTAATATGATGCATTAGGCACATAGAGGATATAAAGACAATAACAGTGGTTATCATGAATGTTTTTTTTCTCCAAATATTTTAAACTTGTGTTTGGGTCCCACTGCAGGGCAAAGGCCTTTCTCCCTTTTTGCCATTTTTCCCTATTGACTGCAGGCTCCAGCCAGTCACGTCTTTGTTCTGCCTCTGCTCCGGTGGTTATTCTGTTCAGCCAAGTCCCACTTGAGATTATATGTCTTTCTGAAATTATACGTACAATTTTGCGTAAATTTTGGAATATGCGTATCACGTACTTAACACGTACGTGCGTTCCGTCGCGTTTTCAACCCGTCGATTGTTTTTTTTGAACTGTCTGGTTTCGAAAGATGCTATCTGGGCCAAGATATACTCGCCGACATATTGTATATCTTGCCCATCTACCACGACCTGCTGCGTTCCATCCATTATTTGATTAAGAGTATGAAGGTGGTCGGTCGTTGTAAAGTTGTGCCGAAAACCAGGTTATTCCAGCGGTTGGTGTTTGTCTAGCAGAGAAGACCCGGATAGGATATCCATACCGCGATTAAAGACCAGTTTTTCGCCAATTTAGCACCAAATGGCTTAATAGAGCCTCACCTCGCACAAGCTCCAAGCACGTACATCCCCGGTGTCACAAGTTTCCGTGTGCCGATTTTGTCTAGTTTATTATTGGAATATGTATACAAGTGGATATGTGAGATTGGTGACAGGGTGAATATTCGGGCGTTCCAACCGCCATCATTATTCTCATTAATACATTGACGAAAATAATGATAGCTACCTGTAACTTTTGATGTCAAAATCAGCGGATCCGGGGTAGTATCCATTCCATTTAAAAGAACAAGAAAGTTATTAAGTTTATATTGAATAATATGCGAAAACAATAATGACGGCAGTTGAAACGCCAAATATTCACCCGACAATGATAAGTATGTAATATTTGTTTAATATTGTTAACACATCATGCCACAAATTCGCTTAATCTCGAAACCTCAAAGTAATTTTTAAAGAACTCATTATTATACTTTTCCTCCTGGGAGCTGGGAGTAACTTAAACTCGTCTTTAAGCCAGTTACATACATAAATTACTAGGTTACGAGTTAAGAGGGCGGTCATGACATGCCTTTTATGCAGCCCAATCAAATGTACGTAAAATCCCAGTGATTTCTTATAAAAATTGAGTGATTGGTGAATCACAATAGCTAATAGTAAAGCTAACGTTTTTATCAAGCGGCTCATGGTGTCGAATTCAATCAGCAAGATATTTTAGGGTTAATCACGCTCATGATTGATTTATCTTTAATACTTATCAAATGTTTCGAAGTCGTTTGAATTAAGATACGGCTCTGGTATATAAATTTCATGGAATAAGTTGTTGAGCTGACATAGTCCTCTACGCCGCTGCGGCTTAAACGCCCGTGGGGTAGTATATTTTTCTGGAGATGGCGCGTTTAGTTTTGGTTGTTGCTGCTCTGGCGGCGGTGGCGGCGGCGCTGCCCGCCGAGCTGCCCCCACGACCCGAGATGCCGGAGCCGGGGGAGATGGTGTTTGTGATCAACGAGGACGACTGGGATAACTACCTCGATGCCAGGCTCGCCAACGAACAGCCAAAGTGGGCAGCCAACGCTACCAGCCAAGCTGAATCTCGCAATACTGGTAGGTTACCTACTCCAATTCTAAATTCAAAATAACAGTTGCTCTACAAGCTGTCTTTTTTAGTAATAAGAAGGACAGAACTAAGTTTAACTCCGATAAGGGCGAGCAGGCTCTGATTCTTACTATATCACTTTTCTTTATTTTTTTTATTATTTAGTAAATCTGCTATAGTAATATATATTCTGAAAAAAACATCAACCCGTTATCTATCATGACAAACGGACGAGCAAACGGACGGACAACGTAGGCGTATGAATAGGATCGGCTCCCTTCGGGCACGGTTTTTCAAGGAACCCTAAAAAAGCACAATGGAGGCGATTTCGCATACCTAGTGAGAGACTCTTACTAAACATGTAGTAAGTTTAAATACTTAGAATTTAATCAACATGAAATCTTTTATCCCTTATTAGAGACATAAGGCTCGTAGAAGGGATTTTGATTTTGCTCGGTCAAGAATACGTAATATAACGAAAAAATATTACTAGTCCCTAGTTCTCTACACAAGACACTTTTTTCCTCATACCTAAGTATTAATATTTAAATTGTATAAAAATGTAGGCGTTACCCAGTTATTGTCTCTGGATTTTATAATTGAAACAGTTGCTATCGAATTGCACTGCATGTCACCACACTTAGGTACTAAGCTACCCCTGCCCTACAGGATGCACGATCAGTGTGAACGGCGACCTGGGTCAGCCCCAGCCGGTGTACCTGCGCGGCGGGCGGTACATGGCCGCCAGCGGCAACACCGGCCAGATCCAGCTCAACTCCGGCGAGCAGGTCACCATCGCCTGCACGGGCTCCGGCCGCACCATTGTGCACCCGAATCTCGCGCAGTCGGGACTCCAGACTGCTGTAAGCCATTTTCTATATGGAAAGGTATTGGAGGTCAACAAGATCTCCGAAACGTGCATGATGATGATGCTGTAGAATATTTTAAAAACTGTCCCATACAGACCCAAGATCCGTTAGATCCCCTTTAACCCATAACCCCTTTGTTCATAATTGTATTTTTTTGGGATTTTAAAGCACATACTTACCTATTGAGGACTGATTAAAATTTTCATGTCTGAACTTCCAAATAAGGAGGAGGATCTCAATTCGTCGGAATCTTTCTTATTAAGTAGGTACTAAGTAGTTGTTATGCCAAATATCATAACCCTTCAGTACCTCCTTGCAAAATTATATTTGTTACAATTACATACAGTACAGAACGAGACGCATTCTAATCGCGTTTAATCGTAATTAAGATCTTAATACCTACCGCCACATTTAAACAATCATCTGCACTTTATCTTAAATCGCTGACAAAACATTTACAGGAGAACGCGTGACATTGATTACACTTTTTCATTTATTAAATGCGCATTTGTTGATTACAGACAGCCACTTGCGTGAACAATAACCTGGTCTCCGGGTCCGGTTGGCTAAACGGCAATGGCGCCTTCGGGGGGCTCACCTGCTCCGCCCACGCCTACCACGATGCTATCGGAACCACCTCCAGATGCTACAACAACAACTTGATCATCCAGTGAGTTAGAGTCTGTGCGAATCACCAAGATAGTCCTTTACCACTTTTGGACCTTAACAGTATACAAATAGTATCGAATAGTGGTAAAGGAGTTTCTTGGTCGACTATACAAATAAACGACCATGGTATCCAGTATTTTTTAATCTTACACAACCTTCGAGATATACAGTATGTAAACTTACTAAAACCATTTATTTGAACCCGAGCATGTCTAGGCGATAGATAAGCTTGGGATATATAAATTATTTAAATCTTAACACTTTTTCAAATTTAAATAAAGAATGCACTGAACGCAAGTTAAATAATCTGTTACGATGAAAACATTACATACGGGTGTTATAATGGGCACTGAACAACGATGTAAACATTACACATGGGATGATACTTTTAGGGTTAACCGACTTTGAAAAAGGTGAGATGTTATAATTTTTATGCAATGATAAAATTAAAAATATTCGACACACACTAGCAAAAAAATGTGGTAAAACACTTAACTCAACTAGCCTAGCAACTGGTTAAAAGAGATGGTTTTAGTAAGTTTACATACTGTATGTGATTCAATTTTAGTCTCGATGATTGTTGTGTTACTTAATTGATGATATTAATTATTATAGTAATTGATGTATTTTTATCCCGCGTGGTTGCTGGGTTAGGATAGTGCCACTCAATGTCTTCCCGTGGATGTCGTTAGAGACGACTAAGGGAATAAAGGCTGTGTAGTATTGTTAGGCGATGGACTTGCAACCTGTCACTAATACACTGGTAAACATCTTAGCCTAATTGTGGAAAATGTGGTTACAGAATTATTAACAAGTTTTTAGAGTTGTTAGTAATTCTGTAGCTCTACCCACCCCACTCTGGGAATAAAGGCGTCTTATCTTCTCTATGCCATAAAAAAAAAAGATAAGAATACTAATTTTAGTCGCAGTTGCCTGAAGAGCAAAAGTAATTTTTCCGAAGTCTATCTTGTATCCGCCCTGGTTTGGATAGTATTACTTACCTACTTAATATCTTATATCTAATGGTGTCTTAACTCAACTCATGACATCAACACTTATCAACTTACTTTAGTAACCTGTTTAATGTAACGTCCAAAACAAGCATAAAAATAATGAAAATTAAGTTAATGTTTCTCTATCACTTAGGTACTTCGCTTACTGCCGTACTCAGAGAAATTTTCGAGTCAATTAACTCGTACCTTTTTAAAAGTTGTGTTTGAAAAATCAACTCTAAGGAACGACTAAATCGTCATTAGCTTTTTCCGAGTATGGCCGTTAGTGACGTTTAAAAATGTGCAACTCAACAACAAATGATTTTCATAACAAAACTACTTTCATCAAGCGATGTTAACTAAGGGAGGAAGGACAGGCAAAATCATTAATCTAATACCTTTAAACGACCATTTCTTGTATATATATATATATATATATATATATATATATATATATATTATTATATATATATCGACACCTTTAGACTCAATTGGCGTAAACGCCAAAACTCAACTTTTCAGGAGAGCTAAAAAACTATATTTTCAAAATTATTTTTGTCATAAAATTTTCGTTTTTTGAGTTATAAAGCTCAGTTTTGGACATAATTATATAGTTTATTGGGATAAAGAATATGATTAAGTAATATTTAAAGTAAACCCAGTATTTAAGAAAATGGAAGGCTTATACGCCCTAGAAATATACAAAAAATGTTATTTACTCCCCAAAAAAATAATGTTTCTGTGATAGGTTTGGGGTGTAAAGGTCAGGTGGACTATTTTTTAACTGGAATGGGGCGGTATAAGAGAAATTTTATGTATTTCGGCGTACGCTCAGGTTGTAAAATGAGCTCCCAGCGGTTGTTTTTCTAAGAGTTTACACAAAAAAACCTTCCTGGGTGGATCTCAACACTGTATAGGGTATCTAATTATCTATGTGCAAAATTTCAAGTTTCTAGGTCCATCAACATATCTACGATCATTTTAGAATTTCATACATACAGATTTGTTTTTTGTTAAAACCCTGTATAATATACGAAAACTTCACTAAGCAGTGGGAAGTTATGGGTTTTAACAAGAAATAGCACGTAGAATCCAAATTATTGTTTTTTTTTTCGGAATGACCGATTCCTAGAAGGAATTGATGCGTTACAGTGTTCTAATGAACAAACTCATATTAACTCAACAATAAATCCAAGAAAGCGTCTATTTACACTTCTTATTAATTCCTGTATAATGTAATTAACGAGCTACTGTCGTTAAACTACTGAGCAGAAACGGTCATAACTAGTATTGGTAGTTACCATATCGATTATAAAAGACGTAAGTTTAATGAGATCTGCATGGAGATAAGTCGTTATAGATCGCGGCAGCATGGGAAGGCATTTGTTTACCGCCGATAGCGTGATAGTTTTTTTTAGATTGGATTACCATCTTTGTTTATTTACAGGGTGTTTCACATTTGTATGGAAAAAAAGTCGTATTTTTTGCACACTTCGCTTACGCCCGAATTCTTTATAATGTAAAAAATGAAAAGGTCTAGTTCCAAGGTAACAGCACAACATTTATAAGTTGCACAAATTGACCACTTACGCTATAGCAGATTTGCAATGTTTATTATTGTTCCAAAAACAGTTTTTGGAACAATAATAAACATTGCAAATCTGCTATACGTCTCTACGTCAAAAGTCGTAATAAACATTACGGCTTTTGACGTAGAGACCTCGTCGTGTTGTTCTCATAGTTTCTTTTTAAGTTTAAGCTTTATTGACCTTACATTTGTAATGATTTTATTTTTAGTACTTTTAAGAATTTATTATTTATTACTTTATTACTTAATGTAACTTAGTTCTAAGTACTATTATGTTTTTATGATTGAAAAAATTACATTCTGCTGGAGTTTCTTGCGGCGCTTCTTCTCCGCAATGATGGTCTTGTCCGAAGCGCTGGTAGACACCCTATATTACCGACGTGTAAAAGAGCCCTCATGTGGCCTATTTACTGAATAAATATTTTGAATTTTGAACATCAAATAATAACCAGCTTTCCAGTCAACTTATGTCAAATACTAATGATATCGACCATCATCACCATATTGTCTGCCTGATGCGGCTTCAGCAAAATTGATTCAAAAAGTGGTCAAAGTATGCAACCCCTGAATGCTATTTTATTATTATAATTTTGATTACTGGTCTTTTAGATAAATAGGAGCGAGAATTCGAGCGAATTCATAAAAAATTGCAAAATGCAATATTATTCGATAATCTGTCAAAAGTGCAACGTATTTGGGGTTTAAAGGAAAATAATCTTACAATGGATGTATGCATGTTTAGGGCGTAAACGCCATAAACATTACTCCTATTTATTTTTGGGTCTTAAGCGCCAAAATCGAATATGAATTAAACTAAAATGTAGGCTTTAAGTGATAAAATGTAGGCTGTAAGCGCCTATGAAAAATGTCTATTAGTGTCAAAGTTTGAAAGAAAGCAGTAAACTTTCAAGTGTTTACTTTTTTTCTATAAATAATATAACGTCCATTCCTGAAATAATTAGGTGTGAAATTTTCGAGTTTTTAGGTATCGTATTACTATAGTATTAGTAAAATTACAATAAAAATACTAATACTATATACCTTTGCTCATTAGTATCTTTCGGTATAGATGACGGTTGATTTTGATCTTGAACACTATTTATAATATCATTTACAGTTTTCTCCTCCTGATAAGGTAGGCCATACGGTAGGCGTTGAAAAGCTGAAAATATGTTATTTATTACGTTACAGGCTTGCCGATATAATTATGATATATCTTTGATGCTCGCATACTCGTACAATACAGCCAATATATGTATGACTTATGAAATCTTAGGGCAATCCCTGTTATTTTGGATATACTTTAAACTACAGTAAAGTCTATTTCATTCTGCTAATAGAGCACCATACGCTTTGCTGCTTTGAAGGCCCTTTGGGGCGCAAAAGACAATAATCCTAAAAATTTTAGGTCACGAACGCCATGTACTATTACTCTTATTTAATTTTTGGGTTGTAAACGCCAAGACCAAGGATGACGGAAACTAAAAATGTAGGCCGTAAGTAAGTAATAAGTTTCAAAATAATCAATCATGTGGAATTTAAAAGTAGTACCACAAAATAGCACACAATTATCGTAATAATTAATTTCCAATATAATAATAAAAACACGAATACCACACCTTTGGTCATTACTATTGATCGGTATAAATGACGGTTCACCTTGAAAACTATTTAAATCAATCACAATTTTCGTTTTCTCATTATAGGTAAGTAGATGATGCGTAGGCTTTATTAAGCTGAAAATTAAATAAGTCACATGACATGGTATACTCGGACGGGTACCTAACCGTCGCAGCCACTTTGACTTTGTAGCTATTGTACCTAGAATTTTTAGGTATTTGAGTTCTAGGCCGATGAAATAGACCGGCCGGTGAGGTATGCGCCCAAATTGTAGAGGTCAAGTAGATGTCTATCTAGCTCGGACAAATACGCGTCGGATTTGCCAAAGTGAGACGACTATATTGAATGTCCATCTTCATCAACACAATAACTGTCGCATAGAATCGGGTTGCGCGCTGCGCTTGCTATCTCACATTGGCGCGCGCACACTTCTTGCTCACATCAACTATTACTTATTCTGTGCTCACATTTAGTAAAAGACAAAGAAAGCATGAAATCATGAGATTTTGTACGTAAACACCTGTTTGAGAAGATCTAAACGCTACTACATTTATAATTGTGAATATGTAATTGTAATTATTATGTGATTGAATAAAGCTCGATACAATCTTGAAATGATACCTATTTAAATCATTTCGTCAGGTTAAAAGAGGCTAAAATGTATCCACTTTATACTACTATTATAAAGTTCGACCTTCAATTTAATTATTTGAGGCTCTTTTATGTTGGGTCGTAAAAGCCTCCTAATATTTTTTTGTAGAAACAATACGGGCGTATTAGCCACGTTAGACTTATTAATTATTATACATCCTATAACTGCAAAAAAAAAATCTTTTACGATCTTGAAATGCAGAAAATAAAAAAATACAGCAAAAACGCCCAAAAATTTATAAAAATCATGTTTTTTGGGCCAAATATTCTGGGTCGTATTCGACTTTTTTTTGGGAATTTCTCAACTTTAACTACACAGATCGATAGAGAATGAAAAATTGAGTATAACTGCATTAAAAACTCATTTTGGCCAAAATGGCGTTTACGCCAATTGAGTCTAAAGGTATCGAATATGTAATAATCTGAATCTCGGAAACGATTTTCATGAAATTGAATATGCAGGGGGTTTCGGGGGCAATAAATCGATCTAGCTACGTTTCATTTTTAGAAAATTAACCAAAATATCCAAAAATAAACCTGTAATTTCTAGGGTTGGTTTCATCGTTAACGGATGGATGTACCCATGGTACGTGTCGTGCTTCGACCAGAGCCGCCTGGAAGTGCTCTACGTGATGTACGAGCAGACCCCCGCTAACACCGTGCACCAAACCGGAGTCGACCGACCCAGTTGGTTAGGTATGACCAATTAGTCTATTATTTGCGTACTTATCTCTATGTTGATATCACAGCTTTGTGACGACGCGACGCATCGGCGACGATCGTGTGGCATCGCTCTAAGGTTGTAAAAAATGCCGGTGAAAACCAGTGTTCAGCGAGCCATACCCGTACGCAGAGCTTGGGGTTATAACTCAGGGGCGGATCCAGGGAGGGTACATCGAATTTAGACCTAACTTAAACCTAAAAAAAGCGAACAAGACCCGGAGTCGACTGTGTTAGGAGGTCATATGGATGACCTCCCAACCCCTAAATGAAAACTTGGAACCGCTTCCGCTACAACCTAAAAAGCCAATGGGGCGGACAAGTTGCATTCTTAAACAGTGTAGGTATATAAACAGCAAAAGGAAAGAAAAAAAATACGATTATAGTGAGTATAGTGACAGATATGAAAGCTCATATTATGATAGCGATAGCGATCTTTATCCCTAAATGATCTTCGTCTTTAACTCTAGATGCAGTATAGTGTGTATATTCTAAGATAGAGACGAAATATCCATTCACGGGTATTGGCCATAAAATCGAATGAAGTAAAATTACACTCTACAAATTCTTTTGCTGTAAAATCATTTGCTATAATCATGCATGACATAATAATATACATGCTTTTACTTCCTAATCCTAAATCTCCTGTGTCAGAATTGTATAGATTGTGTTGTGTATGACAACGAGCCGAACTCAGAGCCAAAGACATTTTAGAGCCAAAAAAGTAGGATTCAGTTAAGTTAAACAGATTTATCACATTTTACATTGCAGCTGGCTCCTGGTTCCCGGGATTAGCGGTGAACAATGCCTACACGCAGGTCCAGCAGAAAATCTCCGTCGCGAACATCGTTGGCCAAGAGCTGGCCGACAAATACATCACCAGCCACCAGTTCATGTCGCGCGGCCACTTGGCAGCCAAGTCCGACTACGTGTTTGCGACCGGCCAGCGATCGACCTTCTGGTTCGTCAACGCCGCTCCACAGTGGCAGCCTTTCAACGGAGGAAATTGGGACCGGCTTGAACAGGTTCGCTTTAAATCCTACATTATGTTATCATCATGCACACTCGGCTTTAGAGACCTAACGGCGGTCAAAGCAAACAATTAAAACTAGGTAAACATCATTTAACCAAGGAGCAGTGTTCGCGTTCTTTTGAGGGACAGATAACTGGTGTTAACTTAGTCCTCGGGTTTAGCAACGCAAATGCAGCTTCAGGATTACAGTCTTGAGATTGTGGGCCTCAGATCCCACTTACCATTTATTATGTCGCCACCACCACCATCGGTCGGGACCATTTGTAAGTGCTTGTTTTTCTTCTTCTAGCGTAAGAAAAGTTAAAGAAACATTTAAGGCCAAACTGCAACAAAGTAACGATGCTTGGTTTTATTCATCGTATTCGTTTCATACTGAGTAATTTTATTGTTTATCATTGCTAAAGACGATAGCTCATTTCGCCCAAAAATTTTCAGTTTTATAATCAGAGTCAAAATCACATTCAATCAATTAAGGAGTTTCTTCATAAACGGCTTGAGGGTGAGGTAAATACTGAAAAACGTGAAGCATTTTAATAGTTCTCACGTACATGTGCACGAAACGAAACTTCTTATTTTGACGAAAATTACTTACTGGGTTTCAAGAGGTCTCGAAATCAATTCGTCGGGCTGCAGGCTTAGTATTTACAGAAAGTTTGGTACGATCTACCATGCTCATTCCTAAAATTTTCAGAGTCTAGCCTATTGGAATCTTTAACGGGGCCGTAAAGTCTCGAAAGGCCACACCGGCTCGACTACTATTACTTCTAGCTACGAAACAAAAACAAACCAACCATAGCATTTCATGATGTCCGTCAGCTAGAAACAAAATGTAAACTTAAGTGATGTTTACAGCTCACGCGCGCACGCATTGGCGCAGCGGGCTACAACACGATCATCTACACAGGCACGTGGGGCGTGACGCAGCTGCGCGATGCGAACGACGTGCTGCGCGACATCTACCTGCACCGCGATGCCAACAACAACCAACAGCTACCCGTGCCGCTTTACTACTATAAGGTATAATTCTTGGGATAATCATTTTCTTCTAGTTCGCAGTGACTGGGAACTGATAGATTTTGGCCTTAAAAATTAATTAAAGCATACTTGCTTGTTCTGAACGTGATACCTGTTAACAGTTAAGTAGTTTGTTTTTGAGATCCAATCCAGAATGACGAAATTTGCAAAAGTAAAGTACCTACAGTACGTGTGCGAGTTCATGTCCATCGGGGACTTTACCCGCCTCGCCGTATTTGTCCACAGTCTAGTGCGATCTTTGACGTGTTGACACTATTGACGTGACTACTTCATTCCACGGAATGGACATGAACTCGCGCGCTTACTGCATTAAGGCAACTTACGCATTTTGCACGATGTCGATTTTTCATGATCGTGTTACAGGTCGTGTATGATGAGTCAAGACGCATTGGAACAGCGTTCGTGAGCATCAACAACCCCTACTACACGGAGGCGGAGGTCCGCGCCCTGACCTTCTGTACGGACCGCTGCCGCAACAACAGCGCCTTCAGCTGGCTGACGTGGCAGCCCGACCGCATCGACATCGGGTACAGCTTCTGCTGCGACGTCGACGACTTCAGGAGGACCGTGCCGCATCTGCCAGCTTTCACTGTCAACGGTCTTTTATCCTAAGTGCTAAATGATAATTCAATAAATAAATGGCAAAACTATTTTCTCTCACTCAGTGCAACCTGCATTTACCTTAACCTTCACTATGTGCTATGAAAAAAGGAGTTATGATGGGTCTATTCTAATTATAATGCAATGGGGGATGGGAGATTTAGTATGGACCCTCCAGCAGTCTTTCCCAAAAATAAACAGCGGAGGGAAAACAGAGAGAAAAGATCCTGTAAAATGCGCACGCAATATTTTTTACAATTATGGAAAATTGAAATTCAAGCTTAACTGTGTTACATGTACTTATGTACAACAAGGTACAAAATTTTAATAAACTGGGTTTAATAAATCGCAATATACTTACTATGTACTAACAATATGGGCTGATGAAAAGTAATTCCTTTTTTTTTTACCTAAACACGGCTATATCTGGAAGCCGGTTTTTTACTATTGGTCTCTTTTTGTATAACTATGCATGACTTATTTAAGTCTAGATGTATGGTTCTACCGGACTGCGAAACGCACCAATGCATCGATCCTGAACCAGCTCCGAATAGAAACTAGCCCGTCCACCATATGCCAATAACGCATTCTTTCTTATTTCGGCCACACAGCAGAAGCGACGTTAAACTGGAAAAACTGATTGTGGTTAGGAACAGCGAAGGCAAAAGATCGCGCGGTCGTTCAGCAACAAGATGAACTAATCAAGTGAAACCTCCATCCTCCAAATTCTACACGGTTGTAAGTGACGCGCTGAACCAAAACCGTTGGAGGTAGAACATCCGCTCCAGATGCAACCATGATGCTGACGACGATCCTCAGATAGGGGAAAGTGGTCACCATTCGTACGCGGGGCACATTCGTACAGCTAGCATAACAGAAAAACTAAACGGCACACAAACACGCCTTTGCTTGTGTGCATAGACATACCGGCCGCCATGTTGCTAGAGGAGTGTCACGCCAGTCGCACTACGGTGGATCAGATGACAAGACGTAACATGTTTTCCCGCGCGGTAAGTAAATTTTTTACGTAAGTTTTGTTCGTAATTGTAACTAGAATTGTTATGTTTTTGACAAAATGGTGATGATTAATTAATGTTAACATTGTTTATTTTGAGCTTTAATTGTTATATTTCTCAAACTAGGTTAGATTTTTTATAAAGTTGTATTTTAATGTTGTGCAAAGGCGTGGGGTGCATTCGGACAGCCAGACAGGGGGCACATTCGTACGCGTACGAATGCTCCCCTTAAGATTTTATTAAACACCAGTATATCAAAATTCAATTTTTATGAAATAAAATATAGTATTACCTTTTAAAGTTATAGTGCAGACAACACTATAACATATTTTTCTTTTTATAAAGTATTCTACTTCTAACAAAATGAAATATTTTACTAAGTCAACCTCATAATTTATATATTTCATTGCAGAATCATGGTGCGAAAATATAAAAAAAAAGGTACGCGTACTCAAGAAGTGGAAGAAGAGTCCATACATTTAGCAATTGACAACATTTCATTTTGGTGACACCTGCAAATTACTATACGAATCGAAAGGGTTTTGCCTCCTGAACACGGTAAAATATTTATTTCGATTTATTTTTCTTTATTTACAAAATTACAAGTAAGTTAATAAAAATATCGAGTTTTACCAATACTATGCCTGAATAGATATATTATAATACCATTGCCTTTTTCACGAGAAAAAAAGCTGTCATACTTCAAATTTGACATTGACACTATTGACAGATGAATAGATACTTAGAGAATTATCGGTTGATATGGTACTTTTTTATATACAGATTGGACTAACGTAATATGTCCATTGTGTCGTAGAAATGAAGTTACGCCCTTTTAGAATAAGAACATCTTAATAAATTAATAATAAAATAATTATATATCCTAGGGAAAAAATAAAACTATTAGTGTCTTACTCCTTCCAAACAGTATCTACAAAACGAATAAAATTAAAGTCTTGAAAATATGAAATCTTGTCAATTGATGATGTAATAGAAGGACGGTTGTCGTACAGGAAAGCCGCGTTAAAATACAACATCAAATCATCAACGTTGGAAAGCAGAGTCAAGAAAACTAAAGATGGCTCTAACGCCGATAGACCCTCATGAACGATTTAATTTTTTGTTATTTTTCTAATGAAAGATGTATCGACTATGAGTCAAGTCACATATTATTAAGTTAGTTCTTTGATGAATAAGTATTTTATACTAAATAATAAAAAATTACGAATTCAATTGGCTTTTTAATTACCCTGTATGAATCTACCCCATGGCGTACGAAAGTACCTCACCTAGTGTACGAACGTACCCCGTACGTGGGGTACATTCGTACAAATATCTTATCGTAGAATTATGGCTATAACCCTTTAACCTTTTGACATAACAGTTTCGGACTTTTTTGTAACAAACTACAATATATTTGTTACACTTAGGTACACAAACTAACTAAATTCGACAATTAATCATAAAGTAAAAAAATAAAATCTAAAAAGTGTACGAAGGGTAACCACTTTCCCCTATGAGGGAGCGACCCCAGAGAGAATGGTTCTTATTTTTAGTACTAAGATCAACATAATTTGTATTAGACTAGGCCGAAAACTGGAAAACGCGTCTTTAAACAATGCAAGAGGAAAATCTTGTAACAGTTGGGGTGACTAAGTTATCAGAATGTCGCCGATCGATCAATTCAATAATGCGGAAGTACGCATTACCGAAAAAGGTGGACCCCATCAAAAAAAAAACGTTGTACATTTAGTAAATCGTTGTTCCAGTACCCTATTACTTTCCGCCATCTTGGAAAAACTGACAGTTTTTTCTGTTTTTGTCTATACTGTCGTTAAAGCTAATTTTTGTGGTAATCATGGTTCTGTATTATTGTAAAATGCAAAATTTACTAAAACTTGTGGGTTCAAAGATTTTTTCCAGGACCCCTAGGGCCGAAGAATCGTCTATGGGGAGCTAGCGTTGAAAATTTAACCTAATAGATGATCCCATATCTTCATTCCTAGGGGTCGTGGAAAAAAAAATCTAAACAAAAGTTATAGCAAAATAAATATGAGAGAAAAACTAGATCTTTTTTGCAATTTTTAACGCTATCTCCCCTAAGACGATTCCATATCATCGTCCCTAGGGGTCCAGGAAAAATCTTTGATCCCAATAGTTTTTAGCAATTAGCACAGAATGAACAACTTTAACGACATTAAAGGCATAAAACTGAAAAAAGTGTCAGTTTTCCGAGATGGCGGAGAAACGTTTAGAGCTGGAGGGACGAAAAATTTGGGTTACCATGACTATTTACTTCAGGGTTAACTGGACTTGAAGAGATCCGATTTAGGGATAAATTCGCCTTTGTACATTACTTTAATAACAATGTTATATTATTTATTTTTTTGTGCAATAAAGAGTTTACACAACGATTTACCAATGCTTAGTGAAGTACAATCACCGCCTGTTTCACAAATGACTAGCATATCTTTAGACATATCCTATAATCTGTGATGACTAGTACCTACAGTACAGTGCTTCTATTTTCTTAATGTAGTTCGGCAATCTTCGTTTTGTATGGAACACGAGTGACAGATGGACTGACAGTTAGTAGTGCAAGGGTGATAGCGATAGCCAGCCGAACTTTATTAAGAAGCTGGGAGTACTGTAAAGCATATTTGAGACATCAATTTAGCCGTTTCTCTTTCTTGTACTTGAAAATAGACAAGGAGAGAGCTCTTTAAATGGCCGATAAATTAACTGACTATATGTTTTGTGCCCTTAGTGTTTTGTCTTATATGTAGTTTTATTGAGGAGATAGTGCAGTCATTGAAGTATTATTGCTCCGATTTTTTTTACTGTGAACCGAATTGCATACAATTTTGGAATTAGGTTCATCTTACCCTTAACTTCAAAAGTGAATATGATTTGAACTCCGCAACCACCCTGGGGGTGGTTGCCACCACTTCTCGGGGGTGTTTGTTTTTTTCTTCAAAATAACCTCGGATATTGATAGAAGGCCTAATTTTAAGCAAAAAATCATCTATAAAGTTTTTCGAAAAATCCAATACTTTTCAAGTTATTGGCAATTGAAAATTCGCAATTTTTTAACGTTTTTCATCGGTTTTTTGCAAATATCTCCAAAAATATACGTTTTATCGAAAATTTTATAAGAAACAAAATTGTAGCAGGTAAAAAAATTAACAATTTGGTTTTTTATAAAGTATTCTAAGTGCAATATTAAGCTAGATATTAAAGATCAAAGCCGTTTTTATATTGTCTGAAATTTAATCGATGTGGTCAATGCCATCTAGCGGCGAGCAGATGCATTTTATGCATTCTAATAAAAAAGGGTTTTGTAGTGCTTGAAATAAGCTTTAAAATGAGCACTATTAAAAGTCTTTTGCACGTAAAATAAGTGAGCTGTATTGCAAATAGGAGGAGCATCTAATGTTTATCCTTAAAAATCAATGGGTTTCATAAGTGCCAATTCCACCAAAATTAAAATTAATCGTATTCCGCCTAGAATTAACTTTATTATGAAGAGTTTGATAGATTGTATCAGTTTGGCTGCTTCAGGACACATATTTTTCAAAAAAGTCAAGATTAAAAAAAAAACAAAAAATTTCAAATTCTTAAAACACCCACCTTTTTTTCATAATATCTCAAAAATGACGACAGATACGTATAAAACTGTAGGAATAAAAAAATTAGGTATTTTTCTGACAAACAATTTGGTTTTTTTGTTTTTTCTGTTAAACAAAAAATGACGGAGATATGATTGTTTAAAGAGCGCGTGGCAGCGCAATCACAGCCTCTCTTAAGCCCTTTAACCCTTCACCGTTTTAGAAAAAGGTTTTTTACTATAAATTGCAATAAAGGATGTTGTAGCTCTCTTAATTACCTTTACAATGGTTTTTTATAAATTATGATAGCATGAAAATTGAAGGAGTTATGGTCCAAAAACTTATGTTACTAAGTTATATACGTAAAATGGTAGCAGTAATCATAATATACAGGGTGTTACAAAAATACCCGTAAAGCCGAAAGGGGGTTAAATGGTGCCTTATAACAAGTCCATTTACAATATTTGAGAGTCGTACTATCACCGTATGACTTACCGCCAAAAAAAAAAAAACATTATTTTTTTCATTCATGTGCTAACCCTATTTCAGTAAAATTAAAGAGTAAACTACGCAGAATGTTTATGTACATTTTTACCTAATTCGTGAAACCATCAAGAGACGTACTAAAAAAATGTACACAATTCGATTAGATAGATATTACAAGTCGAGTTTTGGAAGATTCTAAAAGACCTAACCTAACGAAGAAACCTAAACTAACACTTACTTTTTCTTAATTAACGTCAAATTTACAGGAACGGCTCAAAGTGAGCTTCGCCTTGATCAATGCACAACTTTGCTCGGGATATGGTTTTGAAACTATTAAAGTTGACAATTATTAAATTGGTAGGTTGGCCACTCTGTTCAAATAATCTATGCTAACTCCGGTTCCCTGACATGACAGCTTACTAGGGTTGACAATTTTTTTGGCTTTGATAATTTATTATATTTTTTACGGGGTATTTTGTAACACGTTGTATATTTACTGTTTTAATTTAGGGGTAGTTTTAAGGGTAGAAAAGCTTAAGAATATGATAAGTAATCATTTTCGAGAGTGTGGAATAATATTTAGGTTTATCCTTTTCATTTTATCAAAAAAAAAAATTAACAATTTTTTATCAAGGGGTACTTTTCAAGGGTTGAAAGGGGGTTAAAAATTTGATAATTATTATAGAGAATATAAAATATTACTTACTCTATACTTACATCTTTTTATGTCATACCAAAGTATTTTTTTGTGATTTTTTCAATTTAGGGATTGTTTGCAAGGGTTGTAAGATTTTCAAGGGGTTGAAAATGATTTTAATATGAGGTAATTGTGTTAGAAAACACTTTACAATTTCACCACTTACTATTAGACATGTTTTCTAGCGATAAAATGGCTCAATGTAAATTTTTCCATTAAGGGGTTGTTTACACCCCTTAAAAATAATAGGCGGAGTTCAGCTCATTTTCACTTTTGAAGTTAAGGGTAAGATGAGCCTAATTCCAAAATTTCATGCAAATCGGTTCACAGTAAAAAAATTCGGAGGTAAGACCGTATTTTTCGCTTCAATTAAAGACTGTACACGATAAAATCTGGCCATGCATGATCTGGTGTATTTTTGCGATGAATGCATATTTTCAAGCAGTTTTTTTTTCAATATGTTGTATAATTATAATACTATATAATGAAATAAAATCGTATCATAATGTATGGGTATGTGTGAGTTTTCGCCAAATATATTCTATCATACCTTTCATCCCCTGTACAGCGTTTTTTGACAATCTTCACTCGCTTCCTGCTTCTACGCCACAACTGTATTTATATTGTTACAAGCAGTTTTACCCACAATAGAATGTCGTCTTACGAAAAAAATACTTTTTGAAACTCATTTCTATTTGTAGTAGTCAGGAAGACTTTTTACTCCAAGCACTGAAAGTTGTTTTTGTATGGGAGGCATTTATTTGTCAAAAAGTCAAATTCGCCAAAGTTAAAAAACCTCAGAACTATCTTAATCTGAATATAATTAGGAAAGTTTTAACTATTGTGGTAAGATAATTTGATAACGTATAATTTGGCTTGTATAATTAAAAATAATAAAATGTTTTAAAACGGAGAATTTGGTAAAGACTGTCAGAAGATCGTGGACAAAAAAATAAAGGTACTGTGGATTATATAAGGGTCTAAGATACAGACGCTCTTACATTTTATTATGATTGTATTTTTATTATGTAGTTTCATAACCACTGACTATTACAAAAAAGTGCTGCTTGAAAATTAGCATTCATTAAAAAAATACACCAGATCATGCATGGCCAGATTTTATCGTGTACAGTCTTTACTGCACTAAGATAAAACACTGACCGCCTGTTTCACAATCAACAAGTGTATTTCACGGATTTTTGCCATTTCTCTTTCTTAGCCCATGTACGCACTAGCGGTTAACCGCGCATGCAGTTGCGGCGAACCGCTAGTGCGTATAGCGCCGCGGTGGAGTTTTTTCATATATTTTGATCGACCGCGCGGCTAGTCGCCCCCGCGGTTAACCGCTAGTGCGTAAGGGACCTTACACCTAAAAACAGACAAAGATAGAGCCAACTTTAAATGGCAGACTTGTCGATTGTGAAACAGGCGCTTAGTGTTTTGTCTCATTTTGTAGTTGTATTAACGAGACCAAACACTTACCGCCTGTTACACACTCGACAAGTAAAGCATATTTGACGGATAAACTTAGCCCTTTCTCTTCCTTACACTAAAAAATAGACAAGGAGAGAGTCAACTGACAAAAAATCTACTCGTCGATGTGAAACAGGCCCTACTTAATACTGTTCGCTTGTACTTTATTATGCAATACAGGGGCCTATTGCATAATAAAATATAAGCCCATACTATTAGTAAAAATCCATACAAAACCACTATTACTATTAGCTTGTACTGTATTATGCAATTTTATTCGCCCCAGGTGTGCGCCTTGCTTGCTTTATTGTATAAAATCTATCTTATCTGTGGTAGTCATAATGTTGTGATGTGATGTGATTGTGAAGTGTAGTGTAGCAAATTTTGTAAGCGAATGTAAAATAAAAAGATAATAATATTTACAGATATTACTTTTGCATTAATACAACCATTTGATATCGAGGTGAAATTATATTTTGTGTACTATAAATCAGAAGCATACCTTTAGCAAACGCTACAATGGCAGACGAACTGAAACCCGTAAATGAAGAGGACTTGAAGCAGTTAAAGGAACGGATGAATTTAATAGCGAGCGCTGACCCAGCACAATATCACAACGACTTTTCTTTGCGAAGATATCTACGAGCTTTCAAAACAGTCGATAATGCATTTCAGGTATGTTCCAAAGTAATCTCAGTTAATACTTTACTCTGTTTATTGATTTTCCTTCCTTCATGATCAGTGGATCAACCAAATTTACCTTGATGCGTACATAATAATCAGCTTATGTTTATATTCACAGGCTATAATAAAAACAAATAAATGGCGCGCAGAATATGGTGTAACTGGATTACATGAAGATAAGGAACTCCTAGAGAAGTACTCTGATAAAGCGAGAGTTCTGAAGCACAGAGACATTATTGGCCGCCCTATTGTCTACATTCCTGCAAAGAACCATAGCTCCAATGACCGCAGTATTGATGACCTCACCAAATTTATTGTCTATTGTTTGGTAATATCTTTCATTTAATATACAGGGTGTCCCAAAACTCAACGATAATCCGCCAAGGGCCGATAGAGCAGCTAAAAAGCTATTGATTTAACACCTTTGTATGTTCAGCGATTTTCGCTAGTTTCGGAGATATTGATCATTTTAATCTGAAATTTTGTAATTTTCCCTTATGCCCATGTCACGAAAAATCATTAATTTCGTTATGTATTTCATAAGTTTTTCAGTGGTATCTTACATAATTATAATCATTACGAATTGGCGAAGTTTTTAAACCCATTTGCCCGTTTATTTTATCAGTATTTTTTTAAGTAATCACCTAAAGTTGTTTTTTTCATACAAAGTGAAAAGCAACCACTGGGACACCTAGTATGGAGAAACAAACTTTATGTGATTACTTAAAAAAAATACTGATAAAATAAACGGGCAAATAGGTTTAAAAACTTCGCCAATTCGTAATGATTATAATTATGTAAGATACCACTGAAAAACTTATGAAATACATAACGAAATTAATGATTTTTCGTGACATGGGCATAAGGGAAAATTACAAAATTTCAGATTAAAATGATCAATATCTCCGAAACTAGCGAAAATCGCTGAACATACATAGGTGTTAAATCGATAGCTTTTTAGCTGCTCTATCAGCCCTTCGCGGATTATCGTTGAGTTTTGGGACACCCTGTATAATGTCAGTTTCAAACAAATCAACATGTTGTTCTAAAGTGTTAAGATAAACAATCAGACTAAATCAAATACATATGTGGTTACCAAGTATTGAAGTACTACCTGCCCCACACAAATCAATTTTATCGCACTGGTATATATTGCCTCACAGCAGAGCTCCTATTTAGATACATACATACCGTCATGCCTTAATTCCAGAGTGGGGTAGGCAGAGTTACAGAACTATCAACAGCTCTATTTTTGTTAAATACAGGAAGATGCTAGCAAAAGGTGTTTTGAAGAGGTGGTTGATAATCTTTGCATAGTGTTTGACCTGAATGGGTTCACGCTGTCATGTATGGACTATCAGGTGCTGAAGAACCTCATTTGGCTGCTCAGTAGACACTACCCGGAAAGGCTGGGGGTCTGTCTCATCATCAACGCCCCTACATTCTTCTCAGGCTGCTGGGCTGTCATCAAAGGATGGTTTGTATAAAAATGTTAATTTTTACTTGAGATAAAACAAGAGGCAAAATTTATTTATAATATTGCTTATTAAGGAACCCTAAAATTATACATTTTAGGGTTCCTTAACAAGGGTGCCGAATGCACATATATGCACCTGTAAGGCTAAGCTCTATCTTGTGACCCTGTATACAATGTAATGACATACATACAAGCATCAAAATTTGGTGTGATTACAGGGTGATGGCACCAGAGTTGAAAATTTTTAGTAATGGTTACTTAACATGTTATTCCATGATCATGACTACATAATTATAAAACAAGGCCCCTGCCGCGACTGTCTGTGTTTATGTGCGCATAATTTTTTCACAAAACGTTCTTGTGTAATAAATTCTGGTTTTCTGGGTGTTAGAGAAAACTAAAATAAAACACAGCATCGCAAGGGTGGGTTGCTATATGGTGATAAACAGGGACCGCAACTTTGGTGCCGATGACAGACGTACGACGTCAAGCTAAATACAGAGTGTTGTTATCTAGATTATATACACTTAATCAAATAACAACTTATTAGCCTCTTTAGTTTACTGATATTAAAACTTGAGTTAAGAGTTTTCCACGTACTGGCCACGTATAAAAACATAATTGTCTTTGTCATGTTAAAACCAAGATTGTGGGAAATGACAACCAATTTCTGTTTAATTATTTTTCATTAGTAAAATATAACCGAAATATTATTGCTTTGCTATGGAATCGTATTTGCAGAAATTTCCTTTTCTGATTTTACAAAATGAAAAAATGTACTGCTCCTGCTGTGACCAATATTTAACAGGAAAAGCAAGTAATATAGAGAAACATTTGAAAACAAAAAAGCATATAGAACGAGAAGGAGGAAAAATGACACAGCATGATTTCAATATGGATTTAACAAAATTTATGATAGCTTCGAATATACCCTGGAATCAATTAAAAAATAAGAACTTTTCCAATTTTATTGAAAAATGCATTAGCGGAAAATATGCAAATAATGTGAGTATACCGTCAGAATCGAACTTAAGGTGTAATTTTTTACCAAAAACATTTCAAAAGACTTACGCTTCTATACGGCAAGATATAGGTAATTCATATATTTACGTAAGTGTGGATGAGACACAAGACAGACTTCAGCAAAAAATTGCAAATGTGATTGTCGGAGCTCTTAAGGAAACCAATGCGAGCAAACCACACCTTATCGCTTGTCAAGTTCTGGCCAAAACCAATAATGTTACTATTAAAGAATTTGTGATTAACTCGTTAAACAAACTGTTTGAAAGTGATACTTATCATGAAAGAGTGGCATTGTTTCTCACTGATGGAGCTCCGTATATGTTAAAAGCAGGCCGCTCACTAAACGACATTTTCCCAAATTTAACACACGTAACATGTGTAGCCCACGGGCTAAACCGTGTTGCAGAGAAAATTAGAGAATTATACGATGATGTTAATGAATTAATAGCAAGTGTAAAATTAGCATTTTTAAAATAATTTTTAAATTAATAAATTTATAAATTTTTAACATACGAGTTTCGAACAGGGGTAGTCAACTAAAAACAAAGGAAGTAAAAAAAACTTTCAAGTGACATTTCAAGGAAACTGTCAATAATTATGACATGAAACTTGGCAGATTAATAACTGTCATTATGACTCATACTTAGGATATACTCATTGGCTAATAACGCCAGGGGCATTTTTTGTTCCCTTATCCGGCTATAGCCATTGCCTTGCCTTCAAAATGTTTGTTACTTCTGACATCGGGAAAGAGAAACATATGTCCCCCTTAACCCGGCCATGATAGTTTCCCTTACCCCAATTATGCATTTGTAGGTTATGTTACAAATCACATCAAAATTTAACATTTACAGCCTATTCAGCAAAAATTTATATGCATACAAACAAATTATATCTATAAAACAATACTTACTGACATTTGCAGACTTGTTACCAGACTTTTTAACACATAAATCGGTATCCAAATCGAACACGTCGAACTCGTAGTTTCGTTGTTTGCCAACTAAAGTATTGTTTTTGTCACACTCACACGTTCAATCATCATAACTCAATCTGTGTTTTTTTTTTGGAACTAATTCTCAGTTACTGCTTTATCGATCGAGTAATCACAACGCTGCGGTGTACAGTTATTGATATATCAACTAGTGTTTCCCTTTCCCAGTAGTTCCCCTTACCCCACCTGACCTTATTGCAATGTTATTAAAAGAACATCCTATATCGGACTAAACGTCATACGTCTGTCATCGGCACCAAAGTTGCGGTCCCTGGTGATAAATTTATTGTCGCGAATTAAAATAACTCTCAGTGCTGCCTATGAACAGAGACCGTCACTTGCAGGTTCCTAGCACTAAATGTGTTAAAGTAACAATTATGAGTCCAACATTAGCCCTAGCAACAACAAACTACCAAGCAATACACTCGTTGTGCAAGTCCGACTGATGCAGTCTGACACATGTGTAGATGAATATAACACAAATATTAATCTTAATCATTTCTCATTTACAGGTTAGACGAAAATACCTCAAGCAAAGTAACATTTGTGAACTCGGAGATGGACCTCTGTAAATACTTAATCCCAGACATCTTGCCAACTGACGTGTGACTTCTCCCACTGAAGTATCTAGGCCCCAAGATTTTGATAATATTTCTAAATAACGACAAGGCATTATACAGGATATGATTCATGACTTAGAAATATACTTAGTTTTAGTCTATTATAAGCATAGGTTTATTTTCACTAGTTCTAAGCTGAATTATTCTTGTCTATGGGCGTATTCAGACGCTGGTACAACTTGTCTAATCATTTTACTTTACTAATTATTGTAATTATATGTTTAACCTCAGCCTTGATACACCTAGCTTTATTTCAGTTAGTTATCTTTTGATGAACCAATAAAGGTGACCTGTCTACAATTTTCTGTTCTCTGGTTTTGTGTATTTGATTCACTTGTTTGTCTTGAAAGAAAGCTAGTTATTATATTGTAAAGTTAAAGTCAACATTTTTGAAACTTACATATAGGGGATATTTATATTTTTGGGAAAATTTACTTAGCCTTACCTTATGAAAAACCTTTCTTTTGAAGTTGGATAAAATACATACATATATGGATGTCAAATATTGATATGATGAAGATGCCCTTGCGTTTTTCGTACATACTATTTTCAACTTGTGTGAATATGAGTTTTTTTTTTCCAAAACCTTTAATAGGGTATTTGACAAAAGTCAAATCAGCTTCTTTTTATGAAACATCAAAAATGCTCCGTTACTATAGAATCTAGTATTTTTATAATGTTTATCTGTTGTTAATGAAATACCAATTTTATTTCACTCTTGTCAAATACCCTACAGGCACGAATAAATAATGAAAAGTGTAACTAACAATAAAATTGGTTAAGAACTTTTTTATTGGTTTTCAAAATCTAAAAGTCATATTTGTAGGCAATTGTATGGGAAAAACGCAAGCATTTCTAATTATGTGACTATATATGTATGGTCACATTGGTCACAAACGTTATTTTGTGACCTATTTAAAAAATATGCTTTTAGTCAATGTCTTTAGAGATGCCAAGTCATTTGTAACTTATAGAAAACTCAACCTTATTGTTGTAGAATGTCAGATTGATGTTGGGTTTAAGGTTGGTCACAAATTTAAGTCTGACTGTATATTTCTATCCACTTCTGCGTTTTGTTCAAGTTTGAATGTCTGAATTTATAGAAAAGATGAGGAAAAATACCTTCCTCATGAAATGGTCCAAAATGATGGTGGAATCTACATCAAAATCCATCCAGTAGTTTCCGAGACAAACAGGTGTACAGACAGACAAAACAAAGACTTTATAATAATGTAGTGCGCTTTGTGTTCTTAGAGTATTTTTTTGTGCGGGCGCATCTAATACTTCAGTTCATGTAGCCAGATTTTTCTTATGTTATTTAAAAAAGACTTGGGCTTCTGTACCGTTCATATTATTTGATATTTATGACAGATTTGTCATTTTAACTATTAGTAGAACAACACCAATTAGTCAATTTGTTATAGTTATTATTAAAATAATTAATTTTGTTATAAAAATAGTGTTACATCTTTGAAATACCATTGTTTTAATCTAGAGGTTTAGTATAATTTGTTGACTTGTAAAGGAAATAGGTTTAAGATTGTTATGCCTAATACACCATAGTGCACAATTGTACTAAACACCATTGCACCTTTCAACATAATTGACGGACTTGTACTTACCACAAGTTTTGTGCCAACGATGGGTAAATCGGTCATTGTTAAGACAACGCAAAACATAGCAGTGTATGGTTGAAATTAGCTGTTGGTTATGACATTTTCCATTTTATATAGTGCGAATTCCTTCCCGCATAAAGGGAAGCGGTCCCTTATTTTACTATTGTAATAAAACTAGTTTTGTAATTCTATTCTGTTTTTAACCCAACCTTGAGCCTGGTATTATAGTTAAAAAAAATTAAATGACCTGAATGTATCTCAGTTTAGCAGCGGCGTGTACAACTATGGTAAAATAGTATCATCTTCAAATTAGTTTTTATACCATAGCTATAATGTAGACAATAAAGTTATTGTAATTTGTTTATTATTTCCATTTTAACAGTATTTTGTGGTTCATAATGAATAATAAAGCCAGGCTCTTAGGTACACTTCAAAAATATAATGCTATATCTCTTTCACATACTCTGGCATAACAAATATACTGACAGATGCTAGAGAGAGTGACCGCGACAGACATCTAGATTACTATTAATACTGTGGTTTTACTGTAGGTACATTGATATGTTTTCAATAATGTGACAAATCATGTCAAAATTTACAATTTCACTATGGGTAGATTATTTCCCAACCGATCCGTAGTCACACCATATTGCTACTTTGCTATGTATGATGTGTTTGTGGACTAAGGATTGATTAAAAATAACCATATGTCACACTAGTGTGGCAATTTGGTGTGACTACGGGTTGGTTGGTTATTATTTATGTTAAACTTAGAGATATTGTGTTCCGTATTTGTCAGGAATCCAAATTGTTGCACAACAGTGCCTCCTATTTGATTGTAATCAAAAAGGTGACAAGGATTAAGTAATGCTAACCGTACTTGGCACATCTCAAACCTAAAGGGTGGTCCAGATATAGAGGCCGCATTTTCTCGCAGTTACTATGACTACGAGAATAAATAATTGAAATAAATGTCAAATGAATTTTAATAACCATTTATCCTAGTTTGCAATTCAGTAGCATTATTCGACAAATTATATAATAATGAAACGTGCTGAGCCCGAATACCGAACTAAGTTGAAAGTAGAGTTTTACAAACATCACTCTGAAAATCGTTTACCAACTTTGCATCACTTTCGTAAGCTAAATATACCTGACCGGACTATCCGAAATGTGATCAATCGGTACGTAGACGGTCTACAAGTGGGATTCAAGCGGTTTCCGGGTCAAAAACCGACTATAAATACTCCTAGATTGAAAAAAAAAGATTGAGGAAAGCGAGACAGAATCGTAGCAAATCTGACCGCGTCGCGTCACGAGAGCTGGGACTGAGTCTATGTACGTACCGGCGAGCGAAGAAAGCTGCTGGAATTCGGAGGAGGAAGAAGAGACGCAGCCCGAAATACAATCAAAATCAAATTGATCGGTGTATTAAAGGTGCAGCTAAGCTTTACAAGGACAGTATTCCGAGCGGACGAAATTACTTCTTCGTTTTAGATGACGAAACCTACGTGCCTTTAGATCCGTCGCAAGTATCAGGAGATAAACGTTACATGTCGGATGATGAACAGGAGACTCCTATCGAAGAGATATTACTCCCAACTGGGAAATTTGAAAGCCGTTTCATGATTTGGCAGGCCATCTCTGAAGAAGGGCTCATTTCTGGCCCTTTATGACTAACCGAACTGTAAACGGCGAAATATACTTAGAAGTGTGTCTCAAGAAGCGATTATTGCCTTTAATTCGAAAGCTAAATGTCCAAAGGCCTGTTTTGTTTTGGCCAGATCTCGCTACGTCACATTATGTTGAACCTGTTCTTAAGGAACTAAAAGGCAAGAATCCTATTATGCCAAAACGAGACAACTTGCCAAATGTGCCACAGCTTCGGCCGATCGATAAGTTTTGGGCTCTTTGTAAGCAGAGATATTGTGACTTAAGTAAACCAGCTACCACCATACCAGCAATGAAGAGTATCTGGAAACGGATTTCTAAGCAAATCGCGGAAAAATCTGGAAAATCACTGTTTAAACGCTTTCGCTCCAAATTGCTGAAATGTGCCAAACAAGGACCCGTTGGGCTATAATATTATTTACGTATTTCCTGAAAATAAAACTAGAAAAATACCCGGTATTCATATTTTGTCTCATTCTTTTTGTTTAAACGCAATCGACATTTTCACAGGCGGCCTCTATATCTGGACCACCCTTTAATTGTATAGTGCTGATAGCCTTTCGAAACAGTGAAAACAATGTTTTCTATCAATCAACTGTAACTTAACCATTCTCTCAGGGCCTCTTGTCTTTATTCGTTCGGTGGTAAATATTGTTATTCTCGAATGGTTAACTTTTCAACGCCAATGACGGATATCCGCTACATCATACAGCTCGTTTAATTCAACAGTGACGCTAAATTACGAGAAAGTCTATTTGAATAGTGACATTAGTGCGGTTAACATTAATTAACTTTTGTATGAATAATGTTGTCCTGCTTACAGGGTGTCTAAACTAGGCAAGATGTGACTAAAACGGTATTACGATAGAAGAATTTACGTCGTAATCTTGTCATAAATCCTAAGTTGCATAAAGTTAGATATATTATGCTAAAACATTTCCATGCACTTTAAGGTAGCGACTGACTTGTAACATTTAGGTGAATGTATGACCAGCGTCCTTATCTTATCGCACCCATTAGATAAGGGCCGCGAGTGATACATTACACCGAAATGTCACAAGTCAGTTGCCACCTTAAGAAACGAAGGGACGACGCGTTACAAAAAAACATTCCAACTTTTTTTTATGAGCCTAAGTACAGTCGACTACAAAGAGATGTATTCGCTTTTTCACGATATGAAGTACCTACCTACTTGGTTTTGATTCATTTATGAGTTCGATTGTATTCGTACTTTACAAATTATGGGCATTAATAATGCCGCATTATCTTAAATTAGAAATCTGACCCCACAAAGTTGCAATAATATGTACACGTGAGCTTTATGGCCATAGTAACACACCCAGAACATGTACACAGACCTTTCTGTGTAAGCATATTTTTGAGACTGTGGTGTATTCATATTGGTGCCCTTGACTGTACCTGGAGAGTTTTTCGACTTCACTATGTCCACCTTATTTTTAGTGCCATTTTATGATTTTTGCCTCCATTGAGATTCTTGATCCTAATATAATTAGTCTTAAGTGAAAAATACTATTGTGTTATTTATACTATGTCAATAAAGCAAATAACAAAAATGAATATTGATTTAAATTCTGTTTACATCAATCGCCATGAATGATACATCCTTATCGTGCGAACAAGTGCTAATCTCCGATCGGAGTGCAAGCGTGAAGACACGTAATACTACAACCCTTTTCAAATAAAAATGGTTCCTTACGTCTGAATAAAAAACGTAACCCTTATAGGATTACTCGTGCGTCCGTCTATCCGTCTGTCACAGGCCAATCTGCTTCGAATGTACTGGGCCACAGTTGAAATATGGTACACACAGATGTGTAATGTATGTGATGTGAATTTTAAATGTTGGTCACTTTTAGGGGGGAAAATACAAAAAATATGAAACGGATTCACAAAATACCTTGTGATATATCAAATTAAAGGGCTTTGAGGTAAGAGTCGAATATTTCATTGTAAAATTCTCTTCCTTTCCCTTTAATTTTAAAATATATATTTAAATAAGAAAATTTACCATCCGTAAGTGACGTGTAAATGCTGACTTCTGTATATGACAGCGCTGAAAAGGAGGAAAACCTTTGTTGTTGACACCTTACAAGGCCACTTCGAAATAACGCTATTCATTTAGCCGCGACGAAATAACAAAGGACCAAACAAACATGTGATGGAACCAGTAATGGACAAGGACCAATAATAAACACACTTGATTCTTTTTTTACAGAAGATAAGGGTTAGTCGTTTTATTTAGCAACAATTAATTTAGGACCGTAGCATCTTTAAATCAAGAGTTAATTGTCCAACTACCGGACTAGTCCCACAACCAGATTCCCAAAACACCAGCTTTGAAATATTGGGTATGGATAACCAACGATGCCTTAAAATTTAATTTGACGTGTTGGGATTACAGCATAATGAGAATCTGTCATTTTAAAATTCTGGTATTCCAGCAAAGAGCGAAGTCAATATTAACTACCATCCTCAGGGCGTCAGGTAAAAATAAAACGATGTAAATGTATGATTACAATTATTTTACTCGGCTTACTATTATTACAAAACAGTTATACAAATTAATCACTGTACAAATAGAAGCTAGTAACCACTAAATGGACTTATCCAAGTTGCACAAGTATTCATTTTATGTTGTACTGTAAATTTTGTTTCTGCTATGTTTCATGTAATGAAATATCACCATAGAATGTCAATGATAAAATACAAATAAGGCCGAAGTTATTAATCAACGTGACATTCCCCTGTAGGCACAACAAATTAAAATACTGCGATGGCAAAATAATCGTTTTTTTTAAAGAAATGATCACTTACCACAAAACTTGAAATTAGTTATTTTATATCAAATGTTTTAGTCTCACGTGTACCTGTACTTTATAATTTTCTTAAAAGTAATATTGGCACATATTTTATAGCGAAACAAAAAAGCTGTTTTGTGTCTTGTGCATTTTTGTAAAAGAAATATATACTAAATACTCTATAAGAGAACGAATCGAGTATCGTTGCTGCGCTAGGCAATGGCAATTCAAGTAGAACTCAATCGCGGGATTGACTTATTTAATTTATCATTATCACACATTGTAATGTCAGCTTATTTATTCTATAAGAAATTTACAAAAAATATAATTTTTATTCAAATCTTTCAATACAATTACACCACACATTGGAATATTTTGTGACATTTATGTAGCAAGAACCTAATAATATTGTACAATACTTCAATGTCAAGGAATCGTTTTTACATCTGTTATTGCTTACTATGTGGAAGCACGCCAACCGAAGTCAATAAGGTACAATGGACCTCCTTAATTTGAATAATATAAAGCTCCAAGATTGAAGTAAAATCCAGAGTCACTATTACTATTTTTAGCATAGTTATCTAGTTTAAGAACGTAGTTTCTACGAAACATATACTGGATAACATACAAAATTATCAACACATTTATAAACTATTCACGGCCTTAGAAGATAAATGACGTATGCAACAATATGACAACACTAAGATATACATAAATACTGGTTTACGCGTAAAGGAATGACTACATGTACAAAATTGTCACTATATCTACCTACAGACTAACTTAAATATGTGTATAGTCTTTTTATTTACAGTAAAACATTAATTTATAATGATATGATGGAATTTATGAAAATGCAAATATAAATGAGTAACTCCTACATCTTGATAGCTCGTGGGCGACATCTGTGTGCAAAAACGTGACATGTTAAGCACCTGGGCGTTGGCAGTGGACGGCGCTAATTTGAGAGTAATTGGTAGAAGTCAAACCTATTTTCAATTCCTCCGTTTATCAATTTCCTTCAGTACTAGTTAGATCTTATTTTATTGTCTAGATTCGCTGTCAGATCTATTTTGACTACTATAGATCTATCATCTACAAGACTATTGTTACCTTATGTTTCGAATTACTGAAGATCACTAAAATGATCATAAAATCTGTGTCAATATCAATCTTCTTTATCTATTTCAATATTGTAAAAAGTGTATATACGCAATAATTAAGGTTTTTACAGTATGAAGTGACGGTGGCGATCAGTTGCCACTGCCGCCTGCAAGCAGTTGCGCGCCCTGTCTGCGACACGCATTCGTCCGCGCGAGAAAAATATATTATTTCATCAATCCATGATCCAATTAGCAAGGCCATCGTGAAACAATTTAGTATTATATCACGAATATCAGCTTGTCATATCCGTGACTCATCCAAATTAGCCTTTTGATGCAGAAGTCTCTTTTGTTTCTAACACCTCATACCACTATCGTAGTAGTCGGTGCAGGAGCCCATAAAATTCCTGAATGGATGCTCGAAGTGGCAGTCCATTCAACTTTTTAATCAAAACATTACACTCATCAGTATGTAAAGGGAGGACAAGTCCGTATGCATAACTTGAGTAAATAAACGAAATATTAATAACGTGAACTGTTTTTATTGTATCGGGTTTGGGTTATAATATATACCCCGTAAAGAGGAAAGCTAAGCTACCAAATAACTCGCTTGACTTTGACCATAGATCGCATCACCGTGTGTATTATGCAAATCTCAATCGTTTTACGCGAGATGATCTCACAAAATGGACCACGTTGTGAAAAAAAATTCAGCGACCTACCCCGTGACTTCGAGGCTCGATTATTTAAATGCGTGCCAAGCCAACGTAAGATGATCCCAAAAAGATAGAAGGAGCCGTTCACCTCCATGTTCACTGTTCGCGGAGTATCAGAAGAGGGAGCGGGAGCGGAGAGCGAGATCAAGTTAGAGCGGCGGCGCGGGCGGCGCGGGTGGCGCGGCGGCGCGGGCGGCGCGGGGCGCAGCAGGTGCAGCAG